>CM072512.1:78844468-79367062 GCA_036898135.1 Oncomelania hupensis | reverse complement strand
ACAAACAATGCTTATAGGGTCCAGCGGACTACAAAGAGCCAAATCATGACCACAGAAAGTTTTTTTGATGCTGGATTAGACTGTTTCAACTGGCACATGTTTTTATTGTTTTCAGGTTTTTCAAATTACACTACGGAAAGGGTACGCGATTCTAGATTTAAAAGCTGATCTCAATGGACTGTACAACAAAGCAGGAATGAAGGGCTTGGGAATGGTTTTTCTTATGACTGATTCGCAGGTAATCAAGTGTTTCACATATCAGCCTACTCATATCACTCATGCTGGGAGGCATTTGTATGTTATTTGTTTGTTGTTTTGGTTGTTGTGTTGTTCTTGAAGTTGTTTTGAAGTCATCTTTGAAAGAATCATACTGCGCTGCAAATGCAACGCTCCCTCATTTCCATATCTCTGGAAGATTGTTACACCGATTTCTGCGCTTATTTCGTCTAATGACGCTTAATGGGTACCGTAGCAAGTCGCTGCGAACAGAGTGTTTCCTTAGGTTGCAGATGAGAAGTTCCTTGTGCTGATCAACGACTTGCTGGCTTCAGGAGAAATTCCAGACCTCTTCAGTGACGATGAAATTGAAGGGATTATCCACCATATGCGTCCAGAGGTGAAGGGAGCGGGCTTGGAGGACAGTCGGGAAAACTGCTGGAGATGGTTCATCGACAAAGTTAGGAAGCTGCTCAAGGCAAGCTCTCTGCAGTATATGAATACGAAGGGGTGATGACTTTAGAGATTGTACTTATGAGACTTCAGTGACAATCATCTTCACCCATTCACTTTTCACTTGAAATATACCATTTTTCATTATCTCACTACCACTTTCACTCTCTCACTTACCCTATTTCTTTTAAAATACATGCTATTGTAATGGATCTTACATTTTGTTTTGAATTAATCCTCCATACATCTATTTTTACCAATTGCTAATTTCTACCCCTTCACCCCGCAATCTTATCCTTAAAAAAAAGCATTTCAATACTTAAGTGTTCTATTATCCTATCCTGTCCCGTAACCCGGAGGTTGTAGTGGCACCACAGATGATCGTTTAACCAGCATACTCCACCTTTCTCTGTCCTCAGCAGCCCTGATGGCTTCGCTCAGTGTCAAACCAGTCCATTCTCGAATGTTGTCCTCCCACCTCTTTTTCGGTCTCCCTCTTCTTCTACCTCCTTGCACTGTGCCTTGCAGAATGGTCTTTGCAAGGCCTGATGATCTGGTGACGTGACCATACCATCGGAGTTTCCGTTTCTTCACCACTGTGAGGAAGTCGTCCTGTTGTCCAATGGCTTGTGTGATGGTCTGTCAGACTTCGTCGTTGGTGATGTGTTGGGTATAGGAAATGCCTAGAAGTCTTCTGTAGCACCTCATCTCCATGCTTTGTATTCTTCGTTGTAGATCTGCTGTGAGGGTCCATGCTTCGCAAGCATATAGGCAGATGGAGATGACAAGGGAGCGCAGCAGGCTTACTTTGGAATGTAGACTGATGGTCCTGTCTTTCCAAATGGACTTCAACCTTGTCAGGGCAGCAGTTGTTTGTGCGATCCTGGAGAGGACTTCCTGTCGGGACCCATTGTCTGACACAATGGCTCCCAAATATTTGAAGCTATGCTGAGGGATTGGCCTTGGGCTTTGATGTCCGTGTTGATGCTATTGGTGTTGTTGGTCATCATTTTGGTCTTCTCTGCACTTATTTCCATTCCATAAGCTCTGGAGGTGGTGTCAAGCCTCTGTACCAGCTGTTCAAGTTCTTGTTCCTCTCCCTCCAATCCATCAATGTCATCCGCAAAACGAAGATTGGAGATTGCTTTACCCCCTATGCTGACTGTGCCTTCGTGATCTGCAAGAGCATCTGACATGATGCGCTCTAGGAAGATGTTGAAGAGTTTTGGAGAGAGTAGGCATCCTTGACGCACACCGATTGTTGTTCTGAACCAGTTCCCGATGATGCTGTTATGGAGGACTGCACTGGTAGCCTTGTCATACAGGCTTTTGATGACTTCAATAATTTTAGGGCTGATGTTGTACACTTTCATTGTTGCCCATAGAGCTGCATGCCAGACTCGTTCAAACGCCTTCTTGAAGTCTATGAACACATGATATAGATGTTGTTGGTGTTGTAGGTTTTTCTCACAGATTATTCTGAGGTTGAAAATCTGTTCAGTGGTACTTCGCCCTGCCCTGAATCCTGCTTGTTCTTCAGCTATGATGTGTTCAGCTTGGGGTTTCAACCTGTTGAGTATTATTTTCAGGAGGACCTTACTGGGATGGCTGATGAGGCTGATGGTGCGGTAATTTTCACACTCCTGAAGGTTACCTTTTTTTTTGGGAAGAGTGATGACAAGCGACTGGGTCCATGGTGTAGGCCACTCCCCACTCTGCCAGATCTTGTTACAGATAATGGTGAGGGCATCAATCATCGCTTCTCCTCCTGCTTGTAGCAGTTCCGCGAGTATGTTGTCCACTCCCGCTGACTTCCCTTTCTTCAGCGATTGCACTGCTGCCTCAACTTCTTCCCGGAGAATTGGGAGGATTTCTTCTTCTTCTCTGTTCTCGGGACATGCTAGAATTGATGGGTCTCCATTTGGTGTATGGTTGTAAAGGTCAGAGCAGTACTCTTTCCATCTGTCCAAGACTTCTTGTTCTTCTGTAAGGCATATGCCAGACTTGCTTTGGATCGTGGAGACTTTGGGCTGTTTAACACTTGTCAGCCGCTTCACAGTTTGGTAGGCCTTCTTACTGTTGTTCTTGTTCAGACTGTTCTCTATTTCCTGGCATTGATCTTCTATCCAGTTCTCCTTTGCTGTGCGCATGCCTTTTCGGATGTCATTGTTGATTTTTGGGTAGACATCAGCTCCCTGTGAGGTGTTCTTTTTCTTTTTTAGCTCTCTTCGTTTATCACACAGATCCAAAAGTTCAAGTGTGATCCACGGCTTCTTCTTTGGTCGGTGCTTGCCAAGGATCTCAGTGGCGGCATCTGTCACAGCTGAGTTGAAGGTGGTGGTAATGGTGTTGACATCTACTTCACCCGCCCCCAAAAGGAGCAGTGGTACAAATTTCCCTCCAATTGTGGCCTGAAATAGTTCTGCCACCTCCGGGTCTTGCAGTTTGTCCAGGTCGAACTTCAGTCTAGTGCACTTTGCTGTATTTACTCTCTTCAAGTGGAGCCTGAAAGACATCATCACGAGATCGTGGTCACTTCCGATGTCTGCTCCTGGAAAAGTGCGTGTCCTGCCAATGTTGATGCTTGATCTGAAACGTTTCTTGACCATGATGTAGTCGATCTGGTTGTGATGCTCCCCGCCGGGACTGTGAAATGTCCATCGTCTGGAGATTTTGTGGAGACCAAGCGTGTTTGCCAGTACCAGATTGTTGTATCTGGCAAACTCCAAGAGTCTCAGACCCCTGTCATTTGTCTCGTTGTTGCAGTAGGGTCCACATGTGTCTCCCCAGTTGTGCGCATCTTGGCCAACCTTGGCATTCCAGTCGCCTTGCACTATGACTATGTCCTTCTTCGGCACTTGGTCAAGGACCGCCTGTAGATTTTCATAAAAATCCTCCACTTCGCTGTCGTCATAGTCTGATGTTGGGGCATAGGCCTGGATGATGGTGATGTTGAAAGGGGCTGCTCTCAGACGGATGGTAATTAGTCTACTGGAGATAGGACGGCAACCCATGACAGTGGCTAGAATGTTCTTGTGGACCAAGAATCCAATGCCGTGTTTGTGCCTGCCATCTCTACCGCTGAAATAGAGCTTGTGGCCTTTGTCGGTCGTTGTTTCACCTAGGCCTTTCCAGCGCAGTTCTCTGATACCTAGAACGTTCCATTGATAGTGGTCCAGCTCGTGAGCCAGTTCTTCTAATTTTCCTTCCGCAGTTATGGTCCTGACATTCCAGGTTCCTATGACGGTGTTGTTTCTCGTGCGGATCTTGCTAATTTGTCCATCAGTAGCATACTTATCACCTCCGTCCTGGTGGCCAACGGAAGGCGCGGTCCTTGTGCCGGGCGACGACCGATCCGGTATGGAATTAGTGGATTGCTTCATCATGTAGTGTGCCTTGGGCAAATAAGACCTGGCGGTGCCCAATCCTCTCCAGGCTGTTGGCCACAGCCGAAATCCACGAATACAGTGTGGCTCGCCTTGGCCCTGAGCACGTGGTCGTTGAACCTGTAGTAACATGAGGTACCTCCGCCCTGGCCGGTGACTTCTGTGTAGAAGACTTTCACCCAGTGATGCCGTGCTAACATCTCCCCTGTTAGTCACCTCTTACGACACGCCGGGAATTGTTGGGTCTATTCTATTTAATGCCCGAACCCACAGAGCAGATTCTATTATAGGCTATATAAATACAGATACCCTTTTAAACCTAGCTTGGCAAGAGTCCAGTCATTGGTATTGTATCGCCAGCTTAGCCTGCATAATTATGCATGAAGTAATAAACACTTCAAACCACTCACTCAAAAAATACAAGACTGCAACTAGCCAAAGCAATTAACAGAAAAGAAAAGGTATTTCTAAACTTGGAGAAACAAAAAGAGAAAATACCTGTTGAGGTTACTTAATTTTAAAAAATGGAAGAAGAATATGAAGCTGCAAAAAATTAGGAAGCAAGACTAAAAGATCGGTTACAAAATGACACCATATTTGACAAAGTGGAGCATGGTGCTACAGATGACTAAATAATTACAACTGTTAATCAACCAATTTATTAAGGCTGGCGCCAGCTGGCCATTTATGTCTGCCAGACTTACTGATGATCTCTAGCAGTGTAAAATGGCCTTAAGGTTAGTGTCTTTTTAAAAAATGTAATATATGTGAAAATTTTTATGTTTTGTTTTAATGTTTATTCAACACAGTTCAGCTAATGATTTGATGTGACACACCCGTTGCATAATAGTAATTTCAACAACAATATATATTAATGTCTGAGGGAATGCTCTCTTGTTTAACAAAATAAGTAAATTAGATAAGTTAGATAATTTATTTTTAAGATGACTTGTAAAAAGGCTTTAACTTACAGTTGACTAATAATGACTTACAGTTGACTTAAGTTGACTTACTAGGTAACTTTAGAAAAGTAACCTTTGTACATAAGTATTTTTGTAGTCAGTTAAGTATTAAGAATTAATTTTGTATGTTTATGTTTTTGAGTTGATGTTTCAATTTAACTAGGTAACTATAAAAAAAAAATATTCCTACTTACAGAAGTATCTTAGAGTTAGTTGTTGAGTAGTTTTCAAAACTAATGTTGTGTGCTTATGTTTTTTAACCCATTTATGCATAGCGCCCAACTTGTTGGGCAGCTCTTTAAACAGCCTGCTATACAAAGAAATATACAGATAATAACAAGAGTTTGTGTAATAACTGAAGGGAGACTAATCCTTTATTAGTTGACAATGCTAATTTTTTCGGAGTGACTGCCCTTAGATTTTCTGTTTCAAAATGGCGTCCACCAGTCAATCTGTGGAGAAAGGCAAGCAGAAACGAAATCAAAGGTGGGTATGCAGACTTATTAATTGGTGTTTGAATCAAAAGCTCTTTATTTTGTGTTTCTTATTTATCTAACTAAAATATTATAAACAGTGCATGAAGTATTTGTAGTTTTTCCATGTTAAATTTGATAATTGTAATCCACACGTGCGTCGCCCAATTTATTGGGCGCTATGCATGAAAGGGTGCAGGTTTTTATGCTGAACTTAAGAATGTATTACATGCTTTATCACACACACACACACACACACACACACACACACACACACACACACACACACACACACACACACTGTGACTGTCCTCTGTTTCTTTGTGCAGAATGTACACTGTTAACGAAGTAGTGGACCTGCTGATGGATGACGAGGAGCTAAACAACGGTGAAGCAAGTGTGTACAAAATGCCTCCTGACACTGTAGGAGTGGAAACTGATGAAGTCAGCGCTGACGAAGACCAGCCACCAACAATCGCTAACCTCAGTGGACGTCAGTTGCGGGCCAGAGGACTAGCTACAGTCCGCACAAAGTCGGGGCGCCAATTTATTGGGGAAAATTTGGACTCAGAGAGTGACTCTGCTTCAGATTCCAATGAAAAAACGAAACCAACACAGTCAAAGAAGAAAAAGAAAGAGCGTCATTGGGTTCGACGAGACAACAATGTGCAACCATCAATTTTTTGCGCAAAAAACTGGATAGAAGAAATTGATATGCAACCTTCTTCATTGTTTGAGCTTTTCTTTGATGAAGAAGTTGTTGCGCACACTTTGGAAATGTCTAATTTGTATGCCCAGCAAAACGGCAAGGATAACTTTGTTCTAACTGAGTCAGAGCTGAAACTTGCCATCGCAATTCTCATCATCTCTGGCTACTCTTCTCTACCACGACGTAGACTGTATTGGGAGAACAGTGAGGACACTTTCAATGCTGCCATTGCAAACTCCATGTCTGTGAACAGGTTTGAGGAAATACTGCGCTACCTGCATTTTGCTGACAACTACAAGCTGAACCAAGATGACAAACTCGCAAAAGTGAGGCCACTCTTCAGCATGCTGAACGAAAAGTTTGTCAAGTACTGGGTGCCAGAAGAGAATTTGGACGTGGATGAGTCAATGGCCCCGTACTACGGTCACCATGGTGCAAAGCAGTTCATTCGCGGCAAACCGATACGCTATGGGTTCAAAGTTTGGTGCCTGAACACTCCAAATGGATACCTTGTGCAAATGGAGCCATACCAAGGTGCAGGAACTGTCCAAATGCGTCCAAACCTTGGGATGGGTGGCTCTGTCGTCATGGAACTTGCAAGTGTTCTGTCAGACACAGGACTTTCCGACTCACTAACACCAGAACAACACTTCAGTATCTATTTTGACAATCTGTTCACGTCACCAGCTCTTCTCACTGAACTGAAAAAAGAGGGCTTTGATGGTACAGGGACGCTGCGTGCAAACAGGACAGAATCTTGCCCACTGGAAAGTGTGGACTCCATGAAGAAGAAACCGAGAGGAACAACGGACTTTCGCCTTGACACAGATGACAACATTTTACTAGTCAGATGGAACGACAATAATGTTGTTACTGTAGCCTCAACAAAGCATGGAGTTGCTCCCATGAAAAATGTGCAGAGATTTTCTCAGTCAGAGAAGAAGTTCATTCAAGTGCCATGTCCAGATGCCATTATGCACTACAACAAGGCGATGGGTGGAACAGACCGCATGGACCAAAACGTCGCCAACTACCGTGTGAGCATGCGCAAAAAGAAGTGGTGGTGGCCATTGTTTGTTTTCTGTTTGGGCACATCCACCCAAAACGCTTGGTGCCTGTACAGAAAATCTGCTGCTGCACAACACGAGCCCCTGGACTACTTGGGTTTCCTGAGGAAGCTCGCGTTGACATACGTCCACAAGTACCGAGGGGTGAAAGACAACGCTGGTCGGCCCGGACGCATGGAACTCAGTGTTGTTGAAGAAGTCAGGCAAGCTCAAGGCGGTCATTACCTCATCAGTTGGCCGACCCAGAGAAGATGCAGACAGTGCAAAGGCAACACCAAGAAGGCCTGCTCCAAGTGCCCTGCAACCCCTCTACATGAGAAAATGCTTTGAAGCATTTCACTCCAAATAAAGGAAGACCTTTGCTGTGTGAAAATACAAACAGAGTCCAATACAAGTGTATATTAACACTTTGTGTTTCTTAATACTGATACAGTCTTAGAAACTTGTAAATAGTAACTGTTATTGCTGTGTTTGCTATACATCAGACTCAAAAGTTGATGCGCCCATTCGGGCATGGCGCCCAACTTATTGGGCGTTATCAAAAATTGCCCTAATATAAAGTAAAATTATTTTTTTGAATATTGACAATTAAAACATTTGTCTGTTCCTTATTTGCAACATTTCTGTTGAATTAAAAAAAAAAAAGAGGTATCATGCATAAATGGGTTAAGTTGCTCTATCAATTTAATTCTTTCTTCGTTGGATTGAATTACGTTATTTTCTTTTAAACATATGTTAAAGCTGTCACGATTTTTACTATAAAATAAAATGACAACTTTTATTTGCTCTCTGAAGTCCTTTAAAATAGAGTTATATTTCGGTGCAAGAATCCAAATACTGATATCTGCATGTCTTCTACTAAAAGCTAACTTGCTTAAGGTGTTTTGTTGTTTTTTTGCTTGCAGTCATCAATAATAAATCAAGTGTTTCCCTCATTTGCAAACATATTATATAAATAATCTAAATACTCACTAAGCCTACCTTTTGGGTTACAAACAAAGACATTGTCATCAGTCCAAATAAAGTTATGTTCTAAATAAGTTTTATTAAAGTGTATTGAAGGACAAAACAAAATTATATAGTCAAAGTATCTGTTACGCTTGAGACGCTCACGTTAGATCCGATCGTTTTGTTTTGCAAAGCATGCAATATTTCAAGAGAAACGTGAATGGGTGAAGATTATGTCGCTGAAGTCTCGTAAGTACAATCTCTACTTTTGGTATACATGTTTAACATAATAATTAATTATATCAGTCTGTTTGCGGGATCATAAATAATGTGGTTAATAAGTTGGATAGTATACAGTTTCATTAAATAATGCTATGCATAGTATTATGTGCAGGACATAAATACGTTTAATAATCTAGAATGGAATAATGGTGAGAGGGGGGGAGGAGGAGAGAGAGGTGGTGTGGTGGTGCTAATTTATAGGTATTTGCATATTTATGCGTGTGTTTTTTTTTTTATTCTCAACACCACACTCAAATACGATTCTTTTAGGTTGTATTGTGCTTTTCCCCTGTGGGATCCACACTCCGAGTCCGCAGTCGTAAGTTCCCAGCCGTGACCAACTGCACATCCATTGACTGGTTCCATGAGTGGCCGCAAGAAGCTCTTATTTCTGTCAGCAGACGTTTTCTTGATGACAATGAACTGCTTGAAGTGAGTATAGGAACGTGAACGTTTTACAGGCTATAAATAATGTTAAACATTATCTATCTATCTATCTATCTATCTATCTATCTATCTATCTATCTATCTATCTATCTATCTATCTATCTATCTATCTATCTATCTATCTATCTATCTATCTATCTATCTATCTATCTGTCTGTCTGTCTGTCTGTCTGTCCATCCGTCCGTCCGTTTATCTGTCTGTCTGTCTATCTATCTATCTATCTATCTATCTATCTATCTATCTATCTATCTATCTATCTATATATCTATCTGTCTATCAAGCTAGCTAGCTAGCTATAGATATATGGATTTTTTAATGACATTTTTTTACTCACATGCTCGCATTCTCTTACCCAAAAACCAAAATGTTCCAGATTAATGCAAATGTGCGCGAGTTGAGTCCATAAATAGTCCCCCTACATGTCGGTGCGTTTGTCTGTCCGTCCGGCCATGCAAAACTTTAAAGTGGATACTTACTCAGACTCTATGTGATATATAGGAACAACTTTTAGTAGGATGGTGAATTTCCATGAAAGCTAACAAATTATTAGTGATTGAATGGCCCCTCTTTAAGTTTAAGATCAGATTATTAAAAAATGTTAAGTTTATTTGATTATACCCGAGTGTTCATGTGTAGGTCAAGGTCATCTCAAGGTCAAAGTCAAAATTACTTTTTGTTCAAATGACACCTTTTCGTTTCAATTTTCAAAACTTCATCTGGGCACCAGGCACTCATTTTCAGTAGGATATTGCGAATATATTCTCTAAGAAGCACACGAATCATGGGCTGTATCCTCGTAGTTTATAACGTTGTTTCATGATTTCAGGAAGATATGAAGGCATCGGTTGCCAAGTTCATGGCATTTGTCCACACGTCAGTCAACGAGATTTCTCAGACTTTTTTGGCTAACGAAAAACGGTACAATTACACGACTCCTAAATCCTTCTTGGAGCAGATCATTCTCTATCAGAATCTACTGCGACGCAAGAACAGTGAGCTTCAAGCCAAGATAAGCCGTCTGGAAAATGGACTGGAAAAGCTGAGGTCTACTGCAGCACAGGTTAAGTTTTATATGTCAGTAAGAGTGCCTGCTTTTTATTTTCGTTCGGACAAGGCAAGCATGTTGCATTATTTAGTTTTGGATCACATATTTAAAACTTGGGGTTAGAGCCAATAACTATGCATTTTTCAACAAAACATGTGTTGTTATTGTTGTTGTTGATATTGATTTTTTTTTTCGTGTGTGTGCTTCAGGTGGACGATCTCAAAGCCAAGCTGGCTTCGCAAGAAGTGGAACTAGCTCAGAAAAACGAAGACGCCAATAAACTAATTCAAGTGGTCGGCGCTGAGACGGAGAAAGTGGGCAAGGAGAAGGCGTTTGCCGATTCCGAGGAAGAGAAAGTGTCCAAGATTGCAGTTGTCGTTGAAGCCAAGGCTGCAGACTGTGCCAAGGACCTGGCCAAGGCTGAACCTGCACTGAAAGCCGCTGAAGAGGCCCTAAACACCCTCAATAAGGTAATGATAGTTGTTCGTAGTTATGCTTAATTGTCAAAAACTTATCAGTGTAGTTGGTTGTTTGTTTTTGGCTCACAGGCGTGTAGCAATGCCAGTCTGTGTATTTACCAAAACAAGACAAAAAAACCCAGATTATCTGTCCGTCCGCTTGTTTGTCCATCTGTCCGCCCCGTCCAGCGTCCGTGCAAAACTTTAAAGGGGCTAAGTACTCGGAATGTATTTCATGTATAACAACCAAACTTGTAAGGTTGATGTAGGCATATATAAGACCTAAAAAATGATCAGTAAATGATTGACTTCATTTCAAAGACAAGGTCACAGAATCAGAAAATGTTAGTCAAAAAAATACAATTTTTCACAAAATTAAACTTTTGTCCTAAGTTTTTAATGTTGAACTTATTATTCTTTGATGCATGATAGAAATCACATGCCACGCAAATTCGGTCAACCTTGCTCCAAGGTCAAGGTCACTGAAGCTGTCCAAATTCGGTTTATATCGGTACTTTGAAGTGACCTTGGCCATAAAGAGTGAGAGAAAATAATAGATTGACCTTTCATTTAGGTACCCCCGTTCGGGTGCCGGGATTTTGTATATAAATAGTATACCCACTTTGTTGAAATATAGTGCTTCACATTCCACTGTTTCTTCATTTTCATTTGTTCTTTCTCGTTCTTACGCTGTTCTATCGTAATCAACCTACTTATCTTCTTTGCTAGACCAGTCACTGCCATTTTTCTTGAAAACTCTCCCAAAACTTCTCAGTTATGTATTGGGTCTGTTGGGTCAGCTTTTGGATATTGGAAGCTTTCTGCCAAATGGTCACTTGGGCTTGGTATTATTATTAAACATAAGCAATGTAGGTATTTTATATGTATGTGTTTTGTTAATATTTTATTATGATGTTTATATTCGATTTTGTTTGTGTAAACGGGGGTTTGATAAACTATAGTAAAGCCTCAGAGTCCCCTGCATGGGATGTCTTTATTGTAAAGCGACCGGCTGGTGGAGTGCCTTCAGTGTTACCACTAGGGTTGTTTCGGCAGATCTCTTATATGGATCAGGGGTGAATCCTCTTTAAACCAAGTTGTGGTCCTGATTTCGGCTCTTTGCAGTCCGCTGGACCCTATAAACAATGACTAACTAATTACTTTCATTATGTTCCGTATTTGCATTCATATTGAAGGTCAATGTCATTTTATTCCTTACAAAAACCTTCTGTTTTTTTCTCTCATCGTACAGCGGAAAGCCTGTATATTTGACACATAGTATGCATCAACATTGGATTATTTGATCATAAATGAGATCAGAGGTCATGTGAAGGTCAAGGTCACGTCAGGGGCAATGAAGGTCAAGGTCACTGTTTTTTTTTTTGCATGATATAACTTTTGCTGTAGTGTATTTGATTGTACATTGGAGCCAGAAGTCAAGGTCATCACAAGGTCAAGATCAAAGTCCATATGACTTTGCATTTTAATGCAACCGTTTCATTTCTTTCTGGACACTCATCGTTATGTAAAATAAGGAGCATTTGAGTTCTTTGGGCTTTGCCTTTCTAGTTTTTGACTATTTTCTCGAAGTACATGTGCTCTGTGTCTGTTTGTCACTAGAACAATTTAACAG
Organism: Oncomelania hupensis; assembly: GCA_036898135.1. Classification (NCBI taxonomy): domain Eukaryota; kingdom Metazoa; phylum Mollusca; class Gastropoda; order Littorinimorpha; family Pomatiopsidae; genus Oncomelania; species Oncomelania hupensis. The sequence continues at coordinate 79,354,982 of CM072512.1, read as the reverse complement.
AGATGAAAGCCTTTGCTTCTCCTCCGCCTGCTGTTGTGAATGTGACGGCAGCTGTCATGTGCCTGCTTGCTCCTGGTGGCAAAGTGCCCAAAGACAAGTCATTTAAAAATGCTAAGGCCACTATAATGTCTAAGGTATTTTAGAGTGTGTTTTTTTTTTTAGCTGATTCCATTACAAAAATATAGACTTTATTGACCCACATGTAAGTAGCAATTGGGGTCTAACTCTGTGTACTCACCCCAAAATAAAACTTTCCAGATTTTGGAAAATCTGCGGGAGATGAGTTGTAAATAGTCCAAATATGATATCCTAAACAAATGATCGTTCATCCGTCCGTCCGGCAGTTTTACGACTTATGCAAACCTTTAAAGTGACTAATTAATCGGTACCTATTTCATCTATCACGACCAAACTTGGAATGATAGTGTATTATTCGCTAGAGCTCCACATTTATAAGGGATAGAATGAGCTCATGTCAAGGTCACAGATTCAAGAGTTAATCAAATTTAATAATTTTCCAAACATTTCACTGTTTTGTAACTAGACCATGCTCAAATCTATCTCATCAATGATCTCTGTTTCTGACAAATCTGCTCTAGGATCGATTCTGATTTCTCTGGAAGAATTGACAAAAACTCTAGAAAAACGTCTGTTTGTTCTGAAAACAAAGAAAAAGATAGTATTGTCACTAGTAATCAGCAGAGGTCGAGCTCAAGCGGGCCGACTACCACTAGGACAATACCATCTCCTAAGGTGAACGCGCCGGCGTTTTACCACACTTCTACACACTATTACACCTCCGGGACGAGGGTGAACATCTGGTCCACGACCTTCCTTTTCCTCGCCCCATCAAAGTCAAGCACCTTCGGCTGGGACCGCGCCCGTGGTTGACGAACTCGAAGTCCTTTTCAAAGACTGACTATAAACCAGGACCATTGTCTTCTAAAAAGATATTATTTCGTATCGTTTCACCTTCCTGGAGGTAGAATCGATTGACTTGGAGGAGTCACCTCAACAGGGGACAGCACCTCCATCGCCACCTAAAAAATAATCTGTTATAATTAAGGAGAAACTTAAGAGTAGAAAATTGCTTGAAATAAAACATACTACTTTTATTTCTTCCTATCATGACTTTTTGAATACATTTGAACATTAGAGGCCTTAAAAAAGCCAACTACGAACAGTTGCTCCTGCTTACTAAAAACCGACCAAGTATAATTTGTCTACAGGGAACTCTTCTGAGTCCTGATAAAATACTTCATTTGTCTGAATACTCTAGCTTGCAATCCAATGTTTCTCATGGGAACGCTTTATGTGTTCGGTCAGACATTTTATTTAGCCCAGTTACATTGACCACAGCCCTAGAGGCGATTGCTGCTCGAGTATCTTTCAAAAAAACTTTAACAGAGAAAATCCATCAACGCTCTTGATATCTCTCAATGTGGTTTCCGCAAAAACAGGAGCACTTCAGATCATCTCGTTCGTTTCGAGTCGTTCGTCAGAGACGCGTTGGTTAACGGTGAACATGTTGTTTCTGTGTTGTTCGATCTAGAAAAGGCGTATGACACGAGTTGGAAGTCCGGGATTCTAAAAGATCTAGAACGTATGGACTTCTGTTGGAACTTGCCCATTTTAATACAAAATATTTTAACCGACAGAAAATTTGAGATCCGACTGGGCTCCACTTTATCAGACCCTTTTGAGCAGGAAATGTGTGTCTTTCAGGGTAGCATCCTTTCTCTTCTTTTGTTTAACATTAAAATCAACAACATAGTTTAAAACGTCAAATCTGGCATAGATAAATCCTTGTTTTTTGATGATTTCTCCGGCTCGGCTAAGGATAAAACCTTGGCAGGAGAGGGGCGTCAACTTCAGCTTTGCATAGATAAAATTCAGGAATAATGGGTAGACGAAAACGACTTCAAATTTTCGCTTTCTAAAACCGAATGCATTCATTTTTATCGCAAATAGAGCCAGGTTTTGAACCATTCTCTCCGTGTTTGTGGCCAACCCATTACAGTTTCTAAACTGTAAAATTGTTGGGTATAATTTCTGACAGCAAATTTACTTCTCCGCCGCATAAAATTAAATACCTGAAGGAAAGCTGCCAGAAAAGTCTTAATGTTTTTGAAAGTTATGAGCCACACAGACTTGGGAGCAGACAAGTAAACTCTGCTCCTCCTCTATCGTTCTCTGTTACGCTCTAAACAGGATTATGGTATAATCGTATATGGTTTCACTAGGAAAGCCTGTTTGAAAGCCTTGGATCCAATCCACCATCAAGGTCTTCGAATCAACCTGGGGGCGTTTCGTACTTCCCCGAAAGAAATTCTCTACGCTGAGAGATCCGTAGGTTTCAGCTCGCCATGAACTATTTTCTCAAACATAAAGCAAACCCTGAAAATCTCGCTTATGATTGTTATTTATACTTAAATCTCGCTTATGATTGTTATTTATACTTAAATACTCCAACAAACCGACAAACTTTTGTACCAGAATACATCCTCACTTTACAATACAATACAATACAATACAATATAACTTTATTGATCTCAAACTGAGAAATTCAATACATGGTCTGCAATCCGACATAAAAATTAAGAGTACATGGACAAGAACTAAGAAACGTATTAGCATATTATGCATACATAATTATATAACACAACATATTCATTTCCTTACTGCTTATACGGCACATAGACTGGACATTACTTTCAAGTTCTCGCACAGCACACTTACTATCACATTTATTCCAAAATTGAACATGTCATTTCTCTAAGATACATAGACTAAATATTGCCTTTCGCACAGCGCACTTACTATCACATTTATTCCAACATTAAACATGTCATTTCTCTAAGATACATAGACTAGATATTGCCTTTCCCACTGCATATTATTACAAAGTTTATTCCAAAATACCTTCTCATCCTTCACACACACACACATTAACACACACACACACACCCACACACACGCACACATCCATAGTAGCTAGGAGCAAACATTATTAACTAGGATACGTTCCAAATATTACTTAAACTGAGACTGCAGGCATAGATATTGACTCTGTTAATGATGACCAATTGCTAACTGTGCTCCCACCTTGGAACTTCATCAACCCCACTATCAACTTCAATCTCACATCCTTCAAAAAGACCGAAACTTCCGAAGCTGTTTTAAGCAACTTTATCTATAACAAATATGAAAAACGTTTTACTGACGGGTCGAAGAAAGGAGACTCAGTTGCTATTGCGTCGGTCTCTAAGAGACACCTCGACCAGCCTTTGCAACAGTGTATACCTGATTTCTGTTCTGTTTATACAGCTGAGCTCAAGGCCACTTCATTTAGCTCTGAAACAGGTTTACCAATCATGTCTAATTCACTGTCAGCACTTCAGGCTCTTTCTACACGAGAAAGACATCGCACCCTTTTCTGGCAGAGATTCATGAGCTCCACACACAACTTGTTTCTGAAGGTAAAAAATAGTTTTATGTGGGTACCTAGTCACATGGGCATCCGCGGCAATATTGCAGTAGACAAAGCAGCTAAAGAAGCTCTGTATCTAGATTTCCCTTCAGAGATTTTTCCAGTTTGTTCAATACTCTGACCTGAATTGTTGACTGGCTTTTATTGTAAACGGCTCTGACAGACCGAATGGTCTATCAAATCAATAACAAATTATTTCAAATTTGTCCAGACTTGTCTGCTTCTTTGCCTAACTTCGCATCCATTCCCAAAGAAAAAACTGTTTTGGCTTGCCTTCATATTGGCATACTTATGTCACCAATGGTTTCCTTTGAAGGGAGAAGAACCACCCTGGTGCTTTGCATGTGATAATTCCTTTTCCTTCCGCAATTTTATGTCGTGAATGTGCTGATCTGGTTGATGAAAGAAAAAGAAAAAGATATTTTGGTTCTGTACCTTTTAACGAGATTTTAAAGGTTAGCAATAGTAAACACCTGTTTCAATTTATACATGATGTTGGTTTCTGTTATCGCATGTAGGTCATATCGTCTTGTTTATATTCTTGTTTAAATTTTATTAGTAAGACTGGTTTTATTTACATCTTTTATCATATTTAAATATTAGCAGTTTAGTCTGATTTTGCTTAGTTTTGTGTGGTCTTGATTCGGCTCTTGGCAGTTCGTTGGAGCCTATAAACATTGAATATCTATCTATCTTTTCAAGTGGAGCCGGAAAGACATCATCACAAGATCGTGGCTTCTTTCAATGTCTGCCCCTGGAAAAGTATGTGTCTTGCCAATGTTGACGATTGATCTGAAGCGTTTCTTGACCTTGATGTAGTCGATATGGTTGTGATGCTCTCCACTGGGACTGTGCAAGGTCCATCGTCTGGATTTTTTGTGGGGACTAAGCGTGTTTGCCAGTATCAGATTGTTGTATCTGGCCAATTCCAAGAATCTTAGACCTGTGTCATTTGTCATTGCTGCAATGGGATCCACATGTGTCTCCCCAGTTGTGGTAGGCATCTTGGCCAACCTTAAAATTCCAGTCACCTTGAACTATGACTATGTCTTTCCTCGGCACTTGGTCAAAGACAGACTGCAGATGTTCATAGAAATCCTCGACTTCGCTGTCGTCATTGTCTGATGTTGGGGAATAGATCACTAGAGTCATTCAGATTTGGTTCACATGGATGTTTGAAGTGAAATTGGCCCTAAACTATATAGACCATAGATTGATGATTTAGTTTTTGTTTAGCTCCACCTTTGCTGTGCACTTTCGTTTTGCATATAGGATGGTGTAAATAGATTTCCTAAAGGGCATGTGAATGATATGGGTTTTTCGCTTATAGTTCATAAGATTATTCATGTATGAGAGTAACATTTTCTAAAGTGTATGAAGTATTCTTTTCATAATTATATGTCATTTAAACCCGTGATGCTGAGGGTTTTTAAAGGTATTTTACTATCAACAGATCGATAAAATGTTGGATGACCTCGTGCACTATGACAAAGATCACATCTCGGAAGAATCGTTAAAAGCTGTGCAGGTGTATCTCAACAACCCAGATTTCAATCCAGAATTTATCCGTACCAAGTCAGGAGCGGCAGCAGGTCTGTGCTCTTGGGTGATAAACATTGTCATCTACTACAGAATATTTTGTGACGTAAAGCCAAAGAGAGATGCGCTGGAGGAAGCAACAGCCGAGCTGAACGCTGCCAAAGAAAAGCTGAAAGTCATCAAAGATCAGGTGACAGCACTTCAGGAAGCACTTGCAAGGTCAGTTGAACTACTTTGACTCAAGTGAGTGCAACAATATGACTTTACGGATTTGGTAAATATCCTGAGTCCAAAATTGATGTTAAATACGTCCGTCTATCTGCCTGTCTGTCTGTTCATTAGTCCAAATTAGTGTTCATCTATCCGCCTTCTGTTTATTAGTCCAAATTAATGTTCTCCTATCCGTCTGTCTGTGCAAAACGTTAACGCTGACAATTACTCGGAAACTTTTTCATCTATTAGACCCAGACTTGATAGGATAATATATCTCATGAGAGTTTGGCCGTTTTCAGTGAGCTCACGTCAAGGTCAAGGTCAAGGTCACAGGAGACAAAAAATGTTTAGCATTTGAGTAAAAACATTAAGTGACTTGTTCCATTCAGATCATTGCTAGGTTTTCATGATGTGCCCTGTTTTCCAGCTGTCAAGCCCAGTTTCAAACGGCAACAATGGAGAAACTGAAATGTCAGCAGGAAGCAGACGAAACTGCGAAAGTTATCAATCTTGCCAACCGTTTGGTGGGCGGGCTAGCCTCTGAGAACGTCCGTTGGGCAGCGTCCGTTGAACAGTTCCGAATTGATGAAAAAATGCTAGCTGGTGATGTGCTTCTCATCACTGCTTTTGTCTCATACGTCGGATCTTTCACCAAGAAATACAGGTAATATTTTATTTTTGCAACAGGGATGAGGCGGGTCATGTCTTTTTTTAAATTTTTTTTATATTAATTATTGTTAGATATGATGTAACACATTTTTTTTACATTTTTAAATTTGTGTGGTGAATTCTAAGATTTTATTATCTTATTATTATCTAATATGCCATTTATATTTTAAAATTAATGTTTTTTATTATGCATGTGAAGTGTATTGTATATGATGTTGTTCCCTTGTATGCTTTTGCGAGAACGGTTGGTGTGAATGCTTGCATACTTTGTTTGTATTGTTCATATGTCTGTTCTGATCGATGTACTGTCTTATCTAATATATATCCTATGTTAAGAGCGATGAGCGGGGGTACCGCACTATACAAGCCTACTTATTATTATTACTATTATTATTATTATTATTATTATTATTATTATTATTATTATTATTATTATTATTATTATTAAGAAATTGGGCAAAAAGCCGTTTTGAGAAAATCTTTGCTCACCATTACATTTAATTCTTCTGTTCTGTTATGTGGATATATTTCTGGGTGACTTTTGATGTTCAATTTTAGTACTATTCTGTCTGCATGGATGAAGACTTATATTCTTTTACGTAATGTGTATATTCTGTTTCTTACGTTTATGATACAATGAAATGATGTTTAGTTTTACAGAACGAGACACGTCGATCAAAAAAGTGTTTAGCGGCAATAACCGTTTTTACCTGTATCATAAATGGGCGATCACAACAATTGCAGAAGAATCAAGTCGGTTTTGTATTTGGTTAGTTTAACATTCGACGTTACGCAAGTCCATGCGGGATGCACGCCATGCTTTGTATCAAATGTTAGGTCACAGTGCCTCAGAACGTTTCAGCTTCTGTTCGCAGTAGTTGAAAACTTCGAATTTCTGACGATGCCAGGCAATTCTTAGGTAGGGCTGGGTGTTCTACAGCTCACATTGAATGAGAGATCCACTCATTAAGTGAATAACTGGGGGTTTCCAGGACCGTTACGCATTGACCATTACGCACTGTCCGTTACGCATTGACCGGTGTGACGTGTAGTAAGTTCGATCTTCCGAGTCATATTTGAATCACAAATGTGCAGCAATGTCAGTCTGTAGATTTACCCCAAAATTAAACTGTTCCAGAATTTTGCGCGGGGTGTACCATACATATGTGTATGTCCATCCGTCCGTCTATGGAAAACGTTCAAGTAGATAATTTATGTGAACCTATTTTGTTTATCACAGCCAAACTTGGTAGGATGATGATGATGATGATGATGATGTATAGGCAAGTGAACTTTAAAAAAAATATAATTCTCACTTTTTGTTCACATTGTGTTCAGGCTAGAACTGATGGACTCGATGTGGTTAAAGTTCCTGAAGACGCTTGCTGTGCCTATACCCATCACTGAGGGCTTAGACCCGCTCAGTATGCTCATTGATGACGCCAGCATCGCAGCATGGAGCAATGAAGGTCTGCCTAGTGACCGGATGTCCATTGAAAACGCCACCGTCCTCACCAGCTGCGAACGCTGGCCCCTGATGATTGACCCTCAGCTGCAAGGCATTAAGTGGATCAAGACTCGCTATGGCGACAACCTCAAGGTCACTCGTTTAGGTGCTAAAGGCTATCTGGACGTGATTGAAAGCGCGGTGTCCAACGGTGATGTTGTGCTGTTGGAGAATCTGGGTGAAGACATGGACCCGGTGCTGGATCCCTTGTTGGGTCGAAACACTATACGGAAAGGTACCGCCATCAAGATGGGTGAGAAAGAAGTTGAGTACAACCCCAAGTTCCGTCTGATCTTGCAGACAAAACTGGCCAACCCTCACTATAAACCTGAGATGCAAGCCCAGGCCACTCTCATCAACTTTACTGTTACCCGTGACGGTCTGGAAGATCAGGTACTTACATCATACCATACATACGATTATTAATATTCAGATTGTTTAGACTTAGCGACATGCGGAATTTTTTTTTCCTATTGAATATTTTGTAGAATAGGGGCAGATCTGTTCAAACGAATCCTCTGGCAAACGCTCCGTCCAGTCAGTCGTGATTGAAGAAGTGGCATTTCATGACGTCAAAATTCTTGTGTCCCACGTGCTTATCAGAATGTATGTAATTGTTAAAGAGATATTACTTGTTTTGCCAGAATTGCACACTTATTTAGGGTGTCACTCACCTTACTACAAAGTCCATGACTTTACTAACAATTTCCGTAAGGAGTTGGGCATAAAGTGCAAGTTGATACATTTAAATATGATAGTATACAATGGATGTTCGCTGAAGTATAATTGGTGCGTCAGTAAGACGTCGGTGATCGGTCAGCATTCATGACATGACCTCTTAGCAAGAGTTTTGGAGGGGTTTTAGCGCAGAGTGGACGAAAAAATTCGGCTGGCACATCTTGTGAACACCTGTAAAATGCTTTGGCGTCTTCTTTTACTGCAATATTTTTGTTTCCGTCTCTGCTCATTTGTGACTCACATGCATTTAGCAATGTACTCATTCAAAAAAACTTTTTTTTGCAGATATTTGCAAATCGGTGCGAGATGAGTCCTAAATAGTCCAAAAATGACATAGAAAACAAATTCTGTCCGTCCGTCCGTCCGTCTGTCCGCCGTCCCCCGTCTTTCTGTGCAAAAACTTTGAAGTGGCTAAGTACTCAGAACCTATTTCAATTATCACAACCAAACTTGGTAAGATTGTGTATACCCGTGAGACCCCATAAATGATCAGTGAATGAATGGCTTCGCTTCAAGGTCAAGGTCACATAATCATCAAATGTTAGTTTTAAAAAGTTAAAATTTTCACAAAAAAAACACTTTTTTTCCAGGGTTTTAATATCGAACTTATGATTCTTTAAAGCATGATAGATATCAATGAGAAACACATACAATACAAATTTGATCAGTCTTACTCCAAGGTCAAGGTCATTGGAGCTATCCAAAGTCGGGTAGTATAGGTACTTTGAAGTGACCTTGACCCTAAACTATGAGAAATACAAAATCCAAACTTGTTGTATTTAGAGTGATAGATTGATCTTTCATATTTGTTCTGGTTGTTTTTTTTGCGTTGATCTTGAAGGTCAAGGTCATATATTAGGCGTTGAAAAAACATACAAAAAATATGTAATTGTATAATGGAATGGCTCTTCATTTAACCCATTGTATGCAACAACATTGGGTTATTTTTGATCAGACAAGAATGAGAGGTCACTAAAGGTTAAGGTCATCCCAAAGGTCCCCGTTTCTTGCCATAATACAACTTTTGCTGTACTTTATTTGGGGGTCAAGGTCATCCCAAGGTTAAGGTCACTAAAGGTCAAGGTCATTTCAAGGTTACCGTCTTTTGGGCATATTACAACTTTTGCTGGAGTTTATTTGTTAGTACATAGGTGTATTTGGACCTAGAGACAAAGTCATCTCAAGGTCAAGATCATAGAAAGACTAAAGTCGTTATTTGTATTTTAATGCCACAGTTTCATAAACTTCTTCTTTAGCTCCTTCTCAATAACACACATGAATTAATCTCATCATCAGTCTAGTATGCACACATGTCGTGGCGCTCCATGCACGGGCAGTGGTGTTCGCTTTTTATAATTGTTATAAGTGTTGGTTGCCTTTTACAAGTTAATAATAGTTTTAGTTGCCTTTTTATGTGTTTCAATGTAATATTTTTATTGAATCTTTTTAACATTATGTTGTACATTTTTAGTGAATTTATTCAGACTTTATATACCTACTGTTGTTGTGTAGTATAAATGGTGTATGAATGTGTCAAGCGCGGAGAGCACAGCCACTTGTGGCTGTGATGCGGCGCTATATAAATCTACATTTATTATTATTATTATTATAAGGAGCATGTGAGTACTATAGACTCTGCCCTTCTAGTCTTCTTTTTGTTTCCTTTCCATTTACTCAACATTCTCATTGCTGTTGTATTCATGTTATTAGCATTCTCCATGTTTTCCCCCTTTCTTTATTCATAACGTTCGTTTATTTTGTTGGAATGTTGTTGCTGTTGTTGTAGTTGCTGGTTTTTAAATGACGGTTCGTGTTCATATACAAAGTACCGAAAGGAACACACAATAAAAGAAAAGATTTAAAAAAATAATAATAATAGCCAGTAAAAAATGTAGCAGTTTAATCTACTTGACATGTCAGTCTGTTTCTTTTAATAAATGTTTCTCAATCGTTATTTTTTTGGGGGGGGTTCATTCTAATGTGTGTGTGATTTCAGTTGCTGGGAGCAGTAGTGGCAAAAGAGCGACCAGACTTGGAGAAAATCAAATCGGACCTGACGAGACAGCAAAACCAGTTCAAAATTGTTTTGAAGGAACTGGAGGACAACGTCTTGGCTCGCCTTTCCTCGGCGGGCGGCAACTTTCTGGGCGACGTGGAACTAGTGGAAAATCTGGAGACGACTAAGAAAACGGCCACTGAAATCGCCGAAAAGTCTGCGGAAGCAAAAATAACAGGGGAAGAGATCGATCATGCTCGTGAACTGTACAGATCAGCCGCTGCTAGGGCGTCACTTCTTTATTTTATTATGAACGATCTGCACAAGATACATCCCATGTATCAGTTCTCACTCAAGGTAAACGTTAAATGTACTTGAAGTCTGTAGTAAGTAAACTGTTGGGTGGTTCTTTCATTTATAAGTGCATTCGCGCCTAACCATTTGGAATGTGGAATGTAATGTAGGCTACAAGATATTACATTATTTTAGTCTTGAAATCTGGCGTCATCTGCATCTTTGAGCCAATTCAATTAATGTCGTTCATTGCACATAGGTAGGCCTACATTTTGTAGTAAGCGCAATATGTATTTCATTGAACATGTGTAGTCTAGCGTCTATGCATTGCAGTTCATTTCCGATTATATTTATGCAAGCATTGGTCATACATTACAGTATTTTCTCTGTTTAACAGGCTTTCAGCGTTGTGTTCGAGAAAGCTATCGATCGATCCGAACCGGCAGAAGAAGAAAAACAGCGAATCCTCAACCTGATAGACAGTATCACCTTCTCCGTTTTTACCTACACATCCAGAGGTCTTTTTGAGAGAGACAAGCTAACATTTGTTACACAGATGGCCACTCAGGTCAGTAAAGCTGCCAGTTTGTCACCTTTGTTTCTGCAGTACCTGGAAAGAGAAGCTCTCTCACTGGCGGGATGATAGCAGAAAATAAAATATGGCAACCCATTTAAGTGCTTTTACAAAAACTAAAATTGCATACTATTTTATAGTGTTTTTTTACTCGCACACAATGATGGATCTCTTTTTTTTTTTTTACTATGTGCATGAAAAAATTAGTACAAATCAGTTTAGCCAGTATCAAAATTAAACCAAAGCGAATTTAGAAAATGAATTACTCCAGCTATTTTGCCCTATTAAAAAAAGGTCACGTCATGAAAGAGGGAACAGAGTTTAAAATATCTGCATTGTAAAAATCATTAAACTTTGCCAAGTCACATTTTGACTCGCATGCACCCCCACCCTCCCCTTTCTTCTCTCCCTTTTCTTTCACGCCTCTCCCCACCTCCCACCCCATCCCCCCCACTCCTCCTAAATGACCAGTGAATTAATTACTTTACTTCAAGATCAATGTCCCTGGGTCAATAAATGTTAGTCAAAAAATGGCAATTTTCCACAAAATTTTCATTTTTTGTAAAAGGTTATTAACATTAAACACGATTCTTTGAGGCATTATAGGTATCAATAAGACACACATACTTTACAAATATGGTCAACTTCATTCCAAGGTCAATGTCACTAGAGCTGTCCAAAGTCGGGTAATATAGGTAATTTGAAGTGACATTGGCCCTAAACTATGAGAGATATAAAATCCAAACTTCTTGTATTTAGAGATAATAGATTGATCTTTCATATGTTTTCCGATTTTGCGTTGATCTTGAATGTCAAGATCATTTTAGGCCTTGCAAAAACATTTTTTAAAAATAGGTCCTCGTATAGTGGAATGGCTGTTTATATAACCCATAGTATGAAACTACATTGGTTTCTTTGATCAGACATACATGAGAGGTCACGTGAAGGTCAAGGTAATCCCAAGGTCAAAGTCACTGAAGGTCAAAATCATCGCAAGGTCATTGTTTTTTTGGTATAATACAACTTTTGCTGTACTTTATTTGATAGTACATGAGTGTATTTGGACCCGGAAGTCAATGTATGTCAAGGTAAAGAGCATAGAAAAATCAAAGTCGGTATTACTTTGCATTTTAATGCAACCGTTTCATTTTGTTTTTTCTGGGCACTCGTTTTCATGTTAAATATTGATCCATAAGGAGCATGCGAGTCATATGGGCTTTGCTTTTCTAGTTATTGACTCCTATGGGTGCAGCAATGTGAGTGTTTATATACATGTACTCATCCCCTTCACCCACATCCTTCCACGAACAACCCTCTTTCCCCCCACCCACCCCCACCCCCTCCTCTCCCCTCCTCTTCTTCGACTTCCAAAACCACGAATTGACATTTTTAAATCTAGCTTCTCTTTTAAAGGCCCCCTGTTATGGAACACTCTTTCTTTAGAACTAAAAAATTGCACATCGTTAAACAGCTTCAAGTACAAGATTTACAAGCTATTTCTTAATAATTTCAAAAATCATACATTCTAGCATGCATCAATTGATTTTCCTCTTTCACCCCTCGCTCTCCCCCCCCCCCCCCCTCTTTTCCCACTCAGTCCGTCAATTCTCTCTCTCTTTATTAAATTAAATGGTTCCAGTTAAATGTGTTATATTTAGTATTGTTAGTTTCCTTGTTACGAAGTTAGCTTGTTTATTCCTTTAATTTCAAATCAATGTTTGTCTTTGCATGAATGCGGATGAATGATTAAAGTAAATGTGTGAGTGATTGAAAGAATGACTGATTGTAAGATTAGCAAAGTAATGCTAAAATCATTTTCTTCTTGTAATAAAATATTGAATCTGAATCTGAATCTGAATCCTCCTGTCTCCATTCCAAGAATTTTGCAAATCTGTGAGAGATTAGTCCTAAATCGTCCAAAAATGATATTTTTAAACAAGTTTTTTATCCCCTCAGTTCTCTTGTCCGTCCGCTGTCTGTTGTCAGTTAATGAATGACTCACTTCAAGATCAAGGTCGCAGGGTCAGCAAATGCTAATTTAAAAAATAAATCACGAAATTTCACTTTTGTCTTAGAATTTGATATTGAATTTGTGATTGTGTGGTACACGATATATATCAATGAGACACACGCTATGATATGTAAATGTTGTCAACCTCACTCCATGGTCCAGGTCACTGGAGCTGTCCAAAGTCTGTTCAAAAGGGTACTTTGAAGTGACTTTGACCCTAAACTATAAGAGATAAGATGTCCAAACTTGTATTTTGAGGTAATTGATTGGTTTTTCACATATGGTGGTGTTTTTGCGTTATCTTGAAGGTCAATGTTATTTTATGCCTTACAAAAACAAAATTGTCATCGTATAGTGGAATATATTTGACCCATAATATACATCAACATTTAGGTTATTTGATCATACTTTAGCATCAGAGGTCGTGTTTTTTATTGATTGATTGATTATTGCTTTAGGTCCAGCGGACCCTTACGAGCCAAATCAGGACCGGACAACCCCCGATCCGCATAAAAGATCTGCTGAAACAACCGTAGTGGGAAAATTGAATGCCCTCCACCGGCCAGTCACTTTACAATAAAGACATCCCACGCAGGGGACGGCTGAGGCTTTACCCCAACTACTCGAACTCCCGGTTACAAAAACAAAATAGAATACAAACATCATTATAAATCATCAACAAAACACATACATATAAAATGCCTATATTGCTAAATAATACATCATAGGAAGCCCTAGTGACCACCCGGCAGAAAGCGTCCAACACTCCCAAGCTGATCCAGCAGACCTCATACACAAACAAGGAGTCTTGTCCAGGAAGAGTTTTCAAGAAAAAAGGTAGGTCATTGATCTAGCGAAGAAGAAGATAGTATAGCAGAGTGATAGGACAGATCAGGAATGGGAAAGAGCAAATGAGGAAGACAGCGACAGTGGGAATTTAAAGCACTAAATTTCCAGAAAGTGGGGATACTATTTATACTGAAACCCCCGGCACTCCAACGGGGGTACTGTTGCCGCAGTGAAGCAGTCATGCCTATAAAGGCAAGACAGGTTTTCAACTGGGGCTTTCACTATTCCCTTTATAGGTTAGAACAATCTACAGTGGCAGAGGTCGTGTGAAGGTCAAGGTAATGTCAAAGTTATTAAATGTCAAGGTCATCCCAAGGTCACTTTAGTGTGTGTGTGTGTGTGTGGGGAGGGGGGGGGAAGAAAGGGCATAGTACAACTTTTTCTGTAGTTTATTTAATTGAACATGAGTATTCATTTGGAGCCGGGGGTCAAGGTCGTTTCAAGATCAAGATCATCGCCAGATCAAAGTCAGTATCTCTTTGCATTTTAATATCAGTTTTTCTGGGCTCTCATTTTGTAGAATATTGCAAATCCATAAGGAGCATGTGAGTCATATGGGCTTTGCCCTTCTATTTAATATTTTTAAAAAAGGGAAACAAAACCTGAAGAACCGGTTAACTTGTTGTTTGCATGACACCCAATGCTAACAAATACTATGAACATGTCACACAAAGTGTTTTATTCCAAATCAGGCATGTGCCCGAACCCTTACGCCTCGAAAGCGTCGTTTTACATGTGCTATCAATCGCACTCATTTTTCAAGCGTTGGCATTCATTGCAGATTACTATTGTGCATTTGTTTTCTTGAAGATTTACCGATTAAATCGTACAATTTGTTCCATTCAATGCAATCTTAGGACTGATCGCACGAAGCAACCGGTCACACGCTAAAATTAATTCCACACAACCGAGGAGGAAGATAGTTTTCGCTGCGGCTCGCTCATTCAGAAAGTGAATTCTTTCTTTATTCCTGTAGCGCTATCCCTTGGTATTACGTAGGCAGGGTTGGAAGATGTAACAATTTAACGATTTAGCGAATTACATTTTTGGTTACAGAAAATTGTACGCCTTAATGTTTTTAAAAAGTTAAAGAAAATTCAACGAATTAAAAAATAAAATTAACGATTATCGATTTCTTTCATTAAAAATTTCGTTACTTCAGTTTGATTTTCCGCCACGAACGACAGGTGCCTATGGGCGAAGCCGGTTTGACCCAGGTGCAGCCAGTTTGGATTAGCGTATGTAGACATTGCCGCTAGCCTACCCTGCATCAGTTCATATTAAATTTTGAGATCGTGAAAAGAAGATGGCTTCCTGCAGTGACTCGAGTGATGAAAGTTTGCCAAAATTTTTTGAAGCGTTTATGGAATACTGCGACTTTGTTGGAGAAAAGTCAGCCGCTCATTTTTAAATGCAAACAGCAGGGCTGTGCAAAAGAAATTTTAGCCCAACAAAAGACAGCTGCAAACCTGACAAATGCTTGGAAGGGGTGTGAATGAGTGTTGCAAGGACAGATTAGAAAAAAAATCAATCTAATAACTCTATTCTTGTTGTTAATAAAATATCAAATCAAATCACATTATTTGTTCTTGATTTTGTTTTCAGTGTGTTCATAGATTACATGGGTTCTAGCACAAGTTGTGTGTAATTTTTTTTAAACTGCGTACCACTTTTTTCGGCTGAGCTGAGCAATTTAAATAATCATTCATGTATTTAACGCAAATTTATTTCTTTTTTTTAAAAAGATACAAAATGTTTTTTGTTTAATTTTTGAAAAAAAATTAACATGAACTAATTTTTTTCACGTTTTACCCAAACTAAATAAATTGTATTTCTTCAAAGAAAAAAGTAAAGATTATCAACCCTGTAAGTATGCTACATGTTGTAAAAGCTTTGGCCAACAGTTCGAGTCCGAGCAGTTCGGAGAGTGAGAGAGAAGATTTTTGGCCATATTTAGCCGTTTTAGTAGCAGATGAGGAGGGAACCTGCCGATGGTGAGTACGCCCATGAATCGGGAGAAGGGAGACACTTAATCTGCCCTTTGATCCGATGACAACCATTGCGTTGTGGTGTCTGCCATTTCCTTCAGTCGCAATGTCAAGGACGCCACAGCATGTTCTTATTGGTCCAGACTTATGATTTCATCGTAGGAATTAGGACATGTTCTATCCTCTGAATCTACGATGGAATAGCATGATATTTCATTGTAAGCTTGTAGTACAACTTATTGCAGCATGTGACCGGGTAAATCTTTGGACAATCGATAGGTCTGACGGAGGCTTGAGTCTGAGTCACCATTACGATGAAACAAATCGTTCTGTTTCAGATCCTCCTGCAGTCAAAAGAAATCGAACCTGTTGAATTGGATTTTTTGCTTCGCTTCCCTGCCAAAGCTGGCATTTCTTCACCGATTGACTTTATAACTGGGATACAGTGGGGTGGAATCAAGGTTGGTCTGGATTGACACCCACATTACGGGAACTCACAATGTTTCTGATCAAGCAATGTAATTATGTGGATATGTGGTTACATCCAGTAGGAAATATATATATTTTAAGATTTCCCTTGAAAGGCTGCCGATTTCCTCTGCTCCTGACCCTTTTCCATAAAATAACATAATGCTACACTGCACAGATTTCAATCCCGCTACCAAGGTACTACCTGAAAGTTGTTTTCTAAATTTATAACAGGCTCTTGCTGAAATGAGTGAATTTACCAATATATATATAGCATCCTGTATTATTATTATATGTGGTTACATCCAGTAGGAAATATATATATTTTAAGACTTCCCTTGAAAAGCTGTCGATTTCCTCTGCTCCTGACCCTTTTCCATAAAATAACATAATGCTACACTGCACAGATTTCAATCCCGCTACCAAGGTACTACCTGAAAGTTGTTTTCTAAATTTATAACAGGCTCTTGCTGAAATGAGTGAATTTACCAATATATATATAGCATCCTGTATTATTATTATATGTGGTTACATCCAGTAGGAAATATATATATTTTAAGACTTCCCTTGAAAAGCTGTCGATTTCCTCTGCTCCTGACCCTTTTCCATAAAATAACATAATGCTACACTGCACAGATTTCAATCCCGCTACCAAGGTACTACCTGAAAGTTGTTTTCTAAAGTTATAACAGGCTCTTGCTGAAATGAGTGAATTTACCAATATATATATAGCATCCTGTATTATTATTATATGTGGTTACATCCAGTAGGAAATATATATATTTTAAGACTTCCCTTGAAAAGCTGTCGATTTCCTCTGCTCCTGACCCTTTTCCATAAAATAACATAATGCTACACTGCACAGATTTCAATCCCGCTACCAAGGTACTACCTGAAAGTTGTTTTCTAAATTTATATCAGGTTCTTGCTGAAATGAGTGAATTTACCAATCTGGACAAAGACATCGAAGGGTCTGCCAAGCGCTGGAAGACGTTTGTGGAAGCTGAGTGTCCAGAAAAGGAAAAGTTCCCTCAAGAGTGGAAAAACAAAAGCGCTCTACAGAAACTCTGTATGATGAGGTGTCTGAGGCCTGACAGGATGTCTTATGCTGTGCGGTGAGTACACTTGCACCCAAATACAATTGTATTGAGGAATGTTGAATCAGTCATATTTCTTTTCCATTAGAACCTCTTTAACTCATTTATTAACGCTGTTGTGATATTGCTGTTCATACAGGGGCTTTGTTGAAGAAAAGATGGGCACAAAGTATGTTGAAGGTCGATCCATTGAATTCGCAAAGTCCTATGAGGAGGCGGATCCCGCCACGGCCGTTTTCTTCATCTTGTCCCCCGGCGTGGACCCGCTGAAAGACGTGGAACGTCTGGGCAAGAAGCTGGGCTTCACTGGTGACAACAACAACTTCCACAACGTGTCACTTGGTCAGGGTCAAGAGGTCGTCGCTGAACGGGCCATGGATATTGCGGCTAAAGAGGGGCAGTGGGTTGTCCTGCAGGTAAGGGGATTGTTGACATGAACATCAATCAACACGCAATATTGAACCATAGCTTGACAGAAATATTACAGATCTAGAAAAAGTAGATCCTGTCAGAGGTGTAGGCATCGACGTGTGTGCGTCTTGTGTTTCAGAACGTGCATTTGGTTGCCCGGTGGCTGTCCAAGCTGGAGAAAACGATGGAGATTTACGCGTCCGAGAGTCACGAAAACTACCGCCTCTTCGTTAGCGCCGAGCCCGCCGCATCTGCTGAGTACCACATCATGCCACAAGGAATCCTAGAGTCTGCCATCAAGATTACTAATGAACCTCCAACTGGCATGTTTGCCAATCTTCACAAGGCACTCGACAATTTCAACCAGGTGGAAGATTTTGAATTAATTTTTTGACTGACACGCGTGCAGCAATGTGAGACTATGTTCATGTACGCCTCTTGCCAACCTTTCCACACCTCCTCCCTCCCCCCCCCCCTACCCCATCCCCTCGTCTCTTTATCCCCTCGTCCTCCCTTCAGAAAAAATTAGAAATTTTTCCAGATAGGTGCGAGACGAGTCCTAAATAGTCCCACATTTATGAGTAACGGAGGGAAATTTATGGTGCTGTGCAAAAATAATAAACACAAGTATATCAACTAACAAGTTAGTATCTCGTATTGCCCCCAGTCGACGTGCGGTGGTCCCGTTGCCCTTGGTTTTAGCCACAAGCTGAGACGGGGGTATCCCAAACCTAAAAATAGAATAGAGAATTCTGGGAAATCTGATAACTAGCTACGGTTGCAGTCGTGGTCGCCATTTCTCGCGAAGATGTGCTGGCTGAAATTAAACGAAAGTTGGGAGAGGAACTGCATATTTCTGGTAGTGAACAAAGGCTTTGCTCAATTATCGAAGGAGAACACATGGATTTATAGAAACATGCACACATGTATGTGAGCTCAGTGCAGGCGATCGTGAGTCTCAGTGAACGATTGATCGCCATTGTCATCGATTCAGCTGCTCAGATCGCTTCGATGTGATGGTTCATTTATCGCTTGAATCACACTGTATAATGCACATGCAAGTTCTGTCAAAGATATGATGATTTGAGCATATGTTCGATTCCGTACCGATTGGAAGGTGGGGTGGAAAAATTCAATCATGGTGATGATCAATCCTATTTTGCAATGGTGGTTAGGCCTACTTTATTGTGTATGGTCACGGGTACTTACCTTTTGTAGTTTGTGTGCTTTTTGTTCTGTCGGCCTTTAGTGTTTGCGTCGCCTTGGCTCGTTGTACTTTGTTGTGGTCTCGCTCTCTTTTGATTTTTGAAAGCAAATTCAAATTGCATTGTTATCCAGCAGCATGCGAGGTCAAATAGACGAATTCAGATCTAACCAATCTTCTTGTGACGCCATTTTGCGTGTGTCTCGTGTGCCATGCATCAATCGCGAAGAGTCCTGCCGACGTCATTTCAGAAAAGGATTTCCTTACCCATAATTCCCCTGAGCTTTGAAGTTTATAAAAAATTATTTTAGGCCGACGACGCTCTATGGAGCACAAAGCATGTAAAGGGAAGCAACCGGTTGTACGCGCACGTCGACAGAGACATAGAAGGGAGATACTAACTTGTTAGTTGATATACTTGTGTAATAAACTAATGAATGCAAATATGTCTGTCTCCTAATTCATGTAAAGTGCATGTAAGATCTCTGTTCACTAATAAATATATGAACACAAACTTACAGATTCTTACAAACACAGCAACACCAACAATAAGTATACATTTCCGCGCTCTCGTTAATTTAATAAATCAAATAAAGATGATTATCTCACTCACTCACATCATAAACATAATACTTTTATGGTGGTATTATTGTTCTTCTGTCTTTCTTTGGAGATAAGAAAGATTCAACAAACACTGTCCTT
Source organism: Oncomelania hupensis (assembly GCA_036898135.1). Classification (NCBI taxonomy): domain Eukaryota; kingdom Metazoa; phylum Mollusca; class Gastropoda; order Littorinimorpha; family Pomatiopsidae; genus Oncomelania; species Oncomelania hupensis. Next base: position 79,335,232 of record CM072512.1, on the reverse strand, counting down.
TCTGAGGAACTGATACTGGCCCTTTGGCCTATTATTTCCGATTTAAATGTACTTCAGTCACTATCTTCCTGTTACACGATTTATTAATAATAATAATAACAGGCAATTTATACAGCGCTTTCCAAAATCACAAAGCGGTTTACACAAACATATGTAAACACAACATGCGTACATTGGTCAATATCACGCAACCACATACACATCCCAACACCAAAAATAACAAACAACATTCACTCATGGCGCCTAAGAAAAGGTCTCTCCAAAAAGATGCGTCTTCAAGTTCATTTTAAAAGACGCTAGTGAAGGACTGTGACGGACGGACTGAGGTAGCGAGTTCCAGGTTTGAACGGAGAAGAAACTGAAGGCTCGACCACTGTGTGGTATTCTGGTACACAGAACATCCTTTCATCTGCAGACGAGCGGAAAGACCGAGAAAGAACATAGACAGTCAAAAGTTCGGAAAGATAGTCAGGAGCAGTTCCAGAGATGATGTGGTAGCAAAGACATGAGGTTTTATATTTAATTCGTTGTTCAACTGGGAGCCAGTGTAGTTCTTGAAAGAGAGGCGTGCAATGCTGTGATTTCCGTGCTTTGAAGATGAGTTTAGCTGCAGAGTTTTGGACTTGCTGAAGAGGTCTAAGGACTTTCTGTGTGCAACCCACAAGGAGTGAATTACAATAATCCAGTCTAGACAGAATGCATGCGCTAACTAGTGTTTTTGTTGCTTCTTGTGTGAGATACTGTCGAATGGAGCTTATGCGTCTAAGTTCAATGTATGCAATCTGACAAGTTTTTGCAATGTGTAGCTGCATGGAGAAATCCTGATCGAGAAAAAAAAACAAGGTCGCGAACAGTGTCAGAAAACGAAATAGAAGTAGTTCCAACAGTGATAGTTGAGGGAAGAGAAGTCTGCAGATGATGGAGAAACATGGAGAGCCTCAGTTTTGTTATCATTTAGCTTGAGACGGTTGTTTGACATCAACGATTTTACCTCAGTAACACAATCTTGAAGGATCCGAACTAAATGATTGTAGTTAAAAGCAGAGTCAGTGATTAAGTTAAGTGTCATGCGCATACATTTCGTGGCTGACAGAATGTGAGTTAATGAGACGTGAGAGAGGAGAGGTGTACATAATGAACAGAACAGGGCCAAGCACAGAGCTTTGAGGAACGCCAAAATCAAGCAGTTGTGCGGTAGATTTAATACCATTTATGAGAACGGCTTGTTTTCTTTCTGAGAGATAAAACCGAAACCAGTTAAGAGCACTGTTTTGGATTCCAAAATCGTTATTGAGACGTGATAAAAGAATTTCATGATCGATAGTATCAAAAGCGGCCGAAAGATTCAAGAGAAGAAGAACTGAAATTTTGTCTTTGTCTAAAGAAATCAAAAGATCATTTAGAACATGAAGAAGAACGGTCTCTCTGCTGTGCCCAGGACGGTAAGCAGACTGATGAGAAGTGAGAAGACTGAGCAGATATATGAGAGAAGCTGCTGAAGGATGAGACGTTCAAGTAGTTTAGAGAGAAAAGAGAGATTGGATATAGGTCTGTAATTCTTCAGGTCATTACATCGAGGTTGGATTTCTTCAAGCAGTCTTGAACTCAGGGGGAACAATACCAGATGTAATAGACTCGTTCATAATGTTGGTAATAGTGGGAAGTAAGAGGTCAAGGTGCTCAAAGAGAAATTTAGTGGGCATGGGGTCAAGTTCACATGACTTTGGAGGAGTTTGAAGGATAGTTCTTTTGATGAAATCCTCTGAAACAGGACTGAATTTAATCCACGGAGTGCCAGAAAAAGTTGGAGAATGCAAAACAACAGACTGGTCTGGAGAAGGAGAACTTTCGCGAATTGTGAGAATTTTTGTGCAGAAGAAATCAGCACAAATGTCCGAGAGCGGTTTTATGTCAGACACAACAGGGAGAGACACCAGTTTTACCTTACCCAAAAGTGACGAAATGTTGTGAAACAGCTGTCTGCACGTTGAAGAGCTCGAAACAAGAGAGGAATAAAAAGCTGTCTTTGCGCTGTTTACTAAATCCGTGACCTTCTGCCTTGCAGTGTCATAGATCTGTTTATGTACTGTTAGCTGGGAAGCTTTCCAAGAGCGCTCAGCACGCCTGCGCTCTCTCTTCAGCTCAGGTAGCTGATCAGAGGCAACGCTGTACCACGGCGTACGCTTACCATCGCGAACTTTCAGGCGTCGCACAGGCGCATGCTTGTCGAAAACGGCAAAGAGGACACCATTCAGACCAGAAACCGACATATCGTGCGTGACAGATTGAGCTAAATCTTTTGCAAACTTTGTGTGGTCAACTTTGCTAATGGACCGAGTTGACACAAACTTAACGGGACGTTTAAGTTTTTCTACAGCAAGATGGGACACAACAGCAAAATGATCAGATGACCGATCATGACAAACATGAGTGGAGTGAACAATTTTATCATCAGTCCTGCAAATGACTAGATCAAGACAATTTCCTTTCTTTTGAGTTGGTTCACTAACAGACTGTGTAATACTAAGACTATGCATGTCCAGCTGTTCACAAAATGTCTTGGCATTTGTATCAGAAAAATCATTGACATGAAAATTACAATCGCCAGCTAAAACAAAACTACGTTGACATTCAACACAGAAATCAAGCAAATCGGGAAATTCATCAAAGAACATTTGAACAGACAGTTTGTTTTTCCAGTTTGGAGGAGTTCTGTAGACGAGGAAGAAAGATATCCGTCTTTGGAGTATCGTCAAAGTCAGCTGAGCCAGTTCAAAGGTCACGTGTGGAAAAGAAAATCAGTAATGATTTTACAATGTTCGGCAAAGTAATCCTTGATGAGAATGGCGATGCCACCCCCACGCTTAATCGTAGCATTATGAAGTCTTGGGAAGGAATACAGCTTGTAGCCTGGAGGTGTTAGATCACGGCACTTTGCTTCGTCGCTATACTCACGAAGCCAGGTCTCAGTCAGCAATAACACGTCTACATCATGATCGCGGACGAAATCGCAGATTGATAAGCGTTTTGCTGGAAGACCCACAGACTGTGCATTAAACACGCACAGACAAAGATGATTGGAAAGAGTGTCAAAGTCTTGAAGAGGAACGGTGATCAAGTTAGAGAGGTTGCACTCCCAAGGTCGCGGAGAGAGAGTAACGTCAGACAGGACAAAAGGAGAAACACTCCCGGCGCCAGCAGACGGACGAGCCAGGGGGACGCCGACAGGAGGAGTGCCACAAATAACCTTAATCTTGTGACGTTTTCTTCTACCACCACGATGGGAACGATGACGAGGTAGATTGAAGCCTATTGACAGAATTTTAAGGTGGTTAATCAGGTTGGGGTCAAGGCGGGCGCCTGTGGTCCTTGCGGCAAGTAGCTGCTCGCGTGTGTAACGATGCCGTAGTGTTGTTGTTGAATCTGACTGGCGGGAATCAGAGGTCAAAACTTGATGCGACGCAGACGGAATCAGGCGATGGTGAGAAACGCTCGCACTCCACGGACAAAAGTTGTTGGCACACAGCCGAAAATGGCGACTTACACTCCAACAAAAAGGAAAGTCTCACCAACAGAAACCAGGCCAGTATTAACAGTTTGAGAGGCAGAGGAACTCCGTAAAGCCACAGAAACATGGTCCGATCCATCACAGACCACCACAGTCAATTTCACACAAAAACAGACTCTCACTTCACACAAAAACAATCAGAAATGCGGGAGCGAAGTGAAGCTCTGCCTGCTAGGCGACCATACTTCCTCATTTATTAATAATCGGTTCAGCCCTGATGCTTGAATCTTGATATGGGTAACTCGAATTCGTTTATCTATGCAGCATACTCACTCAGCAACAAGGCAGGAGTCGTGTAAGTTTTGCAACCTTCTATATATATAAATTGCTTAGCCGGAAGTCCTTCTTCGCCTCTACTGTAAAGTTTGTCCGGTATGGACGCTGATCTGGGCAGGTGCTGGGCGCTGCGGATCAGCCTGCTGTGCGCTCAAAACCCGCGAAATCGTTATAGCCGACATTTCCTTACCGAACGTTTAACCGTTTCTGAGATAAATAAATAAACAAAATGTCCACAAACTGCAATAGCCTCATTCCGCGCGCTTCCGATTCAACCCGTGTCAAGAACGTGCCGTTCCGTAATACCGCAAATTTTGTTTTATTTCCATTCAAAATACTTTTGCACTCATGTCACCAATCTTACAAAATTTGATGTTTAACTAATTAAATTGGATTAATTAAAAATCGAATCGAGGTTTCAGCATGTTTTCCCATATGGACCAAAAAATTTATGGTCTTTATATGAAGCCTTGGTAGCTCACTTAGTAAGACATTCGCCTACCGTGCAGGCGACCCAAGTTCAGATCTCCCGCGGGCCATTTTTTTTAAATGTTTTTTTATTTTACACTACAATATGGATTTTTTTTAATTTAGGCTTTTTACTTTTAACTTATTATTATTATTATTATTATTATTATTATTATTATTATTATTATTATTATTATTATTATTATTTATAAACTAATAATAATAATAATAAATATTATTATTATTATTATTATTATTGTTTCTTATATCAAATTTTATTTTAAAACCTTGGTGTTTTTTATGATTTCTATTTGTATTATTCTATATTTATTATTATTATTATTATTATTATTATTATTATTATTATTATTATTATTATTTTTATTATTATTACCAAGGATCGGGATGGGGTGGTAGGTGTAGGTAAAAGGGGGCTACGGGTAGGTTTAAAGGGGCATGGGTAGGCATAACGGGGATACGGGTATATATAAGGGGGTATAGTGATGGTCGATTCCTTTCATCCATACCTGGAAAACGATCACCTGGGAAGTATCAAGGAGGATACAGGTAGGTTACAAGGGGGGTACGGAAGGTATCAAGGGGGTATGGGTGTTACGTTGAAACGCGAATGGTAGTATGTCTGAAACGCGCACGATAGATCTAATCGTTTCGTTTTGCAAAGTATTCAATAATGGAGTTTATTTACCTTTGATTTGAGCTTGCATTGTTGTTAGAGGAAGCTTTGTATAACGTTGATAATTTTCGTTAGTCGATATTATTGGAGAATTCTCTAGATTTGAATATTTACTATCGATGGAAACTTCCCGATAAATATCGAAGTCTGAGAACATTCCCGGAAGGAGAAGAAATATGTATGATGTAAGTCAGTGATGACGATCTTTAGTTCGATTGGTGGTAGTGCGTCCTTTCTACCGTGTTCTAAATTGTTCGGGAGTATCAAGAGACTATATAAGAGCCGCACTGTTTCAAAGTTGTGAGATTGTTGATAGTGAGTTGGAAAGTAAAATTTGAGAGTGGAAAAGCGATTGAGCGATTGTATGCAGTTGTTGATGTGTGCTGAATAAAAGTGGAAAACTTCATACGTCGAATTTGTGACTTGTTGATGATTGAGCAGGCTGCGTGGATAAACGAATCAGACAGAGTTACACCTATCAGGATTTCAAGCATCGGGGCTGAATTAAATACTGATAGAAAAACACCATCATCAAACGGAGTGTAACATTTTGGGGGCCAAGCCGCGATTCACGCCATAGCCAAGGGTTCAACTGCTACAACAAGCGAGTCAACGTTACGAGAGGCAGTCATCGATGATAGTCGCCAACAAGTTGCGTCGGGAGGGGCCAACATACTGGGACTACATCACCGATAGATTCGGGTTGACTGCAAGGGCGTGTAGTCGCTGAAGAGTTGCTTCGTGAGCGAACAACAGATCGGGACTACGTGGCTGCCGCAAGATTACGTCGAGGGACAGTCTCGGAGCTACATCGCCAGTATTAGAGAGAGCGGCGAGCGGACGTCGCGTCTACTTCAGCACAGGAGCGTGTACATCAACACCAGCGTCACGGTGCAGCGTCGCATACGACGATGACAGCGGGGCCTGCGTCAGCGAAAGCGACTGGTGGCAAGCATCAGCGCTACTGCAGAAAGCGTGCTGTTCTAGAACAGTCCAGAAGAGTGCAGCACAGTCAAGAACTTTCTAGAAAAGAAATTTCCAGAAAAGAAATTTCCAGAAAAGAAATTTCCAGAAAAGAAATTTCCAGAAAAGAAATTTCCAGAAAAGCATCAAGATGGCTGACTTCTGGCAGAAAGGAGTTGAACTGAATCTAAAAGGCAAACAGCTGACGGAGTACGTCAAATCCCAGGAGAGAATACAAGAACGAGAATTAGAAGAGCAGCGTCGCCGTGAAGAAAGAGAATTAGAAGAGCAGCGTCGCCGAGAAGAAAGAGAAGAGCGGCGTCAAGAAAGAGAAGAGCAGCGGCAAGAAAGAGAAGCTGAGCGTCAATACCAGCTAGAGTTGGCGCGTATCCAAAACAATCAGCATGCGCCACAAGTTATCAGTGACAACAAAGCTCCAAAATTGCCAGCCTTCGTCGACGGGAAGGACCAGATCGACAGTTATTTGACGAGATTTGAAAGGTTTGCCAAAAGCTCTAACTGGCAACCTCAAGACTGGGCGATTCGACTAAGTGCACTTCTGACGGGGCAAGCACTCGACGTCTACACCAGATTGTCGGACGATGACGCTAAAGACTACGACGTCTTGAAAGAGGCTCTATTGCAGTGCTACAACTTTACAGAGAAGGGCTACCGTAAACGCTTCCGTGAATGCCGGCCTAAGTCAGACGAGACGCCAAAGCAGTTTGTGGAGCGCCTGTCGTCATATCTACACAAGTGGTTGGAATTATCAGGCGAAAGGAAGTCTTACGACAGTCTCCATGACCTGATCGTGAAGGAACAATTTCTCAATGCCTGTCACAAGGCCCTAGCGACCCACTTAGAAGTACAAAAGCTGCAGACGCTTAAAGATGTGACTGAGGCTGCTGAAAGATATCTCATCGCTCAGCGCGACGAAACATTTTCAGAAGACTGGAAACCATGTGAACCAGATCCAGGGGAGTCAGACGAGCCAGAGACACACGGACTCCACGCCAGCTCCCTGGGAAGGGCATTCAAGAGGCTGTTTCATCTGCAACGCTACAGACCACAGAGCAGCTAACTGTCCTCAAAACAAAAGTAGCGGACAGCGGAGCAGTACGGACAATGCAGCGGCGGGCAGCCGGCAGAGGCGGTTCTCCAATCTACGGCAAACCAGTAGATCTGACCATCAAGTGTGCGGCGGGAGCGTCATTCTTCCCAGTGAGACCGAGCGCACAGCTACTCCTGCGGACGTGCAAGAGCGCATGACTGATGGCCAACTCCTCCTTGCCAACGGGAAATCCATCCCCGTCGTCGCTAGCGCAGCTGTGACCGTCCAGATCATGCCTGTTTCCAAGGGACGCGTCAGAAATCATGAAGTGACTGTCTTAAGAGACTCTGGCTGCAGTGGGGTCATCGTCAGAGAAGACCTAATCGCTAAAGAACAGTTCATTGGCGATTCAAAATGGACACTTATGGCCGACAGCAAATGTGTGAGAGCGCCAGTTGCGAAGATTCATGTCAACACCCCTTTCTACATAGGCGAAGTCGAAGCGGTTTGCCTGAAGAAGCCGCTGTACGATTTGTTGATCGGGAATATCGACGGCGCGAGACGACCCGACGACCCCGATCCAGAGTGGAGTCCTGCCTCGACCCAACGCGTCGAAGTTGCGGAGGAGGATCCATTGCCATTTCCCGATGGAGACCTTACAGAGCTGCTACGGGACAATGTGGCTACTCCGGCTCAGCCCTGCCGACCAGAGATCATCGGTGCTGTCACCACCAGGGCCCAGGCCAAGAGAGACAAGACGACTACGCCACTGAAGGTCGCCGACAACTCCAAAGCTGCCATCGTGGACAGAGATAAGCTGATCCAGCTCCAGGAAGCTGATAGTACTTTAAACAAGTACAGGAACCGCCAATACCACGTGACCAAAGGCAGTGGTACGGTCTATTTTGAGGTGAAGGCCAAGATCCTGTATCGAATCTTCCAGCACCCGAGGGTCAATGGAGGGAAATCACTATGTCAAGTATTGGTACCGTTACCCCTAAGGCGCCAGGTGATGGAAGTAGCTCACGACTCCATCATGGGAGGTCACCTGGGCATCAAGAAGACGTCAGACAGAATCCAGGCGGTGTTCTACTGGCCAGGACTTCATGCGGATGTCAGCCGTTTCTGCCGATCGTGTGACATTTGCCAGAAGACCATACCTCGAGGAAGGGTCCCGAAAGTGCCTATGCAGAGGATGCCATTAATCGACCGACCTTTCAAGAGGGTGGCCTTAGACCTAATCGGCGAAATAAGACCTCCGAGTGAAGAAGGTCATCGGTGGGTGACTTTAGTGGACTATGCGACTCGGTACCCAGAAGCAGTGCCTCTGAAGAAGATTGACACTGAAACTGTGGCAGAGGCACTGGTGGACATGTTCAGCAGGCTCGGAGTGCCTGAAGAAATTCTGACAGACCTCGGGACGGAGTTCGTCTCTGACTGCATGAAAGAGGTAACAGACTGCTGAGCATCCGGCATTTAACTACGACGCCTTACCATCCAATGTGCAACGGGCTCGTCGAGAAGTTCAATGCTACGCTGAAGTCCACCCTGAAGAAACTGTGCAGCGAGCAGCCCAGACAATGGCATCGCTACATCAACGCCCTACTTTTCGCCTACAGAGAAGTACCGCAGGAGTCCACCGGCTTCTCTCCGTTCGAGCTGCTGTACGGAAGAACCATCCGAGGGCCGATGCACATCCTAAAAGAACTGTGGACGAAGGAAGTGGACACCCCAGAAGTGAAGAACAGCTACCAGTACGTGTTTGAGCTACGGGAGAAGCTGGAGCAGACTCTCGAGATAGCCAGAGAAAACCTGAAGAAGTCCCAGGACTGCGGAAAGCACTACTATGACCGTAGGGCTGTGAACAGGAAGTTCAAACCTGGCAACAAAGTGCTGGTGCTGCTACCTACTGATCATAATAAGTTGCTGATGCAGTGGAAAGGCCCGTACGAAGTAGAGACCGTGGTGGGGATCAACGACTATTAGGTGAAGGTCGGCCAGCATTCCAAGATATACCACGCCAACCTCCTTAAGCTGTACATGGAAAGGCCATCAGACACTGTGCATGCAGCAACAGCAGCTGAGATCGACAACAGCTTTGACAGCGAGGAACTGTTGGAACTGGGAGACTTCCACAGCAAAGAAGGCATCGGTGATGTTAAGCTAGGACCGAGCTTGACGGAAGGTCAAAAGTTGGAGCTCAAGGACCTTATGGGCGAGTTTCCCCATAACTTCAATGATGTCCCAGGCTCTACGACTTTGGTCGAACATAAAGTCCACCTCACTTCAAATATCCCTGTTCGATCCAAACCATTCCCGATCCCTTTCAAAGCCCGCGAATCCTTGAAGAAAGATATCGACGAGATGCTGAAGATGGGCATCATCAGGGAGTCCAGTTCCCCCTACGCGTCCCCTGTCGTGGTCGTGAAGAAGAAGGACGGCAGCAACAGAGTATGCATCGACTACAGGAAGGTTAATAAGATCACCGTCTTCGACCCTGTGCCGATGCCTACTGCAGCAGACCTCTTCCGCCAACTATCGGGGAGTAAAATATTCTCAAAGATTGACCTCAGCAAGGGTTATTGGCAAGTCCCCGTGCGTCAACAGGACATACCAAAGACTGCTTTTATAACTCCTGATGGGACGTACGAGTGCCTAAGGATGCCCTTTGGCATGGTCAACAGCGGAGCTACCCTGAAGAGAGGAATGAGGAAGATGCTCAATGGGATGGACAACGTCGTGTGTTACTGGGACGACCTGCTAGTCCACACTCGCACCTGGGAAGAGCATCTGCAGACCTTGAGGGAGTTGTTTCACCGTCTCACAGAAGCCAACTTGATCGTGAGACCCAGCAAGTGCATTCTGGGAGCTGACAACGTCGACTGCGTCGGACATCCGACGGAAGAAGGAGACAACGGAGGATGCACTGACTCCAGGAAAGCCCACGAGATCACTGTCTTTGACCCTGGGCCAATGACGACAGTAACGGACGAGGGCGTTGTTTCCTTGCGGATGAAAGAACATTGACTCTGTGTAGATAAACTGTGAACATTGACGGTATCCAAACAGACTTGCATATGAAAAACATTGACTGGGTAGATGAACTGTGAACATTGACAGTATCCAGAAAGATTTGCAGATGAGAAACATTGACTCTGTGTGAATGAACTGTGAACATTGACAGTATCCAGAAAGACTTGCAGATGAGAAACTTTGACTCTGTGTGAATGAACTGTGAACATTGACAGTATTCAGTCTGAAATAAGTTTTAATTATGGACTTTGTTTGTGCATTACGTTTCAACGTTGTTGAAAGAAATTGGGTAAATTTCTTCTTGAGTGGGGGGTTATGTTACGTTGAAACGCGAATGGTAGTACAGTACTCCTCTTTTAACGTCACTACCGTTTAAGGTCACAACGCGGATAAGATCAATCAGGTTGTTGGTCCCGGCCAAACACCTTCTTTGTACCATTTAGAATTCATCGCTTAGTGTCACCTCGCATAAGGGAAAACCTCGGATAACGTGAAGCCCGCTTTTGTTCCCAAATGGAGGAGACTACTGCTTAAGAGAAATTGATGTCACAGATGACGTCATTTATGAGGTCACTTCCTGTTTTGAGATGAAATACCATCCCAGAACACCTGTCACGTCCAGCCAGCATCCGCGTTATGCGATACTGTAATATACACGGGAACCACTTTGACAGAGTGCGACCCATAGGCGGTGTAGACAGGTGTAACTGTGATCTGCCGTGTCCCCTCCTAGCGGGACGTATTGCCACAGTAGACCTTACCCTGAATTGACTTCATTCACTAGCGATAAAGCATGTGCCGTGACGTAGACAAAGTGAACAATTCGTTAAACTTGTGTAAGGTTTTCTGCAAATACACCCAGTAACTGTCTTGGTGCATACTTTTTATTTTTTATTCTCATTTGCGTGCGTTCGTGCGCGTCAATGTGTTTGTGTGTGTGTGTGAGAGTGTGTGTATGTGTATGCATGCTTGCATCCGTTCGTTTGAGTGTTTGCTTATGCATCATACACACGGACAAAAAATACATATACAGTAATGCATACATGCATAGGCGCGCACCAACGTGCACACATGTACACACACACACGCACACACACACACAACTGTCACACGATACAAAAATTTAGCACCTCGTATAAGATCAAGTTTTTTACTCGTAGTTGATCTTATCAGAGGACTGTTTAGGGTGCCCCTCGGATAAGATCAAACAAAAATTTGGTCCCGTGGGGGGTCACCTTAAGAGAGGAGTACTGTATGTCTGAAACGCGCACGATAGATCTAATCGTTTCGTTTTGCAAAGTATTCAATAATGGAGTTTATTTACCTTTGATTTGAGCTTGCATTGTTGTTAGAGGAAGCTTTGTATAACGTTGATAATTTTCGTTAGTCGATATTATTGGAGAATTCTCTAGATTTGAGTATTTACTATCGATGGAAACTTCCCGATAAATATCGAAGTCTGAGAACATTCCCGGAAGCAGAAGAAATATGTATGACGTAAGTCGGTGATGACGATCTTTAGTTCGATTGGTGGTAGTGCGTCCTTTCTACCGTGTTCTAAATTGTTCGGGAGTATCAAGAGACTATATAAGAGCCGCACTGTTTCAAAGTTGTGAGATTGTTGATAGTGAGTTGGAAAGTAAAGTTTGAGAGTGGAAAAGCGATTGAGCGATTGCAGTTGTTGATGAGTGCTGAATAAAAGTGGAAAACTTCATACGTCGACTTTGTGACTTGTTGATGATTGAGCAGGCTGCGTGGATAAACGAATCAGACAGAGTTACACCTATCAGGATTTCAAGCATCGGGGCTGAATCAAATACTGATAGAAAAACACCATCATCAAACGGAGTGTAACAATGGGGAGGTATCAAGTGGGTTCGGGGAGGTATCAAGGGGGTATGGTGAGGCATCATGGAGGGGGGACAGGGAGATATCAAGGGGGGGGGGATATGGTGAGGTATCAAGGGGGATATGGGGAGGTATCATCGTCCAAATGAAACTCGCAGACAACAGTTGTCTCTCTGTCTACATTTTAAACAGCAACCTGTGTATAAAACCACTTGTATCCAGTAAACACCAACTACTGCATACAAGATCGCTTACCGAAAATCACATTAAAAAAAAAACAACTGCTCGCAAGCAGACAGTGCATTATTTATATAGTCTCTCTTCAATCCAGTAAAGCTTAGAACATTCCAGAATGACGCAACCACACCTAATCAAAATAAAACTCGTCACTGTCTTATGTCATAGAATGTTTACGAATTCACAAATTCGACTAGCTATATGTCCAGATGGGCCTGGAACATTAAATCGATAATAAACAAGTCATTCCAGAAAGTTCTCAACGGTACTTCAACAAAATCGATCGACGAAAACTACCAACATTATACATACATGTATATTTCTCTACAACAGCGCAGAATCAAATCAAATGTAAATACATGCTATTATTGCACGCATTGCAAAGCAAAATGTTTGGAACTATCTCGAGCGTCTCAATCGTAACACTTCCACTTGGAGTTCTCATTTAACTCATTTGACTATGTAGTAGTGGTCACTATAGTATCGCCGACCGACGCAGCTTCATCGTACTCTCAGTTGGCTCCCTTTTGGCTATGAGACGCACACCGTAAGTGCAAATTTATTCCACCTCAGTCAAGATTACTGGAGCTGTCCAAAGTCGGTTCATATTGGTACTTTGAAGTGACCTTGATCCTATTCTTTGAGAGATAAACAGTGCAATCTGGTGTAGTAGAGATCATAGCTTGATATTTAATATATTTGACATTTTAACTTTCATCTTGAAGCTCGAGGTCAGTTTAGGCCTTACAAAAAAACAAGGGGCATATGCGCCATATGAGCTTTGTCCTTCGAGCTTAAATAGTTGGGAATCAGTAAAAAAAATGACGATCGGTCGGTCAGTTGCACGCCATAGAAATGAGAGGAAAAAAACAAACGTTGAACGCATTTTAACCCGATTTGGATTAGTGGCGAACCTTCCGTGTTCCCGCAAAGTGAAGGTCGCTAAGATCAAGTGTTCTCCAAATACATTTTGCATTTTATCCCCAAAACGGCTGAACCGATTTTAATGATGTTTGGCATACAGGTACTTCATCTCATGGCCAATGACCTGTGGCAGTCAGTTGGTCGGGCGGTCGCTCCGGAGGTCCGTCAGTGTGTACATAACACAACAGAACGTATTTTGAAGTGCTGTCTGGAACAACATTGGATTGCCTTGCCATCTTGTTTTTGTTCTAGTAACAATTTGTTTATTGGCATATACATTTGTTCGTTTGCAATCCTCTAGTTGCTGCGTTCATGTTTGGTTTTTAAATTATTGGGATTTATAGTAAATGTTATTAGAATAGTTTGTAGTGGTTAAACGAATGCTAAAACGTTTTTTTTTTTCAATCAGGATACGCTAGAGATGTGCGCGAAAGAATCGGAATTCAAGGCTATTCTGTTCTCCCTCTGCTATTTCCATGCGGTGGTGTGTGAACGGAGAAAGTTTGGGCCCCAAGGCTGGAACAGGGTCTACCCATACAACGTCGGTGACCTGACCATCTCTGTCAGTGTTCTCTTCAACTACTTGGAAGGCAATACTAAGGCGAGTTTTTTTGTTTTTATTGTTGGACAAAGTCATGCTTTATACATGCCTGTCCCATGTTTGAGTGAGGATTGTGTGTTTGTTTTGTATTTGAGAGCGTGAAGCATGTCATAACATGCGCTGGTTACAGACTCATGCTATATACATGTCTGCTTTTAAACCCCTTGTTTGAGTGATGCATGATGTTGTGTTTGTTTTATATGTCAGAGTATGAAGCATGTGAGCGCATACGCTGGTCAGGTTGGTCGCCGCGCTTGTGAGTCTGAGCTAATTAAGAGGAAAATTTATCTACATGCATAGCATTGTCACGATACTTATTGTGTCACTGTGTATATGCAGCGTGTATGTGACTTGCTCGTCAAATCAAACACCCCTCTTCATATTTTAGTCTAAACACTAAAACAGATTTATAAAATTTAACTAAAGGTTTTTATTTTAAATCAAACAAGTAAATTAAGCAACGAACATAATAATCAGAAAATTAATTTTCGTAAACGATGGTTGAATAACAATATTAGAACACATATGCACCTCCAATGGTGGCTTTTAACACAGCTTAAAATTACTAATTCAGTAAAGAAATGTCACAAAGAATAAAAATCCAAACTTCACAGATGTTTCAAATGTCACACAAAAATTTGTATATATTAGTATCTAACTTGGTTGTGTCACTTGATAAACGTTTCACTTCAATGAACACAAAGTGCACTGTATTTCAATGAACTGAAGAATAATCCAAGCGAAGCAAAAGACGGTCCAACACTGACACCCAGCACAAGTCGACGACACAACAGTATGGAGACAAGTAACAAGAAGAACGTTGAGAAGAACCAGCAAAATATTCCTTGCTGAAGAATCGGTAGAATTATCCAACGCCGAGGAATAAACAGGAAGCTAGCACTCCAAAGAGTAAACAGAAAGAAGATAAGCCCATCCTTTCACAGAACAGAAATGGATCTAAACATCTTGTTGTCCAACAGCACTAAAATATTAATCTTACGAAAAGTATCAACAACGCTAGTTTTTATTTGTTTGATTGTTTTTCATCCCTTGGCAAAATATTCGTGGTTTGGTACTTCACGTGTAAAATGTTTTTGAAAAATGTCCGTTTAAGGTATACATTTAATACATGTAATGTTCGCAGGTGCCTTGGGAAGACTTGCGTTACCTGTTTGGCGAGATCATGTACGGTGGTCATATTACTGACGACTGGGATCGCCGCCTGTGCCGCACTTATCTAGAGGTTTTCATGCAGAATGAAATGGTAATCTCTTTGCTCTCTTGAACATCTTTAGAATAGTGACTAAAAGCGGGAAATGGAAGCATGTTGAGAATTTCAGCTGCCTAATAACTAATTTTACAACACTTTTAGGGTTTACTCACAGGTCACAGCTAACTATGATACCAAGGGCCGTTACCTCTGCTATCGAGGATCCATTCTACTTGGTTAATGCCCCTTTGGTCTACCCTATCGCACTACATAGCCCGTGTGCAAAACGGGCCAGACAATTTACAAATCTTAGTCCTTACATATATAGTGACTGTGGCACATGGAAGTGGAAATCTGGTTCAAATAATCAATTTTAGCACGCACAACAAGACTTGACTTCAGATGTCTACCAAAAGGGCCCGTAGGGTTATCTGCCTTCTGAGCGCCTATTGGGAGAGCAATCCACCAGGCCGGTGCAGCGCATCGACAAGACCAAGTACATAAAGGTTAGTGAGAATATTATTATAATTACATTTGCAAATATGTATAATATTATGAATATATAATGAATATCTGTACAATATTACCGTTTTTCTCAGTTGGATGGTGAACTGTACCTGGCGCCAGGATTCCCAGTACCTCCCAACAGCGACTACAACGGCTACCACAGCTACATCGATGAGAATCTTCCTCCAGAAAGTCCAACACTGTATGGTTTACACTCCAACGCAGAGATTGAGTTTCTGACCACGTTGTCGGAAAACCTCTTCAGGACAGTTTTGGAGATGCAGCCCAGAGACGCCGGAGCTGGAGCTGGCTCAGGGCCTACCCGAGAGGAAAAAGTTAGTGATGTTTATGGCCAGATACAGCTAATGTTTCAGGAGGAAAAACTCGTTCTTGAGCTAATCTACAATATATTCACAAGTCAGTTGTGTGAACCTGTGACCTTTACCCTAAGTCTGAAAAGATTTTTTTTTCAACTTATATTATTGTTATTATTAGTATCAGCAGTAGTAGTAGTAGTAGTAGTAGTAGTAGTAGTACATGTATTAGTATTATTTGTTCTTGAGCTAATCTACAATATATTCAAAGTCAGTTTTGTAAACCTGTGACTTTTACCCTACGCCTAAAAAGATGATTTTTTCAACTTATATTATATTATTGTTATTTATTATGATTATTATTATGATGATGGTTATTATTATTATTATTATTATTATTATTATTATTATTATTATTATTATTTGTTATTGTTGTTGTTATTATTATTATTATAGATAAAGGCCATCCTAGACGATGTACTGGATAAATTGCCGGAGGAATTCAACATGGTAGAGCTCATGGGCAAAGTTCCGCCTGAGGACCGCACACCTTACGTGGTGGTGGCTTTCCAGGAGTGTGAACGTATGAATATGCTGATCTCCGAGATGCGCCGCTCTCTAAAAGAGCTCAATCTAGGACTCAAGGTAAATAATTATCCTGAAAAGTATGATTGCTGATTTGAATTAATATCTGCGGAAGAGGCCAGTATTCTTTGGCAGAAAAAGAGGTGGGAGGACAACATTCGAGAATGGACTGGCTTGACACTGAGCGAAGCCGGTTGCTGAGGACAGAGAAAATACGCTGGTTAAACGATCATCTGTGGTGCCCCAACGACTTTCGAGTTACGGGATAGGATAGCACAGGGTAGGTTAGGATAGTCGGGTTCCTCTTCCCATCCTCCTCAGTGCTGTGAATATACTTGAAAGTGTGCTAATTTATTAGGTGTGTTGAACTGCCTTTTCTTGGAATATTTGTAAAAGCTGTGTTAGATTGGCCCCTATTTCCGCATTGATTGAGTTAATATAATAATACATAAAAGATTGTTAACTTCTAGGGCGAGTTGACTATCACGTCGGAAATGGAGGCGCTTGGTAACGCACTGTTTATGGACACCATTCCTGCGACATGGGCCAAACGTGCATATCCATCCCTCATGCCTCTTGGAATGTGGTTCTCCGATCTCATTTGTCGTATCAAGGAACTGGAAGGCTGGGTCGGAGATTTTCAACTGCCGGCTGCAGTCTGGCTAGGAGGCTTCTTCAACCCACAGGTAATCGTGGTTTTTCTGTTAAACTGTACCGGCGGTTTAGACTGTCTGATCGACTTTTTGAGTCACATGCATGCAGTAATGTGAGGCTATGTACTCGAGTCATAATAATGTGCTTTGCCCTTCTAGTTGACCTATCTAAGCAGCAATAACAAGGAAGATGCGTAGCTGTGCGTTCTTTGGTTATAAGCAGATTAGTTGTTTTACTTCCCTTGTCACTAGAATTTGTGCCTTGGTTACAGTCGTTTCTGACTGCCATCATGCAGCAGATGGCTCGTAAGAACGAGTGGCCGCTGGATCGCATGGTGCTGCAGTGTGACGTCACCAAGAAAACGAGAGAGGACATGGCGGGGGCACCTCGAGAGGGAGCCTATATACATGGATTGTACATGGAAGGTGAGAATCAATCTAAGCAGGTGAAGATTTTATTTCATTTTATGAAATCAAAATTTTAATGATTATTTTCTAATGATAGAATAAGTGTATGATTAGTATGGCCGTGGTGTGGTTTGTATGATTCTGGATACCTGCCAAGACCTGAGGTGCATTATTATTATTTTATTTTGTGTGTGTGTGTGTGTGTGGGAGGGGGGGGGGGGGGGGGGTTGGAGGGGAATATGCATTACCAAATTTATGCTTCTTGTTTGTGTGTCACATGGTGTTACCGTACTTTGCAGGGGCGCGATGGGATACACAGACGGGTCTCATATCTGAATCTCGCATGAAAGAACTAACACCCGTCATGCCAGTCATTTTCATCAGAGCCATCCCCGTAGACCGCCAGGACCTTCGCAATATGTACGACTGCCCCGTGTACAAGACCAAGTCTCGCGGCCCAACTTTTGTCTGGACCTTTAACCTCAAGACCAAAGAGAAACCCAGCAAGTGGACCTTGGGAGGCGTCGCTATTCTCCTAATGGTTTAACGAGACAGTTGCACACTTATCAAAAACATTAAGCTGAATGAATTGAGTACTGAGCAAACGATACTATAAAATAGATATGTATCAATATTAATTTTCCTTGCAAACTACAGGATTATAGATTTTCCATACGCATCACCGCATTTTCTATAAAAGTCAAGAAATTTTGTGTTTTGATTTAGGACTTTTTTTTTTTATTTACAATTAGCCATGACAAAATCTGACGTTTACTGCCAGTAGAAATGTGCAATATTTTTACGCTACATTGTACTCGATATTATTTTTTAAAATAATTATTTCAGGAATATATTATGGTCGAATACTATGTAGGACTTAAGCATAGGTGTGCGTTACAACTTTATTTCATTTTATTTATTGTTTTTTTTTAATCATTTATATTTTTTGACATAAAATTCGACTACACTACTTTTTCACAATCCCGAACTTCAATTCAATTACTCCTTTTTTTAATATGTTGATGAAGCAAGTTCGACCAAACTACCATTTTGACAGTTTTGCACAAGAATCTGCTGTCACGTAATATTAATCGAATCTTCTTTACTGAATCTTTATAGTTTCGTTTTTTTTGTTCTTTTATAGTTTTACTGGTGTTATTTTTTTTTATATAGTAGGACTACAATATTGTCATACTGGACTTATTTTGTCATTTTAATTATAGTTATGTGATAGTCGATGTATTGAGGTGCATGTTTTGCATGTTATCGTTCTGTTGACACTATTAGCAAAGAACGCTTGCATTTTTTACTCGTATGCAAAGCAATGTAAGCCTATGTTTTCATACTCCTTAGACCCTCCTCACCCTCCAACCCTCGCCCCCCAACCCGCTCCCTCCCCAAATTTTTTTTCAGATGCGAATCTGTGCGAGATGAGCCCCAAATAGTCCAAAAATTATTTATTTTTTTTTATGTCCGTTCGTCTGTATGTCTGTCCCCCGTCCGTCTGTGCATAACGTGCAATGGGATTAATATCTCAGAACCTATTTCAGCTATCACAACTAAACTTGGTAAGATGGTGTATATCCATGAAACCTCATAAATGTTCACTGAATTAATGACAACTTCAAGGTCAAGGTCACAGGGTCAACAAATAATAGCCCCAAAATGACATTTTTTTCACGAATTTTCACTTTTTTCCCTAAGTTATTAATATTGAACTTATGGTTTTTTGATGCATGATAGATATCAATGAGACACACATCCTAGGGACATTTAGCCAACCTCATTCCAGGGTCAAGGTCATTAGAGCTGTCCAAAGTCAGTTCGTATATTACTTTGAAGTGACCTTGACCCTAAACTATGAGAGATATAAAGTCCAAACTTTTTGTATTTAGAGATAGATTGATCCTTTATATATGGTCCGGTTTTGCGTTGATCTTGAAGGTCAAGGTCATTTTAGGCCTTGCAAGAACATTAAATAAATAGGTAGGCCTAATTGTACAGTGGAATGGCTGTGCATTTAACCGATAGTATGCAACAACATTGGGTTATTTGATCATACATAAGCATGAGAGGTAACGTGAAGGTCAAGGTCACGATCTCTGTTTTGGGGTGTTTTTTGGGGCATAATACAACTTTTGCAGTGATTGTACATAAATGTATTTGGAGCTGGAGGTCAAGGTCATCTCAAGGTCAAGAGCATAGAAAGATCAAAGTCGGTTTTACTTTGCATTTTTATGCCACCGTTTCATTTTGTTTTTTGTCTGGACACACATTTTCATATTCAATATTGTAAGTTTTATAAGGAGCATGTGAGTCATATGGGCTTTGCCATTCTAGTCTTTCTTTGACGTCCCATTTTTCGTTTTTATTTACAGAGTCAGATAGGTATAGTACTTGAACTCCATTACATTTACATGTACTGCATGAAGATCACAAAAATTCGATTAAACAGAAAAATTCTGTCTTTCAGGAGTGGTGTTACACTTAATGTCTAGAGACTACTGTACTGTACTGTCATACATATGTGGGTTCGCAATAATCTGTGTGGTGTTTTCAGTTTAACATCACACTCACACATCCAACAAAGCTCATTTTTCGGCAATGTATCGAATGTTGACCTGTTAAACCCATTTCCTACTGTTACACTCCGTTTGATGTTGGTGTTTTCTATCAGTATTTGATTCAGCCCCAATGCCGAATTCCTGATAAGGTGTAACTCAGATTCGTGTATCCACGCAGCCTGCTCACTCAGCATACAAGACACGGAGTCGAAGTATGAAGTTTTCCACTTTTATTCAGCACACATCAACAACTGCATACAATCGCTCAATCGCCTTTCCACTCTCAAATTTACTTTCCAACTTCACTATCAACAATCTACAACAACTCTCCACCTTTGAAACAGCGCGGCACTTTTATAGTCTCTTGATACTCCCGAACAATTTAGAACACGGTAGAAATGACGCACTACCACCAATCGAACTAAAGATCGTTATCACTGACTTACGTCATACATATTTCTTCTCGTCCCAGAATGTTCGCAAATATCTACGTCCATCAAGAAACTTTGATCGATAGTAAACAAGCGGGTCCAGAGAATTCTCCAACCATATCGACCAACGAAAATTATCAACGTTATACAAAGCCTCTCCTAACAACTATGCAAACTCAAATCAAAGGTAAATAAACTCCATTATTGAATACTTTGCAAAATGAAACGATTAGATCTATCGTGCGCATTTCAGATATACTACCATTGGCGTTTCAACGTATCATAACCCCCCCACTCAAGAAGAAATTTACCCAATTTCTTTCAACAACGTTGAAACGTAATGCACAAACAAAGTTTTAATTCTGGACCTTCTGTATACTGTCATTGTTTTCAGTTCATTCACACAGAGTCAATGTTCTTCCATCCGCAAATCTATCCGGATATTGTCAATGTTCACAGTTCATCCACACAGTCAATGTTCTTTACTCACACACTCTACTGAGGAAGTCCGCACCAACATTGTCTGATCCTTTGATAGATTCTACTCGCATGTTAAAGTTCTGCAAGTACATAGCCCATCTCATGATCCGACTGTTCACAAACTTGGCAGAGTTCAAGTAGGTTAGTGGCTTGTGATCAGTCTGTAGCACGAACTTCACTCCTTGAAGGTACAGTTCGAACTTCCGGATACCCCATATGATGGCAAGGCACTCTTTCTCCATGGTCGAGTAATTTTTCTCAGCCCTGGACAGCTTCTTGCTGGCGTAACTGACCGGAAATAGTTTCCCTTCGTGTTCCTGCATCAGTATGGCGCCGATGCCTTCGTCCGCTGCGTCTGTTCTTAAGACGAATTCCTTGGAAGTGTCAGGCAGTCGTAGCACCGGATCCTTCGAAAGGAGGTCGCGCACAGTCTGGTATGCCTTCTCCTGAGACGGTCCCCACTGCACTTGGTTTGGACAGCCTTTCCGCACCAGGTCCGACAAGGGTGCTGTGATGGCGGAGTAGTTTGGTACAAACTCCCTGTAATATCCAGCCAACCCCAGGAAAGATCGCACCTGCTTCTTGGTTTGGGGACGTGGAGCGTTCAGAATCTTGGTGACGTTTTCTAGTAGAAGCCCCTTTTGTCCTTCTTTCAGCGAATGGCCGATAAAGTCGACGTTGTCAGTTCCCAGAATGCACTTACTGGGTCTCACGGTCAGGTTAGCTTCTGTTAGACGGTGAAACAGCTCCGTCAAGGTCTGCAGATGCTCTTCCCAGGTGCGGGTGTGGACTAGCAGGTCGTCCCAGTAACACACGACGTTGTCCATCCCTTTGAGCATCTTCCTCATTCCTCTCTTTAGGGTAGCTCCGCTGTTGACCATGCCAAAGGGCATCCTTAGGCACTCGTACGTCCCATCAGGAGTTATGAAAGCAGTCTTTAGTATGTCCTGTTGACGCACGGGGACTTGCCAATAACCCTTGCCGAGGTCAATCTTTGAGAAGATTCTACTCCCCGATAGTTGGCGGAAGAGGTCTGCTGCGGTAGGCATCGGCTCAGGGTCGAAGACGGTGATCTTATTAACCTTCCTGTAGTCGATGCATACTCGGTTGCTCCCATCCTTCTTCTTCACAACCATGACAGGGGACGCGTAGGGGGAACTGGACTCCCTGATGATGCCCATCTTCAGCATCTCATCGATATCATTCTTCAAGGATTCACGGGCCTTGAAAGGGATAGGGAATGGTTTGGATCGAACCGGGATATTTGAAGTGAGGTGGACTTCATGTTCGACCAAAGTCGTAGAGCCTGGGACATCGCTGAAGCTATGGGAAAATTCCCCCATAAGGTCCTTGAGCTCCATCTTTTGACCTTCTGTCAAGCGTGGTCCTAGCTTAACATCATCGATGCCTTCTTTGCTGTGGAAGTCTCCAAGTTCCAACAGTTCCTCGCTGTCAAAGCTGTTATCGATCTCAGCTGCTGTTGCTGCATGCACAGTCTCTGATGGCCTTTCCATGTACAGCTTAAGGAGGTTGGCGTGGTATATCTTGGAATGCTGGCCGACCTTCACCTTATAGTCGTTGATCCCCACCACGGTCTCCACTTCGTACGGGCCTTTCCACTGCATCAGCAACTTATTGTGGTCGGTAGGTAGCAGCACCAGCACTTTGTTGCCAGGTTTGAACTTCCTGTTCACAGCCCTACGATCATAGTAGTGCTTTCCACAGTCCTGGGACTTCTTCAGGTTTTCTCTGGCTATCTCGAGAGTCTGCTCCAGCTTCTCTCGTAGCTCAAACACGTACTGGTAACTGTTCTTCACCTCTGGGGTCTCTACTTCTTTCGTCCACAGTTCTTTTAGGATGTGCATCGGCCCTCGGATGGTTCTTCCGTACAGCAGCTCGAACGGAGAGAAGCCGGTGGACTCCTGCGGTACTTCTCTGTAGGTGAAAAGTAAGGCGTTGATATAGCGATGCCATTGTCTGGGCTGCTCGCTGCACAGTTTCTTCAGGGTGGACTTCAACGTAGCATTGAACTTTTCGACAAGCCCGTTGCACATTGGATGGTAGGGTGTCGTAGTCAAATGCCGGATGCTCAGCAGTCTGTTGACCTCCTTCATGCAGTCAGAGACGAACTGCGTCCCGAGGTCTGTCAGGATCTCTTCAGGCACTCCAAGTCTGCTGAACATGTCCACCAGCGCCTCTGCAACAGTTTCAGTGTCAATCTTCTTCAGAGGCACTGCTTCTGGGTACCGGGTCGCATAGTCCTCTAAAGTCAGTACCCACCGATGACCTTCTTCACTCGGAGGTCTTATTTCGCCGATTAGGTCTAAGGCCACCCTCTTGAAAGGTCGGTCGATCAAATGCATCCTCTGCATAGGTACTTTCGGGACCCTTCCTCGAGGTATGGTCTTCTGGCAAATGTCACATGATCGGCAGAAACGGCTGACGTCCGCATGAAGCCCTGGCCAGTAGAACACCGCCTGGATTCTGTCTGACGTCTTCCTGATGCTTAGGTGACCTCCCATGATGAAGTCGTGAGCTACTTCCATCACTTGGCGCCTTAGGGGTAACGGTACCAATACTTGACGTAGTGGTTTCCCTCCGTTGACCCTCGGGTGCTGGAAGATTCGGTACAGGATCTTGGCCTTCACCTCAAAATAGACCGTACCACTGCCTTTGGTCACGTGGTCTTGGCGGTTCCTGTACTTGTTTAAAGTACTATCAGCTTCCTGGAGCTGGATCAGCTTATCTCTGTCCACGATGGCAGCTTTGGAGTTGTCGGCGACCTTCAGTGGCGTAGACGTCTTGTCTCTCTTGGCCTGGGCCCTGGTAGTAACAGCACCGACGATCTCTGGTCGGCAGGGCTGAGCCGGAGTAGCCACATTATCCCGTAGCAGCTCTGTAAGGTCTCCATCGGGAAATGGCAATGGATCCTCCTCCACAACTTCGACGCGTTGGGTTGAGGCAGGACTCCACTCTGGATCGGGGTCGTCGGGTCGTCTCGCGCCGTCGATATTCCCGATCATCAAATCGTACAGCGGCTTCTTCAGGCAAACCGCTTCGACTTCGCCTATGTAGAAAGGGGTGTTGACATGAATTTTTGCAACTGGCGCTTTCACACATTTGCTGTCAGCCATGAGTGTCCATTTAGAATCGCCAGTGAATTGTTCTTTAGCGATTAGGTCTTCTCTGACGATGACCCCACTGCAGCCAGAGTCTCTTAAAACAGTCACTTCATGATTTCGGACGCGTCCCTTGGAAACAGGCATGTTCTGTACGGTCACAGCTGCGCTAGCGACGACGGGGATGGATTTCCCGTTGGCAAGGAGGAGTTGGCCATCAGTCATGCACTCTTGCACGTCCGCAGGGGTAGCTGTGCGCTCGGTCTCACTCGGAAGAATGACGCTCCCGCCGCACACCTGATGGTCAGATCTACTGGTTTGCCGTTGATTGGAGAACCGCCTCTGCCGGTTGCCCGCCGCTGCATTGTCCGTACTGCTCCGCTGCCCGCTACTTTTGTTTTGAGGACAGTTAGCCGCTCTGTGGTCTGTAGCGTTGCAGGTGAAACAGCCTCTTAAATGCCCTTCCCTGGGAGGTGGCGTGGAGTCCGTCTGTTTCTGGTTCGTCTGGCTCCCCTGGATCTGGTTAACATGGTTTCCAGTCTTCTGAAAATGTTTCGTCGCGCTGGGTGGCCCCAGGGTCTTCCCATGAGCGATGAGATATCTTTCAGCAGCCTCAGTCACATCTTTAAGCGTCTGCAGCTTTTGTTCTTCTAAGTGGGTCGCTAGGTCCTTGTGACAGGCATTGAGAAATTGTTCCTTCACGATCAGGTCATGGAGACTGTCGTAAGACTTCCTTTCGCCTGATAACTCCACCCACTTGTGTAGATATGACGACAGGCGCTCCACAAACTGCTTTGGCGTCTCGTCTGACTTAGGCCGGCATTCACGAAAGCGTTTATGGTAGCCCTTCTCTGTAAAGTTGTAGCACTGCAATAGGGCCTCTTTCAAGACATCGTAGTTTTTGGCGTCATTGTTCGACAGTCTGGTGTAAACTTCGAGAGCTTGCCCCGTCAGAAGTGCACTCAGTCGAATTGCCCAGTCTTGAGGTTGCCAGTTAGAGCTTTCAGCGAACCTTTCGAATCTCGCCAGATAACTGTCAATCTGGTCCTTCCCGTCGACGAAAGCTGGCAATCTTGGAGCCGTATGGTCGTTGGTGACTTGTGGCGCATGCTGATTGTTTTGGATACGCGCCAACTCTAGCTGGTACTGACGATCTCTTTCTTGCCGCTGCTGTTCAATTTCCAGACGCTTCAGTTCAAAATCTCTTTCTTCTCGGCGACGCTGTTCTTCCTTTTCTAGACGCTTCTCTTCTAATTCTCTTTCTTCACGGCGACGCTGCTCTTCTAATTCTCGTTTTTGTATTCTCTCCTGGGACTTGACGTACTCCGTCAACTGTTTCCCTTTTAGATTCAGTTGAATCCCTTTCTGCCAGAAGTCAGCCATCTTGATGCTTCCGGAAAGTTCTGGAAAGTTCTTTCCTGGAAAGTTCTTTTCTGGAAAGTTCTTGACTGTGCTGTACCTTTCTAGACTGTTCTAGAACAGCACGCTTTCTGCAGTAGCGCTGATGCTTGTCACTAGTCGCCTTCGCTGATGCAGGCCCCGCTGTCCTCGTCGTATGCGACGCTGCACCACGCTAGTGTTGATGTACACGCTCCTGTGCTGAAGTAGACGCGACGTCCGCTCGTCGCTCTCTCTAATACTGGCGATGTAGCTCCGAGACTGTCCCTCAACGTAGTCTTGCGGCAGCCACGTAGTCCCGATCTGTTTTTCGCTCACGAAGCAACTCTTCAGCGACCACACGCCCTTGCAGTCAACCCGAATCTATCGGATGTAGTCCCAGTATGTTGGCCCCTCTCGACGCAACTCGTTGGCGGCTACCCTCGATGACTGCCTCTCGTAACGTTGACTCGCTTGTTGTAGCAGTTGAACCCTTGGCTATGGCGTGAATCGCGGCTTGACCCCCAAAATGTTACACTCCGTTTGATGTTGGTGTTTTCTATCAGTATTTGATTCAGCCCCAATGCTGAATTTCTGATAAGGTGTAACTCAGATTCGTGTATCCACGCAGCCTGCTCACTCAGCATACAAGACACGGAGTAGACGTATGAAGTTTTCCACTTTTATTCAGCACACATCAACAACTGCATACAATCGCTCAATCGCCTTTCCACTCTCAAATTTACTTTCCAACTTCACTATCAACAATCTATAACAACTCTCCACCTTTGAAACAGCGCGGCACTTTTATAGTCTCTAGATACTCCCGAACATTTTAGAACACGGTAGAAATGACGCACTACCACCAATCGAACTAAAGATCGTCATCACTGACTTACGTCATACATATTTCTTCTCGTCCAAGAATGTTCGCAAATATCTACGTCCATCACACAGGCGCTTGTATCAGGACACGCGATAGGCGCTCGCGTGTCCTGATACAAGCGCCTGTGGTCCATCAAGAAACTTCGATCGATAGTAAACAAGCGGGTCCAGAGAATTCTCCAACCATATCGACCAACGAAAATTATCAACGTTATACAAAGCCTCTCCTAACAACTATGCAAACTCAAATCAAAGGTAAATAAACTCCATATTGAATACTTTGCAAAACGAAACGATTAGATCTATCGTGCGCGTTTCAGATATACTACCATTGGCGTTTCAACGTAACACCTACAAAATTAATGTCGTTTAGCTAAAAATTACTCACAGTTCCAAGGGCACCTTGAGGAAGTCCAAAAATGAAGATGCAGGTAGATAGCACTTCAAATCTCCTAAAGCCATGACTCCCAGGATAACTCGCCGATCACTTTTCATGCCATTGCATTTCTTTTCAAGCTAATTACTTGATTGCTCTTGAATTGTACTTGATTCCGACTGTCATTTTTATGTGCTGTCCGATTCGACCGAAGAATGGTACTTCGGTGATAAAATTATGACCCAGCATACATACCTTTACTCTACGGGTTGATGATCGATCACACGGTAAAGTTTCAGAGATAAATGTTTAATCGTTGTTGTCGCTGTGTGTGGCCGCCCAGCAATAAATAATATGCTGTACAAGGCGATATATAAATCTATTTTAGTTTTACTGTTTTTCTTTCTAAGATTTGATTACATACTTGCGGCGCTGCTGCCATTATTATCGCTTGCCGTAACTGCGTTGCTACCTTTTCCACCGGATCATGCAGCACTTCTCTCCCTTGCAGCTTCTGCGACAAAAGTGAAGTCGTTCATGTACTACTTACTGCTGCTGTACCTGTGTCATGTTTTCCGTCGTAAGCTTGTAATTCTACGTCCCTTTGCGCCTTTAGAAACGTGGATATTTATCATCTACATTTGTCTAAAAACATTATGAAACGTATTATCTGTGTGTGTGTTGTGTGATATTTTTATGCACTGAGTTTAAATAATAACAAGTACATTTAATTATAGCTAGAGGAACAGACTGAAAGAAAACTGAAATAACCTATACACAGATCTCCCTGTGAATCGGTTTAATTACCCCTGTTTGTGGTGCCGGGGTTTTCTGTATAAATAGTATCCACTTTCTGAAAATTCAGAAAATGCTTTAAATTCCCACTGTCGCTGTAATTCTTATTTGTTCTTTCTCATTCCTACTCTGTTCTATCAATCTACTATCCTCTTCGTTAGACCAGACACCTTCATTTTTTCTTGAAAATTCTCCCCAAACTCCTAATTTGTGTATGGCATCTGTGTAAGCTTGGGGATATTAGACGCTTTCTGTCAAAGGGTCACTAGGGCTTTCTATGGTATTATTATTTAACAATGTAGGCATTTTTTATGTATGTTTTGTTAATATTTTATAATAATGTTTATATTCTATTTTGTTTTTGTAAACGGGGGTTCAATAAATTAGAGTACATTCTCAGCATCCCATGCTTTTATTGTAAAGCGACCGGCTGGTGGAGTGCCTTTAGTGTTACCATTAGGGTTGTTTAAGCAGATCGATTTTTATACGGATCGGGGGTGAATTTTCTGTCAACCAAGTTGTGGTCCTAATACGGCTCGTTGCAGTCCGCTGGACCCTACAAACCATGAATAACTAAATTAAACTAACTTTAATTGTAATTTTTAGGCAAGACCTCGCACGACGAAATATTATGACTTTCAGAGCTTGGCAAGCTCCACGGACTGTAGAACTGTTATTCTTGTAGCAAAGGAACTATACTGGGGATTATGTTAAATTAGCGCGTGAAGTGTTGTGCATATTACCATGCCTTCATTTTGCTCCCCGGGTGAAATACTCCACTTCACTTCCCACTACCTTGAACCTTAAGAGAATCGTGCCATGATATTGTTATATCGCTGAAGGAACGTAATAATCTGAAGTCTCTGCTCAAGCATATTTTGCCTACTTTGTGTGGCCGTGTAGAAACGACGTTACTCTGACATACACTTGAAACTCTACATACTTTCTTTTGACTTTTTTTGACGGCCTCGTTATTTTGACGTCAAAATAGTGTTCTGATAGGGTTAGGGCTGGGTTAGGGTTAGGTTAAGGGTTAGGGTTAGGAATAGCTTTAAAAAATGGAAAATGTCAAAATAATGTGTAAAAAAAATGAAGTGTGTCAAAATAATGTATGTAGAGTTTCACAACAGTCATCACAACGTCGTTTCTACAAAAATGTGTGTGTGTGTGTGTGTGTGTGTGTTTCACTTTTATCTACCTTGAACTTGAAGAGAATCATGCCATGACAATGTTATATCGCTGAAGGAACGTAATTATTTGAAGTCTCTGCTTCAGTATATTTTGCCAACTTTGTACGTGTGTGTGTGGGTGTGTGTGTACATGTGTGTGTGAGATTTGTTTTTGTGTGTCTCATCCCTATCCCCAACCTTCCAGTGTGCATAGATCTGAAGGGTAAGCTCCTTATAAATATTAATAATTATTAAAATATAAATATTATTATACTACAATGAGTGCACACCAAAACGACCTCCTAACCCATTTTCTCTGAATAAAGGCAATACTAATAAAATTTGATACATAATTATGAAGACTTTGAATAGACTTGTACGAGGTCTCGGCCTGTTCGGTTTTAGGCGAATACGCTATTATAGAATGAACCGCGAAAGTTCCAGGTGATCATAAATTAGCCAGCTAGTTAGTTAGTTAGTTAGTTATTCATTGCTTACAGGGTCCAGCGGACTACAAAGAGCCGAATCAGGACCACAAAATCAAGACCACAACTTGGCTGAAAGAGGACTCACCCCTGATCCGCATAAATGATCTGTGGAAATAACCCCAGTGGTAACACTGAAAGCACTCCACCAGCCGGTCACTGTACAATAAAGGCATCCCACGCAAGGGACGCTGAGGCTATGCTCTAATTTATCGAACCCCCGTTTACAACAACAAAAAACAAAAAAAGAATACAAATATCATTATAAAATATTTAACAAAACACATACATATAAAATGCCTACATTGCTAAATAATAATATCATAGGAAGCCCTAGTGACCATTTGGCAGAAAACGTCCAATATTCTCAAGCTGATACAACAGACCTCGTACATAATTATGAGTTTTGTCCCGGAAGAGTTTTGAAGAAAAAGGGTAGGTGACTGGTCTAGCGAAGAAGAAGATAGTATAGTAGATAGAACAGAGTAGGAATGAGAAAGACAGCGACAGTGGGCATTTACAGCACTACATTTCCAGAAAGTGGGGATATTATTTATACAGAAACTCCCGGCACCCCCACGGGGGGTAATCAGCCAGCTGAGCAATCATTCATTAATCGATAAAGTAAGCAGTTGTTTAACCTAGCCGTTTGTAAATGGTTAAAAACAATAACACATATCACTTTGTGTGTTGCGTCTCGCGATATACTCTTGTGTTTATTTGTGATCAAAAAGTCAAACCTTTTCAAAGCCGTGATAATAATATCCCCGTCTAACTTGACAACGACAAGGGCGGTTATTATAATGCATATTTTCCTGTATTACAATACGTCATAATTCAGTGCCCTAATTTAGCTTATTTTACCCTCAGGTCGGCGTTTTCAGTTTAATTATTCAGGTCTTTTCCTTTTCGGTCTCAGTGCTCTGTTCTACCTCTTCCTAACTCTCAAACTAACACTAAGTGTGTTTTATAAGATGTCTTGAGGCTTGTGTGTGGGTGTGCGTGTGTCTGTGTGTGTGCATGTTTACACGGTGTTATCTGGACAAACCAGTGAACATCTACATAACTTGTTTTGACAGACCTACTTGTTTTGACGTCAGAACACTGATCCGTTAGGGTTAGGGTTAGTTTTCGAACACTTCAAAAGTACTTAAAACGGGGGACGAAATATGACCCATTGTCAACACAACGTATGTGGCGTTTCAGGAAAGTCATGATAAAACTGTGTAACCTCGGTTGTGTATGTGTGTGTGCGTACGCGCGCGCGCGAGTGTGTGTGTGACACGCTGCTTGATTGCATATGCAATGACAACAAATAGCCTCGAGGACACAGTCGTTTCCCTTTATTATTTTCTCAGTTTAGAAACAAAACAAGCTATGTCTACTATTTTTAGCATTTTGAAGGAAGAGGGGAGAGGGGGCGGGGAGGGAAGATGGGAAAGTAACTATAATTGAAAACTGGCATTAATCTTCTCTTGTTTTTTTTGTTTTTTTTTATGTTAAAAGTTTGTACACATGTTTTTGTTCGTGCTGTTGTTATAGTCACAACCAACCGCGTCGGAAGATGTTTGAGATTGGGGAAGGAGGGGGGGGGGGACAAGGTATATTCGGAAGAGGGAGGGGGGAGGGTAAGTGAGTAGTGGGAGGGGAAATTATTAATAAAATATTTTTGTAAAGATTATTTGCACAAATTCTGCTAACGTATGGTATGTTTTAGAATGTGTGTGTGTGTGTGCGTGTGTGTGTGTGTGTTAATAAGTAGCTTAAGTGCATTAGAGAATTTTGTGGTGTTTTTTTTTCTCTCTAGCACCAACCATGGTGTGATTAAAGAAAGCCAGAACACATTCGTAACTTGATCTATTTTATTTTAAAAGTATTAATAAAGGGGTCTTCCAGTGCTATTTACTGACGGATTCTATATAATGTATCAGAATCCTGACATTTAAAAATGTATGTCACCCGATAATTATTTGTTTCCCCAAAGTTACGAATATGTGTGTGTAGGTGTGAGTGTGTGAGCGCTTGTGTGTGTGTGTTTGTGCGTGCGTCGCGAAATAGTATCCCCACTTTCTGGAAATTTAGTGCTTTAAATTCCCAATGTCGCTGTCTTTCTCATTTGCTCTTTCTCATTCCTGCTCTGTTCTATCAATCTGCTATACTATCGTCTTCTTCGCTAGACCAGTCTCCTACCTTTTTTCTTGAAAACTCTTCCGGGACAAGACTCCTTGTTTGTGTATGAGGTCTGTTGGATCAGCTTGGGAATATTGGACGCTTTCTGCCAGGTGGTCGCTAGGGCTTCCTATGATGTTATTATTTAGCAATGTAGGCATTTTATATGTATGTGTTTTGTTGATAATTTATAATGATGTTTGTATTCTATTTTGTTTTTGTAAACGGGGGTTCGATAAGTTGGGGTGAAGCCTCAGCCCTCCCCTGTGTGGGATGTCTTTATTGTAAAGTGACTGGCTGGTGGGGGGCATTCAGTTTTCCCACTAGGGTTGTTTCAGCAGATCTTTTATGCGGATTGGGGGTTGTCCGGTCCTGATTTGGCTCGGAAAAGTCCGCTGGACCTAAAGCAACAATTATGTAATGTAATGTAATGTGCGTGCGCGAGTGTTTGTGGTGGTGGGGGGGGGGGGGGGGTGTGCGTGTGTGTGTGTGTTTGTGTTTTCTAATTCGGTTGCCCGACCTGACGATCTGGCAGACAAGTGCCTAGACATCTTTGTGCGGTCTTCGTTAATCTAAATGCCTGCATCTATTATACTGTCTTCATTACAATAGAGTGTGCAGTAATACCATGAGAATGAATCGCGTATCGCCCGATCCTTGCCATGCCGGCATTCGTTTATTAGTAGCACATGCTGACAGAAATAGGCCTAACTAAAGGTAATGGCGAATCGTGGTAATCTCTCACAATAAGCAGTAGGCTTAAGTCGGTAGGCCTCATATGCGTTGATCTATTTCAGCGACGGAGCATGTGAATAACGTGTTATGGATGTTGGTGGTGTTGTTGTTTTAGATCGCCTTTATAGAAAACTTGGACCAAGAGGTCAAGACATTTATCTTTAAATTAAAATTGTATGATGATTAGTGGTAAATCCATGCTAAAGTCAGGTTTATTCTGTCTAAACTTTTTTTTTTTAAATTTGGTGTGTGTTGTTGCCTAATTTGATGAAGATTTGACGATGGCCGTCTACTAATTCTAGACCTCTTATAAAATACATTTAAAAAATGTATTACCCTTTGTTTAGTCTTTAATCCATTTGTCCCGCAGCTTCATTATTCACTGGCTGACGTTTCATCGCTGCATTTGAAGAGATTCACCTCTAAAGATCTTTTGCTATTTCACCTTCTACAGCTACTAACAGGTCAGTTTTACATCGTGATATTATAACTTTTGTATGTCACAGTAACTATTATCAGAGGCAGTGCATACACACAATTACACAATCTTTGCTGGCAGCATCGTCTGCGTTGTTTTCAGTTTGTATGTTCGTCTCGTACAGTAGCAAGTGATAGGCCTATTGTACTGCTGGGTGACAATTCAGGAATTCTAGTTTACACTGCTTCGCCGTCTTACTATACAAGTAGGTTATGTTGTGGAAGGTAGATGGTTAAAAAGAAAGTCAGTCGTCATAAAATAGCTGACATCATCGTAGAAATGAAATAAATGTCAGAAATAAGAAGAATTAAAACAAAAGACAAGAATATGTTTTGTTTATGCATCGGAAGACTTTATATTTTTATTTTAAAGTCCTTAGACCATTATCACTGTTGTAGATCATGTATACCTAATGCTCACAAGGGCTGTCTTGATTTATGTCTTGTGGATTTTTGTTTAGTTTTTGCATTCCACGTCGATAAAAAGCTATTGTGCATCAGTCCATCATTTTTATACTGCATGAACAATTCTAAAACAAATAAATAATCCGATTCAGAATGTCTTCCGAGGAGTTGCCTAGAATAAAAGCGCCACAAAACGTTTGCGATTGCTCCGCACGAACTCTTTTTGCTTCTAGCTGGGCAACCTTTTGCCAAAAGTGAACGTTTTTAAAATGGAGCAGCACATGTTGACTGCACAACAGCCAATCAAAGTAAAGGCGCTGAAAATGAAAGTTACTGTCTGTCACACTGCCGACACAACAATACTATCAAATATAAATGCTAATTCATACCGATTGCGCATAAACCGAATTATTTTGTCAAATAATAAGTACACAATTCTTACCAGACTGTAAATGACAAAAGTCCTACCTTGCTATTTCACCGTTGAACCGTGCGCAAATCGAAAGCCTCCACTCTAGCCGCCATCTCTTTCTCTTCGCAAACAACCTTTTGAGACTGCTACAAAGCGCTCTCCACGAACATAGGGTTGCCCAGACTTTCCGCCAAAATGGATAACTGTAGATCGACCAGCGAAACTTGCTTCGTAGTGATCCCTTTCGTTTCCGGTTATGCAATCGAGAACTCCTTACAAACTTTTCTTCGTGCCTGTGGTTCGGAAGCGGCAGCATCTTTAGTTGCAGACGAAATTTTGTTTCTATCGAGGGGAGATAAATGCCATCATAACTCCCTAATTTGCGGAGATTGTTTTCCTCGAAACCGCAAGTCTTTATATTTGCTTTATCATTGGCTAAAACAGACACTTTTCCCAACGAATTTTAGCTGAAGTTTAGGATAGAGCATTGGTAATTTTTTCTTCTTTTAAAAAAAAATCTCCCAAAAAAAAAAAACCCACACAAATTAGAGAATTTATATAGCCACAACTTGTGTTCATTGCCTACGCTAGCATACTAAATAACTCGTTTAGGCCTACGAACCTAGTAGTATAGGGCTCATCTAAACCACAGGCTGTGAAATCTTGTCTTTCATAGGCCTCAATTACATACTATACATAGGAGGCCTGCGAGTTTACAAAGACGAAATAAGAGGCTTCAGAGCCAGTGATCTAAACCAAGGGCTGTTCGTGCACAATTATAAGAATACACCAGAAAAGTGATTTTACATCTTTACCATGCCCATAGGAGACACTTGAAACCTAGAAATAATGCAAAATGTATGTTGAAAATCTCAATTGGAACCACAAACTCCTCCGCCATTTTACATCTAAAAGCAAAAGCAGCGCGAAAACAGCACTTTTTTTTCGGAGCAAAGTACGCCTATTTTAATGAATCAACAACAACAAATGGTGAGAGAATCCCTATTCCTATCCTATCCCGTAACTCGAAGGTCGTTGGGGCACCACAGATGATCGTTTAACCAGCGTACTCCATCTTTCTCTGTCCTCGGCAACCTTCATGGCTTCGTTCTGTGTCTGTTGACCTCCCACTGTCGCGAGAGGCTAGTTCTAACTCAGCACTAAAGCTTCATGCCTACACGTTCAGTCTGCTTTGATCTATGTAAGTTAAGTCGCTGACTAGCAGACGACCGAAGTATTTGGTTCTACACATGTGTAGGCTACAGTTTCACTATGATAAGTCGTGACGTCACCTAGCTTACCAATCACCCGCAACCCCCGTTACTATTCTCGTAGTCTCGCACGATAGCCGACTTCAGCGGCAGGAGAGTTAGTCTTTGTCCGAACAACATCATAGCAAGACGCATGTTGATAGATCTCTCTAGCGGAAGACTCAGCAGGTGACGGATGAAAAGCATTCATCGACAGTATAGCCAGAGCCTGACATTGTCAAGAAGGTAAATGATCAATCATTTGTTTCATCGCGATTCATTAATATGATTGCGGTATTATGTTTGTGAAGTTTTGCTATGTTTTAGAATTGTGATTGTTAGTAAAACTTTGCTGACCACGTGGCGGACACGCGACCGGTTTCGGCACGATGAGGTATCCTCCACTGTCCAACTGTTGGAACTCCTATGTGTATTACTGGAGATTGTGTATATTGTTTATTATTTCTCCATGTGTGTAGCTTAGCCATGATTTATGTGTGTGTGTGTGTATATATATATATATATATGGACCAGTGGACCACGGACTTAGAAAATTGTCCGTCTCTTAACTATATAAGTGGAGAGGGCTATTTCTGCCAACAGTGAGATGCTCTGCACAACCTTTGTAAACAAGGAGTTGCAGAAAATCGTCTCATATTTTGCAGACGAGCAGGTATCTTGGTCCAGGGCTGGGAACAAACTCCACAGAGAGGCAACCCTGACACGTGGCCTGCACCATTGAGCATTGGGCTCCACTAGCTCCGTAGTCAACTACCAAGAAGAAGAGACAACAACACCACACATCGACTAGAAAGTTAAGTCCTCCGAAACCGTGCCAGACACTGATCTACGATTGTCTACTCGTCCAGAAAACCGAATAATAGAACAGAAAGAACTCATAGCCCAATGATGAGACAGTAACAAATATCGAGAACAGTAGCTGCATAGACCTATGAAGGAGCAAACTACTCGAAGTGAAATTTGGACATTTAAGTTAGTGTAGAGATTAGAAGATTTTGTATAAAGTAGAGGAAATAAATCTGTCATATTTACTGTTAACAAGTGGCTGTTTAGCTGCATGTGAATATTTTGCCCTTTTGGAAAAAGTTGCTTACAGAAATGTTAAACTAGGAAGTGCTGTAAAAGGACCTAGAAGTGTGTCAAGGCTGGTTTATAAATTACGATTGAATTCATGGAGTACGAAATATGTTAAAGATATTACATGTATATGTTCAGAAAACATTACAGTCCAACATCTGATTGTTGATTGCCCAGTGCTGCAATCAATGTCCAAAGACAATGGTGTAAACGTAACAACTTGTGACATTCGAGAAGTTGTGCGAACTCCTATTATTTACGATATCGTAAACGTCATCATGAAATCGTCCTTATCAACAGTGTTGTAACTGATATCACTACAGTTGTTTGTTTTATTGCTTTGTAACTAAATTAATTGTCTAATATCACTGTCATGAAGAGACAATAAATTCAACCATTGAATTGAATATACTGTATACCTATGTTTCATAGCCGTGTGAGAGCTAGTGTGTCAGTGAATCTTTGACCATTTTTTCCCCATCTCTGTAACCCCATCCTAACACAGACCGAGCTAAACGTATAAATGTATTAAGATTAGTCATGGGGCGATTACACTAGCCGATTCCCGCAGACGATAGACGAGTGGGTAATAGCATTCCATTGTGCAGACCCCAGCAACCATAGACCCACCGTCACACCCACCCACCTCTCTCTCTCTCTCTCTCTCTCTCTCTCTCTCTCTCTCTGTTCTCCCGTGGGGTTGCCGGGGGCTTCGGTATAAATAGTATCCCCACTTTCTGGAAATTTAGTGCTTTATATTTCCACTGTCGCTGTCTTTCTCATTTGTTCTTTCTCATTCATACTCTGTTCTATCAATCTACTGCACTATCTTCTTCTTTGCAAAACCAGTCACCTACCTTTTTTCATGAAAACTCTTCCGGGACAAAACTCCTTATTTGTGTATGAGGTCTGTTTGATCAGTTTGGGAATATTGGACGCTTTCTGCCAGGTGGTCACTAGGGCTTCCTATGATGTTATTATTTAGCAATGTATGCATTTTATATGTATGCGTTTTGTTGATATTTTATAATGATGTTTGTTTGTGGGGTCTGTTGGATCAACTTGGGAATATTGGACGCTTTCTGCCAAATGGTCACTGGGGGCTCCTATGATGTTATTATTTAGCAATGTAGGCATTTTATATGTATGCGTTTTGTTGATATTTTATAATGATGTTTGTTTTGTGGGTTTTTTGGAGAGGGGGGGGGGGAGGTAAACGGGGGTTCGATAAATTAGAGCATAGCCTCAGCGTCCCCTGCTTGGATGTCTTTATTGTAAAGTGACCGATTGGTGGAGTGCCTTCAGTGTTACCACTAGGGTTGTTTCGGTCGATCTTTTATGCGGATAAGGGATGAGTCCTCTGTCAGTGAAGTTGTGGTCTTGTTTTTGTTGTCCTGATTCGGCTCTTTTCAGTCCGCTGGACCATGTAAGTAATGAATAACTAATAACTAACCTCTTTTTTCTTCTTCGTTTCTTTGCACCGTGCCTTGTGGGAT
Source organism: Oncomelania hupensis (assembly GCA_036898135.1). Lineage (NCBI taxonomy): Eukaryota > Metazoa > Mollusca > Gastropoda > Littorinimorpha > Pomatiopsidae > Oncomelania > Oncomelania hupensis. The sequence continues at coordinate 79,298,169 of CM072512.1, read as the reverse complement.
GGTCTTTGCAAGGCCTTATGACCTGGTGACGTGGCCATACAATCGTAGTTTCCGTTTCTTCACCACTGTGAGCATGTCATCGTGTTGAGAGAATACAGTCAAAGCACTTATTCAAGCTTACGTTTATTCCAATTAACCCAATATATGCAAAAAAAATACGAGAAACTTACATGAGAATCACGATTCGTCAAAATGATAAAACTTCCGCATTTTCACTCAGCGAATTTTTCTTCGTAAAGCAAATAAGGAGGTCGTGACCTTCCGGAAGAGCAAAAGTTATGACATAGGGGAGAGGGGAGGTGAGTGAGGGTTTCCAACGAAAAAGAACTACGAACCAAGTTTCTTTGTTTCCTGAAGCTCTCTAATAATTACGTATCGTTACGTAGCGCTTTGCGTGTGCAACTCTCGGCAGGTTTAGCATACTGACCTATATTTTAGACACACGTCATGAAGTCTGAACTTGACCTTGCGCAAAACGTCGAGACGTTTAAAAGGCGGTAACGGATTATCTTTTTATGTGCAGGTCATGCAAGAGAGATCTATATTTAGTAGCTCGACCTCCTCACAATCTTGGGCTAGCTAAACCGTTGTTGTAGTATCCCTATCTATCCAGAAATCTGTGTACAAACTTGAGTCTCTGCCCTACTAATGGTCATGCCACACGAGCGTCAAATCTTGAATCCAATTCGCGAGTCTCGATTGTGTGATTCGGACCTTTTGGCCAATGAGAAGCAGAATACGAATCAGGTGATCACAACACACGTACAGCAAAACTTCAAGACCAATAACCGTCAAGTTTGACTCGATGTGCGACTTTCGTGTGGCACTGCGCGATTCAAATCAAAATGAAATTCCTACTTCGAAGTCGAAAATTGCTCCGATTCGCGTCAAAAGTCCAGTAGATTTGACGTTCGTATGGCATGGGCTTAACATAATAGTAGCAATGGGTCTTCCTGATTCATGTCCGTTAAACGGAACTCGACTATGATGTTCATATGTAAATCGTCATCTTTAAATATAATAACATATTATACCGCTTGTCACCATTGAAAAAGTTCGGTAATAAAGAGGTGGTAGTTAATCAGAAGAGCTGGCGCTATATGTAACTGATTTACTATTATTAATTCACGAGCTGTAAACGAGCCTACTCGCTCCAACACTCTTCAGCATCTTCCATGATTGAACGCATCATGTCAGATGCCCTTGCAGATCACGAAGGCACAGTCAGCATAGGGGGTAGAACAATCTCCAACCTTCGTTTTGCGGATGACATTGAGGGATTGGCTGGAGAGGAACAAGAACTTGAACAGCTGGTACAGAGGTTTGGCACCACCTCCAGAGCCTATGGAATGGAAATAAGTGCAGAGAAGACCAAAACGATGGCCAACAACACCAATGGCATCAACATGGACATCAAAGTCCAAGGCCAATCCCTCAACAAAATGCATAGCTTCAAATATTTAGGAGCCATTGCAGGGATGTTGCTAGAAAAATTTTTCTTCGGCGATTTGGCCGAAACAGCTGTGAAACTTTTGGCTTTTTACAGAAAGTTTCGGCTTTTTCTTCCAAAGCAGTCTCACATGTTTTTTGACTAGATTCACTACGTTAACGTGCACCCTCCACCTCCATTTATTAAAGGTGTTCTGTGGATGCACACTTTTTTAATAAAACATGATTTTAAGAGTAGAATAAGAACATTGTACAGAAATTTTATTTTCTTAAATTTTAGACACACAAATATGTGACAAAAACAATAAAAAGTTTAGACTGTTCGTTGACAGACCACAATACTGTCAGAGTTTCTGGGTTTAACCTTAGTAATTATCGAATCCTCACCTAAACTGCAAGCGTACAGCACAGGAATATCGCAAAAATGGACAAAACCGAGCCGATTCACCCGTGAAAACTTCGGCTCGGCGAGCCGACATGACGGACAGTTTATCGGCTTTATTATAAAAATTTAGGCTAAAAGCCGCAGATCCGACCCAAACGACATCCCTGCATTGTATCAGACAATGGGTCCCGACAGGAAGTCCTCTCCAGGATCGCACAAACAACTGCTGCCCTGGCGAGGTTAAAGCCAAATTGGAAAGACAGGCCCATCAGCCTACATTCCAAGGTAAGGCTGCTGCTGCGCTCTCTTATCATCTCCATCTTCCTATATGCTTTCGAAACATGGACCTTCACAGCAGGTCTACAACGAAGAATACAAAGCATGGAGATGAGGTGCTACAGAAGACTTGTGGACAATTCCTTTACCCAACACATCACCAACGACGAAGTCCGACAGACCATCACACAAGCCATTGGACAACACGATGACCTGCTTACAGTGGTGAAAAAACGGAAACTCCGATGGTATGGCCACGTCACCAAGTCATCAGGTCTTGCAAAGATCATCCTGCAAGGCACATTGCAAGGAGGTAGAAGAAGAGGGAGACCGAAAAAGAGGTGGGAGGACAACATTCGAGAATGGACTGGTTTTACACTGAGCGAAACCATCAAGGTTGCTGAGGACAGAGAAAGTTTGAGTACGCTGGTTAAACGATCATCTGTGGTGCCCCTACGACCTCCGAGTTACGGGATAGGATAGGATAGGATAGGATAGGATAGGAAAGCTCTGGGAACTATTGTTTTTGTCTTTGTCCGTCCGTCCGGAGGTGATATTTGCGCTAATGAACGAATTTCTTTGAAACTTGGTATTTAGTTAGGAAATAGTAAACTATACCAGATCACTCAAATGTATGCATTTCAATTGACGTCATCTTGGTGGTGTCATAATTTGTTGAATTTTTTTTTTTTTTTTTTTTTTTTTTTGGGTTTGTTTTTCTAATCCTTTTTCCTCCCAAACGTCTGGAGGGATTTGTTTCAAGTAAGTATGTACTTAGACTTGTGCCATCAAACTAAAACCAAACTTTTTGCAAATCGAGTACCCCCGTTGAGGTGCCGGGGGTTTCAGTATAAATAGTATCCCCACTTTCTGGAAATTTAGTGCTTTAAATTCCCACTGTCGCTGTCTTTCTCATTTGCTCTTTCTCATTCCTGCTCTGTTCTATCAATCTGCTATACTATCTTCTTCTTCGCTAGACCAGTCACCTACTTTTTTTTCTTGAAAACACTTCCGGGACGAAACTCCTTATTTGTGTATGAGGTCTGTTGGATCAGCTTGGGAATATTGGATGCTTTGTGCCAGGTGGTCACTAGGGCTTCCTATGATGTTATTATTTAGCAATGTATGCATTTTATATGACTGTATGTGTTTTGTTGATAGTTTATAATGATGTTTGTATTCTTTTTTGTTTTTGTAAACGGGGTTTCGATAAATTAGAGTACAGCCTCAGCGTCCCCTGCGTGGGATGTCTTTATTGTAAAGTGACTGGCTGGTGGAGAGCTTTCAGTTTTACCACTAGGGTTGTTTCAGCAGATCCTTTATGCGGATCAAGGGTTGTCCGGTCCTGATTTGGCTCGGAAGAGTCCGCTGGACCTAAAGCAATAATCATGTAATGTAATGTAATGCAAATCGAGTGACGTTATCACCGTGGCGTCATTTTGACTCGTAGTGTGTCTATGTATTCAAACACACACACACACACACACACACACAAACACACACACAAGCACGCGCGCTCTCAATCACACACACATAGACATACAAAAAAAAAAAAAAAAAAAAAAACACATAATAATACAATCAAATAAATAAAGATTTTAGCACATCTGTTCGAGATGATTTCTAAATAGTCCAGAAATGACGTAAAAAAATGCGTGTGTGTGTCCGTCTGTCCGTCAGTCTGTCTGTTCGCCGTCCGCCGTCTGGACCAAAATCTTGCAAGTGATTCATATCTGAGAACCTATTTCTTCAACTATCACAACCAAACTTGGTAAGATGGTGTATATCCATGAGACTCATACATTCTCAGTGAATTAATTACTTCGATATTAATGAGACACATCCTTGCACATTTGGTCAACCTCACTCCAAGGCCAAGGTCACTTGAGCTGTCCAACGTTAGTATAGGTACTTTTGAAGTGACCTTGACCCTAAACTATGGGAGATATAAAGTTCAAACTTGTTATATTTAGAGATGATAGACTGATCTTTCATATTTGTTCCGTTTTAGCGTTGATCTTGAAGGTCAGGGTCATTTTAGGCCTTGCAATAACATACCAAAATAGGTCATCGTACAGTGGAATGGTTCTATTTAACCAATAATAGGCAGCAGCATTGGGTTATTTGATCAAACACGAGCATGAGAGGTCACGTGATGATCAAGGTCATCCCAAGTTCACTTTTTTCGGCATAATACAACTTTTGCTGTATAGTAGTTGATATTACATGAGTGCATTTGAAGGCGGAGGTCAAGATCATCTCAAGGTCAAGAGCATAGAAAGATCAAGGTCGGTATTATTTTGCATTTTAATGCCACTGCTTCATTTTGTTTTTGTGGTTTTTTTCTGGACAGTCATGTTCATGTTAAACATTGCAAGTTTTATAAGGAGCATGTGTGTCACTTTGGTGTCATATAGTCATTAGGCGAAAGAGCGGATAGGAGTACATGTGTATGTGGTTGGGTGCATCTATACTGAAAGAATTTGATTGATTGGTTGATTTGAAAGTTAAGCTTATAACTCTAGCTCGGGTATTAATGAACTCGGTCACTGAGCTTAGTCATTTTGATGAAAAACTACCGTTCTGTATGCATGGGCTGAAGTTCTCCTTCATGGCGACGGGTCTCTAAGGTAATTCAAGGGCGGATCTTCGGGGGGGGGGCAACGGGTGCACGTGCACCCCCCCACACGGACGACCAAAAAAAAAAAAAGAAGAAGAAGAAAAAGAAGAAGAAGAAAGAAGAGGAAGGAGAAAAAGAAGAGGAAGAAGAATATTCAGAATATCCATAATATTCATAATAATCATCATGCTAATAATCATCATGCTAATCATCATCATCAGCAGCAGCATAATGATGATGATAATAATAATAATAATAATAATAATAATAATAATAATAATAATAATAATAATAAAAAGAAGAAGAAGAAGAAGAATAGAGGACAATAATAATAATAATAATAATAATAATAATAATAATAATAATAATAATAATAATAATAATAATAATAATTATAATAATAATAATAATTATAATAATAATACTAAAGGACAATAATAATAATAAGAAGAAGAAGAGGAAGAAGAAGAAGAAGAAGAAGAAGAAGAAGAAGAAGAAGAAGAAGAAGTTGTTTAATGTATTTAAAGTCTTTTCACCAAAGTGATACAATAATAATTTATTTAAAGTCTTTCCACCAAAGTGATACAATAATAATAATAATAATAATAATAATAATAATAATAATAATAATAATAATAATAATAATAATCGTCATTTACCTCAAAGATGCATTCTCTCCTATTTTCTTTCCCATATCAATCCCTGCCCTCTTCACGCCCCTCCCTCCTTTCTTCTCTCGTTTACTCACACTCACCAATCGGCCTACACATGTTAGACATGTAACAGCTCAAACTCAACAACAAAAGAAAGTGTAACACATGTATGTCAGGGCGTTTTGCCCATAAACTGTTATTTTGAAAGAATAACTGTTCTTTGCTATAAATCTGAGGTAAGATACAAAAACTTCTCTCTATCCCCCCCCCACCCCCCCCTCCCCCACCCCGCAAAAAAAAAAGTGCACCCTCCCGCGTGAACCTGCTGATCCGCCCTTGTAATTTAATGTATATTATTGCTAGCTATTATCATGGTAAAATATTACATTTTGCTATAGTGAAATTAATTCATTTAGTATTCTTGATACAGGTATTGTTGTTGTGCGTTGACTAATATATTACAGGACGGTCATTGCCGGAATAAGATTATTTTAGGTCTAGAAGTTGTTGCTGTGTTAGTATTGTTAGTATTATACGGAAATGGCACGTGTGAACCATTGTTAGTAATAGATATATATGTGTGTCTGTGGATATTTTAAGAAGGGTGAAAGTTGATAGGGTCCGATGTTAGTTGATAATACAAAGTGATAATAGATCAAGATAAATGGCCCACACAGAGAGAGAGAGAGAGAGAGAGAGAGAGAGAGAGAGAGAGAGAGAGAGAGAGAGAGAGAGACAGAGACAGAGACAGAGAGAGAGAGAGAGAGAGAGAGAGAGATGAGTATGTGCCAAGAGAAGGATAAAGTGTTCAATGAACATAATGGTGTTTCTATCTGTAAAAGGAGTTCATGAGGGTTGGAAGCCCTACAGATGGAGGTGGTTTAAGATCGACGCAGCGGGACTGGACGATCTTTGTGTACCCTAGCTTGGGCGAGGACATTGCATTGTGGAGGTGGGGAAACTCCGTGTGGAGTAGTTTCAGTGGAGGTACTGGAATGTTGGACGCCTGAGCGAGGTGCTAGGTTTGAGGTCACTGGGGCTTCCTATCATGTTATTGTTTGGCAATGTGGCCATTTTATTTTCATGTGTGTGTTTTTTGCTATTTTATAATGATGTTTGTATTCTATTTTGTTTTTGTAAACGGGGGTTCGAAAAGTTGGAGTATGGCCTCAGCATCCCCTTCGTGGGATGTCTTTGTTGTACAGTGACCGGCTGGTGGAGTGCCTTCGGTGTTGTTGCTAGGGTTGTTTCGGCAGATCTTTTATGCGGATCAGGGGTGAGTCCTCTGTCAGCGAAGTTGTGGTCTTGATTGTGTGGTCCTGATTCGGTTCTTTGCAGTTCGATGGACCCTGTAAGCAATGAATAACTACTTACTAACTAAATCTTTGCAGTCTGCTGAACCATATAAACAATTATTTGTTACGTTTGAGACGCGCACGATAGATCCGGTCGTTTTGTTTTGCAAAGCATGCAATAACAGAGTGTATTTACCTTTGATTTGATTTTGCGTTGTTGTTAGAAGAAGCTTAGTATAATTTTGATAATTTTCGTTGGTCGATATTATTGGCGAATTTTCTAGAATTACTTGTTTGCTATCGATCGAAGCCTGTAGATAAATCTAGTGGTAGCTAAGAGATTCTTCTAACCTAAATAAAGTTATATGACGTAAGACATTGCATAGTTCCGGTGACGAATTTTATTCTGATTGGCTGTAATTGCGTCACGCTGGAATGTTCGAACTTTCTCTAGAGTACAGAGAGACTATATAAGTGACCCACTGTTTCAAAGGTCCCCTATACGCTTAATGTGTCCGGGGACGTAAATTTACTCAAAAAAAAAAAAAAAAAAAAAAAAAAGAGAGATAGTAAAATAGAGTAAAGAGTGAAAAAAGCGATTGAGCGATCTTGTATGCAGTGTTGATTATGCTGAATAAAGTTGCAAAACTTTATACGACGACTCCTGCCTTGTTGCTGAGTGAACGGGTTGCGTGGATAAACGAATCTGAGTTACACTTATCAGGATTCAAGCATCCGGGCTGAATCAACTACTGATTAAAAAAAAATAGTGTAACACAATGACGAACTAACTAACTAATCTGGAGGGATTTGATTCAAGTTTGGTATGTACGTAGTTAGACTTTACCTGTACTCCGCGGTAAAACCAAACTTATGCAAATCGAATAAAGTAGTCATCGTTAAGTAATTTTTAAAAGACAATTTTAAAATATTTGTGGCGGAATGGGTGGCGACTGGTTCACGCTTGGGAGAGATGTCTACCTTCCATTTGTTGGTTAGTCTAGCCACGGGTGGCTCCCGCTTTGCAGAATGCTTTGGTATTGCCATTGGGTTATGCAGGACAAGACGACACGACATATGTTCTCCCCGCCTTACCATTCGTCTTCTGCTTTTGGTGATGAGCAGAACTACATTGTCGGCAGGCATTTTATGCAGGTTAGTGGCAGTGGCCTGCAGAGAGCGTCGTGGCAGTAGTAGCCGGCAACCCGGTTTCACTACCAACACGCTTTCGCGCCTTGCAGAGCAAATATTTTTATGTCTCTCTTATGAGGGATAAATGAAAATAACAGTTAGGGTCGGTAGTGGTCAAGAGGCGGGAGTCAAATACTCCCCTCATCTACATATTATTTAAAAAAAAACTTCCTATGTAATCAGAATGTACAGATGCCTTGAGATTTAAATGAAACTATGGTATATTGGGTGACGTCATCATGGTGACGTCATAATTTTTTTCTTTTTCTAATCCAATTTTCTCCCAAACTACTGGAGGGATTTGGTTCAAATTTGGTATATACTTAGACTTTCCATAAGCCTCCAACGTAAAACCATACTTATGCAAGTCGAATGACGTAATCATGATGACGTCATCTTTTAAATTAAAAAAAACCATTACATACAGGGTCTGAATATGTATGTGAGAGAGAGAGAGAGAAAGAGAGAAAGAGAGAGAGAGAGAGAGAGAGAGAGAGAGAGAGAGAGAGAGAGAGAGAGAGAGAGAGAGAGAAACTTGAAACTTGATACTTTTTTTATTTGGGATACAGATTTTGGATTAATGATACAGTCTAATCTTCCAATCTGTCCCTTAACAAATTAACATAGTAAAGAACCTTTAAATTTAACTGGGAAAGCATATCACTCGCACACACGCATGCACACACAATCGCACCAACATCTTCATCATTATCTTTAAACTATTTTAGGCAACCAACCTCCTCACCATATCCTTCACCCTTATAATAATAATAATAATAATAATAATAATAATAATAATAATAATAATAATAATAATAATAATAATAATAATAATAATAATAATAAAATGAATAAATAAATAAATAAGTTAATAATTACATGAATTACTGTGTTCTCATATATGTTATTATCCTATCCTATCATATCCTATCCCATAACTCGGAGGTCGTAGGGGCACCATAGATGATCGTTTAACCAGCGTACTCCATCTTTCCCTGTCCTCAGCAACCCTGATTGTTTCGCTCAGTGTCAAACCAGTCCATTCTTGAATGTTGTCCTCCCACCTCTTTTTTGGTTTCCCTCTTCTTCTACCTCCTTGCACTGTGTCTTGCAGGATGGTCTTTGCAAGACCTGATGATCTGGTGACGTGGCCATACCATCGGAGTTTCCGTTTCTTCACCACTGTGAGCAGGTCATCGTGTTGTCCAATGGCTTGTGTGATGGTCTGTCGGACTTCGTCGTTGGTGATGTGCTGGGTATAGGGAATGCCCAAAAGTCTTCTGTAGAACCTCATCTCAATGCTTTGTATTCTTCGTTGTAGATCTGCTGTTAGGGTGCATGTTTCGCAAGCATATAGGAAGATGGAGATGACAAGGGAGCGCAGCAGCCTTACCTTGGAATGTAGACTGATGGTCCTGTCTTTCCAAATTGGCTTCAATCTCGCCAGGGCAGCAGTTGTTTGTGCGATCCTGGAGAGGACTTCCTGTCGGGACCCATTGTCTGATACAATCATGGCTCCTAAATATTTGAAGCTATGCACTGTGTAGAGGGATTGGCCTTGGACTTTGATGTCCGTGTTGATGCCATTGGTGTTGTTGGTGTTATTATTATTATTATTATTATTATTATTATTATTATTATTATTGTTGTTGTTGTTGTTGTTGTTGTTGTTGTTACCGTGCAGTGCGAATGGGCGTATGAATCATTGGCGGCTTTTGGTTACAGTGTCGTGATCCTAACAGTTACAGTCAACAAGTCCTTTATGCTGCATTGACCGGTCAGAGGTGCTCAGACAATAATTTAATTTGTTAAAAGGAGACGCGTGTGTTTGTGTCAGCAGGGTGTAAAATCGATTCATCTTAGGTTTTGACCCATTGTTTATCACACTATATAGGAATGACTGAGGTAGGTAACAACTATATTAGGTACTAACGTTGGCAGGTGCGATTGTACTAGTAGTCCGTTAGGTGGCCTATGACCCCCCTTACCCCCCCTAGGGAATTTATGAGACATATATCCGCAGGTACCCTGGTCATCAAGTTACTGATTGCCGGTTGTTTGGTTTTGATATACGGGTGGGTTTGGGTACCAGACAGCCCAGAAGGGCCCATTTTTCCTTCTTTGGGCCCTATATTTGCAATTGGGCGGTATGGTTCATTGGAGAGCTGTTGTGTTAAGGTTTATCAACATAGTTCTAATCAGTTTACAGTTTTTGGAAGATAATTGATTGTTATTTGTGTTAGTATGTGTTTTGTGATAATATCATGTTCTTTAAGGGCATGGCTGGCGTACGCCTCTTGGCGTAAGGGTAAAAACCCGTTTTCACAATCTGCGACCTATACAGTTCCGTTTTGTTTTCATTTGACCTATCTTAGACATGATATCTACATGACTTATGAAATCTAGCAGTTGATTCCAAGTGCCTGGTGAAGGTACTCGACTTACTGGGGACCTGGTGCCCTGATTTGGGTAAGAATACACTCCGAGAATTACCCTTCTGTGCGGTCTCTATCTTACACAACTGAACACTTCCCCTTGTGGACCAAACAAGGCAAATATCATCTAATGCCTTTGTTATCAAGCAACTGATTTCAGGCTGTCTAGTTTTGATAGCCCCAAATTGTGGCTGTAGCATTTACAGATGCAAGGGTACCCCCTAAAAGCAGCTGTTCACATACTCTGTAAGTGTAAGTCATGTTTTGGCACTTCTGCTCACTTGTGGCAATTTTCTTGGTTTTACATTTTAAAGAAAATACAATCACATGTAAAATAATCGAAGACTGCTTGACATCAAGAAAATCGCCACCCCCGTTGGGGTGCCGGGGGTTTCAGTATAAATAGTATCCCCACTTTCTGGAAATTTAGTGCTTTAAATTCCCACTGTCGCTGTCTTTCTCATTTGCTCTTTCTCATTCCTGCTCTGTTCTATCAATCTGCTATACTATCTTCTTCTTCGCTAGACCAGTCACATACCCTTTTTCTTGAAAACTCTTCCGGGACAAGATTCCTTATTTGTGTATGAGGTCTGTTGGATCAGCTTGGGAATATTGGACGCTTTTTGCCAGGTGGTCACTATGGCTTCCTATGATGTTATTAATTAGCAATGTAGGCATTTTATATGTTTTGTTGATATTTTATAATGATGTTTGTATTCTAATTTATTTTTGTAAACGGGGGTTCGATAAATTAGAGTACAGCCTCAGCGTCCCCTGCGTGGGATGTCTTTATTGTAAAGTGACTGGCTGGTGGAGAGCTTTCAGTTTTACCATTAGGGTTGTTTCAGCAGATCTTTTATGCGGATTGGGGGTTGTCCGGTCCTGATTTGGCTCGGAAGAGTCCGCTGGACCTAAAGCAATAACCATGTAATGTAATGTAATGTAATGTAATGTAATGTAATGTAATGTAAAGAAAATCGCCAAGCACATTGGTGAAGAGATCTGCGCCATCTTGCCGGCTATTCATGCCTACAGCGGGTGTGACACGACCAGCACTTTGGTGCGCAAGGGCAAAATCAGCCACATCAAGATCCTGAAGAAGCATCCTGAGTTCCAAATTGCATTTGCTAAGCTTGGTGCCACAGAAGATCTCGACAACACAGCATTAGCAGAGCTCGAGCGCTTCACTTGTCTGCTGTGTGGTCTTCCCTTAGATGACATCAACAAAATCAGGTACCAGAAGTTTGTCGAACGATTCTCAACAAAAGAGGGCAGCTTCTCACTTCATATGATGGTGTAGACATGAGCCTGCTCCCACCTTGCAAGGATTCACTCAGGATGCATCTTGAAAGAGCTCATTATCAGGCAATGATCTGGAGACAGGCAGACATACCTTCACCTAAACTGCCTTCGCCAGAGCATCATGGCTGGGAAAAAAGCAATGGGCAGCTGCAGGTAAAATGGACCAAGGGAAACCTGATGCCAGAGGAACTCCTTGACGTCATGCTGGAGACACCACTTGAGACACTTCTGAACACAGAGAATGAATCTCCAGACACAGATAATTTCAAAGACGTAGTCTTCTTGGATGAGGACAAAAACGACAATTAAAGTAAACTACGGAGCATTCCTTAGTCAAGAACAATAAGAAATGCTTCAATACTTCCAACCCGCTGGTTTTGCAATTCCAGTATTGCCAAAGAGCATTTGTAGTTTTTGATACATGTATAAATTTGATGTATTGGCTGTAATTGTGACTTTAATGCGTGTAGTCATATTTAGTCATATTGTCACTCTATAAATTAACGAAAATGTTCCATGACAGTATTTTGTTGATGATTTAGTTTGTACTTAAGTACAACGTACAGTAAAGATTTGCTTATGTGTATGACATAGCATCAATTTTTAGTATCAGAAACCAGTTCTGCAATTTAATATCAAAAACAAGGTTTTAGTTTACTTTTTGTTTTTTCAGTAATTGAAAACATTTTAATTTTATGCTTAGAGTGGTTGAATGGTTATGATAAAAACCACCTTTGCTGTTAATGATACTTTACTTAAAATAAGTCAAAAACCTGTTATTTTCTGTAACTGTTTCTTTGTTTGCTCTCTCTCTCTCTCTCTCTCTCTCTCTCTCTCTCTCTCTCTCTCTCTCTCTCTCTCTCTCTCTCTCTCTCTCTCTTACTCTCTCTGGGTTCTTTCATTTAAAGATGATTACAATCAAAATTGTGTAAAGACCTCACTAGTGCAATGCAATGTTGTGGTAAATAGTCCCGTTGGTTATAGGCGTCAAATGACGTCATAAAAACAACAGGATAGTTCATTTAGTACTTCCACAATTGTATGTGCGCCACAAAGGAGTTAAGAACTACAACCACAATAAAAGAAAAGTTGTTTACAACTTGCAAACACCGTGTCCGGGGACGGTAATCTACTCAACTGAACTGAACTTGCAAACATAAGCGTTTTGGCTTTAGGAAGCAGAAAGGTATGATTCACAGAGGGAAAATCGATTTTGTAAAAACCTTTAATTTGTACCCCAGCCATGCTCTTAATGAACATGACATTATCACAAAACACATACTAACACAAACAACAATCAATTATCTTCCAAAAACTGTAAACTGATTAGAAATATGTTGATAAACCTTAACACAACAGCTCTCCAAAGAACCATACCGCCCAATAGCCAATATAGGGCTAAAAGAAGGAAAAATGGGCCCTTCTGGGCCGTCTGGTACCCAAACCCACCAGTGTACAAAAACCAAACAAGCAGAAATCCAAAGAAGGTATGATAGGCTAACAGAAAAACATAATCTTCAAAATTCCCTTAGGGGGGTAAGTGTTTCACTTCCTACCTAACGGACTATAGGTACAGGCGTACCAAGTTAGTAACATTGTAAATCGCAGTACACAGGCGGTACTCCTGGACCGCTGTGATATGCTTTTTAGATCAGTGGCTTTAAATCACTATGCTGTTCATGCATCATCCACTTCGTGCGGAATATATAATTATGAGGAATTAATTTTTTTGTGAATTAAGTTTTAAAGTAACAGAAATCGCAAATGTTTTATTAACGATGTCCTAACTTAAGTCGAAACCCCATAATTATGGTTTTAAAAACACCTGTGCTGCTCAATTCAATTATTACCGGCAGTTCACGTCTGACTGGAAATTCCTTGCTAACGTGCCGTTTGAATTGCAAGAAGTTTAATTTCTCATGCTGCAGGGCTTGGTTAGTTGGATCAAAATAGCCTGGCGCAGTGTCACACGTTTAATTTTCAAATATCTAGTAAGCTTTTTGCTTAAAATTTCCGCTTACTGTGCTTTTTTGTGTGTGAGCGATCGTTATATAGCAATTTTCAAGGGCAGGAGGTGAGGTTGGCTGTTATTTCTAGAGATGGCCTAAGGTAATGTTTAAATAAACGAGAAGGTTGACCTTGTCCTCTTTCCTCCCCCCCCCCCCCCCCCCAACTCCTCTCTTCCATTCCCGTTCGCAATATCATTCCTGAAGACGATTTTGTTCCTTCGAAGAGTGCAAATGTAGTTCGAAACTTTGTCATGTTTAAATGAGAGATCGTTTTGACATGCTTTGATGAAACTCAAACGGCAATGTAATCCTTCTATTATTAATTAATGCCTTCGCACTCACGGGCCCACGTGTTGATATTTAACTTAACGATAGACACCTCATAACGGTTGTTAATAATAATAAGAAGAAGAAGAAGAAGAAGAAGAAGAAGAAGAAGAAGAAGAAATGATGATAATGGATGCTACAAGCGCATTATTCCTATATCAGACTCAAAGCACGACGATGTGTAACCAACATACACGCTCTCATGTCACATACATTCCTACATAGTAAGATAACAAACACACTCGTTTATCACTCAAACATGTTGTGTCGAGGTAAGTCGCTATTGGAAGGCAGAAAGTACATCGAATTTTTGACTCACGTGCATAGCAACGTGAGTCTATGTACTCCCCCACCCACACCCACCCCCTCCGCCCCCACTGTTCGCCGGCCGTCTGTGCAATGTGCAAATTTTGCAAGTGGGTTAATATCTCAGAAACCGATAAATAATCAATGAATGAATGACTTCACTTCAAGGTCAAGGTCACAGGGTCAACAAGTGTTTGTCAAAAAATGAAAATTGTTCACAAAATTTTACTTTTTTTCCTAGGTTATTAATGTTGAACTAACAATTCTAAGGATGCATGATAAATATCAATGAGACACACATACTTTACAAATTGTAACACCTTGACCCTAAACTATGAGAAATATCATGTCCAAACTTGTATATAGAGATGATAGATTGATCTTTCACATATGTTTCGTTTTTGCTTTGATCTTGAAGGTCAAAGTCATTTTAGGCTTTGCAAAAACATACAAAAATTAAGTCATCGTACAGTGGAATGGCTGTTTATTCAACCCATAGTGTGCTACAACATTGGGTTTGTCACGTGGGGTTTATGGGCTCTGCACAATGGAATTATGGACCCTCACGTTTATTCGGTGGGAACTGCTAGTACGTCACCCTATGAATTACTTTAATAAATTTATTTGTTTAGCTCGTTCTGTGTTAAGGTTGGGGTACAGAAATAGATAGAAAAATGGTAAAAGAATACTGTCACACTAGCTTTCACACGGCTATGAATCATATGTAGTCCAGCCACTTGATAACAGTTAAAATCACACATTTATTTCTTCTACTCTATACAAGATTCTCTAAGTACTAATCTAACTTAAAAAGTCTCTTTCACTGCTAATAGTTCGATCGCTGATAGTCTAGGCAGCTGTTATTTCTTCCTCGGGCACTTTGCTATAAGTTTATGTAGATTTGGACTACTGTGGTCCGTTTTACAGTTTCTGAAGAGTTGGACTACTGTGGTCCTGTTATGATCAGTTTAAGTGCACTTTCGGAGAATACACTTAACTTTCTGATGGCGCGGTCGAAGTCCTTCTGTGAGGTAGCTTCTGGTACACCTTTGTCGTTGTGTAGTTGGGTTCCCTTGCCACGCTGTGGGGTCTGACAGGGTGTTTCTTCGGGTAGCTCTTTCCGTCTTGTGCGGTAGAGTCTCCTCAACCAACTAGTCGTTTCTGTGGAGTGGGGTGCACAGGATAGCTCGGGATAGCTCGGGATAGCTCGCCTGCTCGTCTGTAATATAAGAGACGAAATTCTGCACAACCCTGAATAATCGGTTTGTGCAGAGCGTCTCACTGAAAGCCAAGTAGCCCTCAGTGATAGCTCCACATCTCTATACATAAGCGACGAACATTCTGCTACTTCCGGGGTCCACTGGAATCTCACTCTAAATTCCTATACATACATAAATATAAATCGTGTCTAACTATACACATACAGAATTATTAATATTATAAACATTCAGTGGTACAGCCACTGGTCTGCAAACATACATATAAGTTAAACAACAGTGGTTCCGTACGGGATACAACATGGCGGCGCAACCGGTCGTGTTTCACCTCGTGTTCGGCCTTTCCACATGGTCACGCAAATTCGGATTAATAATTCACATTTATGCATAGCAAATTCTTCAAACATAATTTCAACAATAATACAAATATATCACGATGAAACAGAAGGGTGTTCATTTACCTGTTTGACAAGTTCAGGCCCGTGATGACTTGAGAGAATTCTAAGATTTCAAAGTCCTGCTTCCTGGTCTATGAGTGTAGAGATTTCTCTAGCTGTGGAGATGTTGACTCTACCTCTTCTCACACACGACTGATTCAAACTGTCTTAGGTTTTGACACATTCAAAACTGCTCTACCCACTGAGCCTGCTCTGATTGGTTAAAACGGTCCGATTCAAAACTCAAGTGCTGACTCACTGCGATGTGGGTGGCTCGCTCGCTGTGTGTGGTCTGCTGTGTAATTTACTGACTCTCTCTAATGTTACCATTACTACACATGGCTAAATAGTCAACAAGCAGAGTTAAAACTAGCCAATTCGTGACAGGCTCCCTCAACTGAAAAAAGGCGATGACTACTGGATTCGACCTTTTTCTACTTACAGAGCCTAGTTTAACACTGCACTATCCTAGGGTCCTATTTACAAACTAGTTAAGTTGCTCTACCTGAGCTGCAATGCTGTGCCAGGTAGCTATGGCCACTAGTGACAGGGTTTTTATTGGGCGGGGACGAATTCTGGTGCTGTGGCCCTTAGTTGTGTTGGGTGGGCGACAGCTGCTGTGTCCTCCACGAGATGGCGACTGAGGTAGTCGGCTCCGTGGTTTTCTTTGCCGGGGATGTACTCGATCTGGAATGAGTACGCCTGAAGGGTGAGTGCCCATCTCATCAGGCGAGAGTTCAAAGACTTGGAGGCTGCCAGGAACGATAGTGGTTGGTGGTCCACCTGAACTGTGAAGTGGGTCCCATACAGGTAGAGTTGGAATTTCTGTATGGCCCAGACTAGTCCAAGGCATTCTTTCTCCGACGTGGCGTAGTGGGTCTCGGCGGGTCTCAATTTTCTGCTGGCGTAGGCGACAGGGAATAGCGTCTCTGCATTCTTGGGGTCGCGCTGTAGCAGTACTGCTCCGAGGCCTAAGTCGCTTGCGTCGGTGCGAAGAACGAATGGCTGAGTCAAATCGGGTAGGTGGAGTACTGGCGCCGATGTCATTCTGTCCTTGAGTGTTTGGAATGCTGTCTCGCATTCCGCTGTCCATACGACTTTGTCCGGGGCGATTTTCCGGGTTCCATTTGTCAGAGGTACGGCGATGCTGTTGTAGTTGGGGATGAACTTCTTCCGCGATGGCGATGGCTAGCCATGTGTGTGTGCTGGGGGTCGCTGGTCGGTCCGTGTATTTCTTGAGGAGATTGATGTGGTGGTATCGGGCTCTCCCGTTCACCTCTACTTGGTAGACTGTCTTGGATTTCTTGGCAGTCACCCGGTACGGTCCTCTCCAAGCGATGTCCAGCTTGTTGGTTCCACTTGGAAGTAAGAGTAGCACTTGATCGCCGACTTGCAGTTCTCTGTCCTTCGCGTGGCGGTTGTAGTACTTCGCCTGACGGGCTCTTGCCTTCTTCAGTGCTTCACCAGCTTTCTTCCACGTTGCTTTGAGGGTTTCCTGCAGGTCTGCGACGTACTTGGTGGCACCTCTTGGTGTGTCGTCTATCTTGGCTTCCGTCCAACTTCTGCGTAGGGCTTCTAGCGGTCCTGCTAGAGGTCTGCCGAATAGCAATGTTGACGGGGTGTAGCCTGTGGCTGCATGGGGTGTTTCTCGGTATGCGAACAATGCCGCATTCACGTAGGTGTCCCATGCTTCTGGATTGTCGTCGGCGACTTTCCTGAGTATGGTGAGAAGGGTTCCATTCAGTCTTTCTACTTGTCCGTTGCTGGCTGGGTGGTATGGTGGTGTGCGAATGTGATGAACTTGTATCAACTCGAACACGTCTTGCATCAGGCGGCCGGTGAACTGAGATCCGTTGTCCGTTCTAATGCTGTCCGGGAATCCGACTCTGGTAAAGATGGCGATGAGTGCATCTGCAATCTTCTTGGTGTCGATCGCTGGCAACGGGACTGCTTCGCACCACATCGTACATGCGTCGACGAGTGTGAGTAGAAATCTGTTCCGCTTCTTGGTCATGGGCAGTGGTCCTACTATGTCTACTGAGACTTGCTGGAATGGTACGCCGACTACTACCGATGGTCCTAAGGTAACTGGTACGGTGTGATGTCGCGGGGAATATCGTTGACATTGGTGGCAAGATTTCACGTAGCGCTTGACATCCTCCGTGATTCCTGGCCAATAGTAGTGTGCGCTGATTCTCTGCACTGTGGCTCCAATTCCCATGTGTCCGCTGAGTGGCATGCTGTGGCCTAATTCTAGTACTTGGGCTCGAAGGGTGGCTGGCAGTACTAGTTGGGTGTGATCTCCATCTCCTTGTCGATGTAGAACTCCCTGTTCCATGTAGAAGTCTCCCTTGTGCGCCTTGGGTAGCTTCTGGAAGCACTTCGCTATCGAGGTGTCTTCTTTCTGTGCTGTTTTGATCTCTTCTAGTCCTGGATTCGGAGCGAACTCGGGCTGGGGTGGTTGGGTTTTAGCTTGGGCCCTGGTTTGCACTGCAGCTATCTCTACAGTTTTAGGGGGCGTGCCTAAGAACACATACCTACAACCTAGCACTAGATCATACAGGGGTTTCTGTAAAACAGCTGCTTGGATTCGTCCTGTGACGTACCTACTCTCTACTTCGATCCATGCTATTGGGCAAGTAGTCGTCGGTTTCGTCAAGTCTGCTCCTTGTAAGTCGACTGTCTTGTCTGTCAAGTCCGCGCGCGATACAAAAGATTCGCTAACTATCGCGTCGTATGATAGACCTGTGTCATACAGACAGTTCGCTTCTTTACCGTTGACCTTGACCGTGTCTGTCACCGATGGGTGATCTCCGATTGTGTGTGGCTTGTTACCGCTACTTTGAGTTAGAACTCTGTGCGCTGGCCGGCTTTCGCGCTCTTCCCTACGTTGTGCGGCCAACTTGAAACATTCTGCGGTGGAGTGATTGTTTCTATTGCAGAACGAACAATACCGTCTCTGTTCTGCAGGACCTCTTTTCCCGAATTCCGTGTTGGGTCCTTTATTCTGCCCAGGTCTGGGGTTATTCGGCTTATTCGCGGTGCGCTCTTCCCGGTTAGGGCTTCGTTTCTGTGCCTCTTTCCCGTTAGGCTTTAGGTCTCGCCTGAAGCTCTTGGCTTCTCCGTGTGCGGCCACGTACCTATCTGCGACCTTGACCAGATCTTCTAGTCTTTCCGCGCCCTGCTCTACTGAGAATGTTCTCAGCTCGGGGGTCATGGTTTCCCGTAGCTGTTCCCATACTAACAGTTCTGTCAGTCCATCATACGTCTTAGCCGTGGCTGACTGGCTAATCCACTTATCCAGCGTTGTGGACAACCGATCCGCGAACTGCGCATAGCTCTCTCCTTTCACTCTCCGATTGGTGCGGAACTTTTGCCGGTAGCATTCTCCTGTCAGTTCGAATCCCGTTAGGAGTGCCTCTTTTACCTTGTGATAGTCAGTCACTCTGTCAGTCGGTAGCTTACTGTAGATGTCATAAGCCTTTCCTCTAAGCCCTTGACTAAGCTTGAAAGACCAATGAGTGGGATCTAGTTTATACTCTGTTGCTAGACGCTCAAACCTAGTCAGATAGAGATCTAAACCTTCTTCTCTCTCATTGAATGTTCCCAGTGGAAATGACATTCCTTGTACAGGGTTGGATGCTACCTCTAGCTGATCTGAGTGGGAAGGGGTTGAGGAAGAACTTGAAGCTCCTGATCCCAATCTTCTTAGCTCTAACTCATGCTGTCTGTCTTTTTCCTTTTCTGCCCTCTCATACTCCCATCTCCTAACTTCTGCTTCTCTCTCTGCTGCTAATGCTGCCTTCTTCTGTTCTCCTTCTAATTCTAATTTCTTCTGTTCTCTTGCTGCTTCTAACTCTGCTTTTTTCTGTTCTCTTGCTGCTTCTAACTCTGCTTTCTTTTGCTCTGCTTCTAATGCTAGTTTCTTCTGCTCTGCTTCTAATGCTAGTTTCTTTTGCTCTGCTTCTAGTTCTGCTTTTCTCTGTTCTGCTTCGAGTTTCTTCTGTTCTCTCTCGGCTGCTCTCTCTGCCTTAGCCTCCTGTTTCTCTACCTCTGCATTGATATACGCAATTAGGTCTCCCCCTGCTAAGTGTAAAGCTTCTCCTAGTTCCTTGAAACGCAATCTCAAGGCCACTGGGTCCGACATTGCCAAACGTGTCTATGAACAACCTCTGAATCACGTGGAATACCAAAACACTAGCAATATTGCAATTCAATAAAAACAATGCAAAGACCATAAAATTCGCAATCAATAATAGAATAAAACAAAAGTCAAATGGCATACAACAGTTACTTAAGCAAAACCTGCAAAAGAACAATGCAACATACAGACACAAAAATAATTGAAGCAAAAAAGTTTTTAACTAAAGAATAGTGCACCCAAACTGATTAGTCCTTGTTACCACTATTCTAAGTTATTCTACTACTCCTACTGTTATCTAATTTTATTGTACCTAGATCCGGTTATACCCAATTCCTATTATACACAGATCCTAGCTAGGCTCGCCAATTAAAGTGTCACGTGGGGTTTATGGGATCTGCACAATGGAATTATGGACCCTCACGTTTATTCGGTGGGAACTGCTAGTACGTCACCCTATGAATTACTTTAATAAATTTATTTGTTTAGCTCGTTCTGTGTTAAGGTTGGGGTACAGAAATAGATAGAAAAATGGTAAAAGAATACTGTCACACTAGCTTTCACACGGCTATGAATCATATGTAGTCCAGCCACTTGATAACAGTTAAAATCACACATTTATTTCTTCTACTCTATACAAGATTCTCTAAGTACTAATCTAACTTAAAAAGTCTCTTTCACTGCTAATAGTTCGATCGCTGATAGTCTAGGCAGCTGTTATTTCTTCCTCGGGCACTTTGCTATAAGTTTATGTAGATTTGGACTACTGTGGTCCGTTTTACAGTTTCTGAAGAGTTGGACTACTGTGGTCCTGTTATGATCAGTTTAAGTGCACTTTCGGAGAATACACTTAACTTTCTGATGGCGCGGTCGAAGTCCTTCTGTGAGGTAGCTTCTGGTACACCTTTGTCGTTGTGTAGTTGGGTTCCCTTGCCACGCTGTGGGGTCTGACAGGGTGTTTCTTCGGGTAGCTCTTTCCGTCTTGTGCGGTAGAGTCTCCTCAACCAACTAGTCGTTTCTGTGGAGTGGGGTGCACATGATAGCTCGGGATAGCTCGGGATAGCTCGCCTGCTCGTCTGTAATATAAGAGACGAAATTCTGCACAACCCTGAATAATCGGTTTGTGCAGAGCGTCTCACTGAAAGCCAAGTAGCCCTCAGTGATAGCTCCACATCTCTATACATAAGCGACGAACATTCTGCTACTTCCGGGGTCCACTGGAATCTCACTCTAAATTCCTATACATACATAAATATAAATCGTGTCTAACTATACACATACAGAATTAATAATATTATAAACATTCAGTGGTACAGCCACTGGTCTGCAAACATACATATAAGTTAAACAACAGTGGTTCCGTACGGGATACAACATGGCGGCGCAACCGGTCGTGTTTCACCTCGTGTTCGGCCTTTCCACATGGTCACGCAAATTCGGATTAATAATTCACATTTATGCATAGCAAATTCTTCAAACATAATTTCAACAATAATACAAATATATCACGATGAAACAGAAGGGTGTTCATTTACCTGTTTGACAAGTTCAGGCCCGTGATGACTTGAGAGAATTCTAAGATTTCAAAGTCCTGCTTCCTGGTCTATGAGTGTAGAGATTTCTCTAGCTGTGGAGATGTTGACTCTACCTCTTCTCACACACGACTGATTCAAACTGTCTTAGGTTTTGACACATTCAAAACTGCTCTACCCACTGAGCCTGCTCTGATTGGTTAAAACGGTCCGATTCAAAACTCAAGTGCTGACTCACTGCGATGTGGGTGGCTCGCTCGCTGTGTGTGGTCTGCTGTGTAATTTACTGACTCTCTCTAATGTTACCATTACTACACATGGCTAAATAGTCAACAAGCAGAGTTAAAACTAGCCAATTCGTGACAGGGTTACTTGACATGCATGATAGATCACGCGAAGGTCAAGGTTATCCCAAGGTCAAAGTCGCTGAAGGTCAAGGTCATGACTAGGCCACCGTTTGTTTCTTTTTTTTTGGTTGGCATAATACAACTTTTGCAATAGTTTATTTGATATTACATTAGTTAGTTTGTTAGTTATTCATTGCTTACAGGGTCTAGCGAACTGCAAAGAGCCGAATCAGGACAACAAAATCAAGACTACAACTTCGCTGAAAGAGGACTCACCCCTAATCCGCATAAAAGATCTGCTGAAACAACCCTAGTAGTAACACTGAAGGCACTGATCCACGAGCCGGTCACTTTACAAAAAAGACATCCAACCAGGGGACGCTGAGGCTATACTCTAATTTATCGAACCCCCGTTTAAAAAAACAAAATTGAATACAAACATCAATATAAAATATCAACAAAACACATACATATAAAATGCCTACATTGCCAAATAATAAAATCATAGGAAGCGCCAGTGACCATTTGGCAGAAAGCGTCCAATATTCCCAAGTTGATCCAACAGACCTAACACAAATGAGTTTTGTCCCGGAAGAGTTTTCAAAAAAAGGTGATAGTATAGTAGATTGTTAGAACAGAGTAGGAATGAGAAAGAAACAAAGGAGAAAGACAACGACAGTGGGAATTTACAGCACTAAATTTCCAGAAAGTGGGAATATGGATACCATTTATACTGAAACCCCTTTGCACGCCCACGGGGTGATATTACATGAGTGTATTTGGAGCCGGAGGGCAAGATTCTAATTATTTATTTATTTATTATTTCTAGATTGCTATATTATTTTAATGACAACATTACATTAAACAAACCCCTTGTTTTTATAGCAAAGTGATGATGTTTCCTTTAATTATACAGTCATTTGTAACATTACCATTATCTACCGAAGGTACGTACTGTTGAAAAGAAAGTTGCAGAAATTGTTTTCGTGTGTGTATGTGTGATTATCATGTAAGCCCTAGACTATAGTAGTCTACGTTTATTGAAGCTGACAAAGTTTTGAATGCAGTCTAGCCTCCGTCTGCCTGTTGCATCTATTCGCGGTCCTTTGTGTTAAACAGTCGTATAGAACAATACAGGCAAAGTATAGGATATATACTGAATGAATGAATGAATGAGTGGGTATGTGTGTGGGGGGAGGGGGGTATGTGTGTGTGCGTGTTTTGTTGTTGCTGTTGTTGTTGCTGTTCTGCTAGTAAAGATGTTAGTCTAAATCATAAGGCGACCCATATTTGCGAAAAGCAGGTCAGGCCTCATCTATGTTCCCAAAGTTGTCTTCGTCAGCATTGTTTGCCGCATGTCAACTGAGTGAGTTTCATTGTCTAGTATTTCAGATGTCACATAGTACCGATAGCTTGACAGATACAAGTTGTTGTAGCACATCTCTAACTAGCAACCTGTCGAATTGATTAGCTGAACCTTTGACTCTCGCCGGTGTTTGTTTTCTTTTCCAAGAATATCTATTTTGTGTTTCGTTGTCAAAACTGCCATGTTGTTTGGGAACATGCAAGCGTGGGCTCCATCACGTTACTGCAATTTTCTTTGCATTCAGTTAACTGGAGATAGTGAGTGCTGCATTCAAATCGGATATTATGATGCGACAGTTGCATATATATGATAGATGTTGAAAGGCATTAGTTTATATGACGAATTTGATGTTTTGATCTTGTTTTCAACTATTGGCATTGATATTTCATAGGAATTACGAAGCTGAATCAAAATAACAACGATGTAAAAACACATTTAATGTGTGTGTTGTTTTTAATAGCGCTGAACTAGAATTTTGTAGTAACCTCAGATGTGTCTCATTTTGTTCAAAATAATTTGTATTACCCAATGAATTTGGACATAAACTGCTCTCAGTAGTTTGCCTGATAGACGGACTGCATCGTGGCGCAGTGAGTTGATCACCGGTTTCCGATGCTGAAGATCGCGGGTTCGAGACTATTCAGGTCAACGAGGGTTTTCTCCGGGTAACCCGGTTTCCTCCCTTTCTTCAATAATGGTAGTGGATGCACTCAATCTAAAATTTTCAAAATAAAACTTCGGTTTCTTTTCCGCCTTCTAATAGGGATCTTTCTGCCTTTACACCACATGTTTGAGCGATAGATGTGTGCTTATTGTGTGTGAGAGAGTGGGTAAAACGTGTGAGCGTGTGAGCGTGTATGTTGTACAGATCGCCGCGCTTTGAGCCTATTTGGTGATTTGGAAAAAAGCGCGTATAGCAACCAGTAGTAGTAGTAGTATTTTATTGTGTTGTGATTTTTGTTTTCAGACTGTCGCTGAGAATCCTACTTTGGAAAGTAGCTGCAGCAGCCGCAGCAGTCAGCTCAAATTTGGCATAAAAAGGATGAGGTTTTGCAGGCAAGTTGAGACAAAGATAGAGCAGACAGCAGCAGGCTGGTTGTGTCGCGAATGATGTTGATGATAGTGGTGGCGACGCAGGACCTGTTTGTTCTCTCACTAGCACGTGTTACGTTGACATGACACAAACATCCCACCTGGTGAATAATGACAATCGCCCTCGTCGCTCCATGCTGTGGAGAGACCTGTTGTACTGGCACAACACTGGCGTGCTTATGGTCCGGGCCAAGTAGCCAAAAACCTATTTTACAACCAACATTACCACATTTAATCCACGGCACAAATAAACTCTCTACGCCAAAATAAAATAAAATTAAAAGCGAGCATTGACTTTTGGTGACTATCCTTTTTTTTTTTTTTTTTTTTTTTTACAATCCTCCCGCAGTTGATATTGTTTTATGCAGTAGTGAGAGTGATTTAAAATACATTGTATGCAGCCCGCAGCGAGGCTGTACTTTACGCAATGCTGTGTACCAAGTAAAGTTGTGTCTGCCATTTCTACACAAACCCACTTGTTGGTGCCAGAATCATAACAACCTCTTTGCAACCTCTGTCAACTTCTTTCAGCGTCGTAACAACACGTGGGCTACGATACCACAATGATTCGAGTGTGCTGTTGACTCGATCTGCCTGCGCGCAATAATCACCTGACTTGTTTCAGGGTCGTTTGTCAGTGGAAAAGAATTTAGCCTTGTACATTTATTAGAGATAAATTGTTCGAACTGTTCAAATAACTTTTCAATAAGGAACAATTAAATCGTCCTGTTTTCACTACCCTCAAAAAGATCATACCTTCTGACAAAACGTTAAAGGTATTTCAAATGAATATAAAAACCTGCATGAAGACGGCGGCCAGAGGAAATCAAGAACCTTTGCGGTCCGCATTGGCAGGTTAGCATCTTCATCGATTTGTCAGCCTGACCGAGGTTTTGACTGCCTTTGTGTACCTTATTCAGGGGAGAAACCGTGTGTTACACGCTTTTATCGATAGTCGATTAGCTTACATTACATTACATGGTTATTGCTTTAAAATCAGCGGACTCTCCCGAGCCAAATCAGGACCACAGAATCAGAATCAATAGTCGATTCAGCCCCGATGCTTGAATCTTGATATGTGTAACTCGAATTCGTTTATCCTGTTCACTCAGAAACAAGGCAGGAGTCGTCGTATAAAGTTTTCCAACTTTATTCAGCAAACATCAACAACTGCATACAAGATCGCTTTCCGAAAATCACTCCTAGCAACGCGCGAAGCGAAACTTTACGTCCTAATTTTACAAGTTGAGGGCAAAATTTTAGTTTAAAAAAAAAAACAACAAAAAAAAACCCACTTCAATTGGTATAAGATTAGACCAGGTCTCATATACGACCACATGTTCGGGTGAGAAGGTCGGCATTCGGCCGACAAGATAAAAAAATTCTAAAAACACGGAAAGAGGGGGAAAATAAAACAAACTTTTGCGTGTGGCCATATGGCAGAGAGATTTAGAAGATATAAAAGAAGCCTCGTATTATATAAATGATATATACAATAAAATACATTATACAAAATATAAAAAATGTTACACTACATAATTTATATTTAAAAAAATAAAGTCCAATAATAAATTTAACAGTTTCTTAAAAAAATACTTCTGACATGGATCTACTGTAGTGGCCACATTTGACCTACGTTTTAACGGTTTATGCATTGGGTTATTTCAATTCAATTCAATATTTTAATTTCACGTCTGTTCACAACAATGTGATTTTAGACAACAAAAAAGTATGAAAATAAAATAAAATATTTTTTTTACAATAAAAAAATATAAAACAAATTTTAAATTATGCGAATTAAAAGAATAAATAAAATTATAAAATTAAAAAAAAAAAATGATAATAATAACAATAGACTAAGTAATAATTTAATTTAATTTCATCAACATATCAACGTTCTTCAAAATTATAATATCTTATATAAGTCTGTTTTCATAATGACACCAGCATTGGGTTATAAGATTATTCTATGCACTGACCGGAATTTTGACAGGTGGCTACTCCTTTTGAGTTTAGTGGCCACATTTGGCTTACGTTTTACGGCTTATGCATTGGGTTTGGAGGTCGTGGTGCCAAGTTTATCACGGCCCGGTTCGAATTTATTACCGCGTGATGCTGTTTATTTTCACTACAACAAGGCACTTTTTTCATGACGATGTAATGTGATCTTTCACGATTTGAAACAACTTTACTAAGATCGACACGGAACAAGGGAATTCAGCTGCATGAGCTCGCAAAGTCATGGGTGGCAGACAACCTTTGTTGCGTGTAATCAAGCGTGTGGGAGGAGTTTAGGTTGATCCCTAAACTCGTGACGTCACACTCTCGCTTCTGATTGGTTCTCGTAAGCTAGGCTTGTGTATTTTTGCAGAAGATATTAAACATGCGCTATCCTTGTGAAATTTTACTTTAGCCAGTATGCAAGGAAATCCACAAGAAATTCGTAAGAGTAACACAGAAGTTGGTTGGTCGGTCGCAAAATTCTAAGTCATCCGCGGAGAGGACGCCATTAGGGGCCTCGAGGGGTACCGTAGGAACGGACTGCCGGGGAGAGCACCCCCGCAACGCCGTTTCCCTAGGGACCTCGGGGAGGGACAAGGGGGGGGGGGTAGGTTGGAGGGGGATGTTCAACCATAACCGGAATCCCAGCCAAATAAGCTCTCTCATGTCCGGTCTCCGAAACATTTGCAGTAATGCATCTCTGAAAAGAGACGGCCAAGGTTCGTACAGTCTCCGCAAGAGAGATGACCAACTTAGTAAGATTATCAATCATGTTTTCGAGTCGAATGATCGCCGCCTCGTGCCCGTGCTCAGGGTCCGCCGTCGGTTTATCAGAATTATTCAGGGGCTCGGGCGTCACCCGATCGCGTCCGATCCAGGCGACGAGGCGGTCCGGGCTGATCATGGGGAGCTAGAGGGTGTGACGCAGCCAATGGGGCTGCGAAGTCAGCTGACCGCAGCACCCATTGTTTACCAAGGTGAAAGTGGCGCGAGACACCGAAGGAACAATAACGGCATCAAGTTAATTTAGTTTTTGCCATATGTATGGCCTGAGCGCGGAGCATGTAGGTCTCTGCTCGCAGTTGGTTCGCCAAGGACAGGACAGTTGTGATTTGCTACTGAGTGATTGCCGCGGCAATTCAAACAGGAGCGCCTTGTAGCTTTACACTGATCCCCATAGTGGCCAACAATGCCACAAGAGGGACAGACCTTCTGACCAAATTTGCAACTTTTCCTGATGTGGCCGATACGTTGGCACTGAAAGCATCTGAGAATAGGAGCCACGTAAGGAATAACCGGGTATTCTCTTCGGTTAAGAAGTAAGGTCAAAGGCATCACCGCCGCCCCAAAAGTAACATGTACTGAACCGGATGGCTCGCCTCACGACAAGGTTAGGGTGGAACGTCTAAATCTTTTTACAACGCAGGGTTCAACAGTGCCGTCCGGTCCCACTACCCCATCAACAAGTAATTCCAGAAAATTCTCAACTACATCGACGTACGAAAATTATCAACATTATACAAAGGTTCTTCTACCAACAGCGCAAAATATATATATATATATATATTTTTTTTTAAGTATAGTGCTTTCTATTATTGCAAGCTTTTTCAAAATACAATGATCGGAACTTGATTGATTGATTTATTGTTGCTTTAGGTCCAGCGGACTCTTCCGAGCCAAATCAGGACCGGACAACCCCCGATCCGCATAAAAGATCTGTTGAAACAACCCCAGTGGGAAAATTGAATGCCCTCCACCGGCCAGTCACTTTACAATAAAGACATCCCACGCGAGGGACGGCTGAGGGTTGACCTCAACTACGCGAACCCCCGGTTACAAAAACAAAATAGAATACAAACATCATTATAAATCATCAACAAAACGCATACATATAAAATGCCTAGAGTGCTAAATAGTACAATCATAGGAAGCCCTAGTGACCACCCGGCAGAAAGCGTCCAACACTCCCAAGCTGATCCAACAGACCTCATACACAAACAAGGAGTCTTGTCCAGGAAGAGTTTTCAAGAAAAAAGGTAGGTCATTGATCTAGCGAAGAAGAAGATAGTATAGCAGAGTGAAGGACAGAGCAGGAATAGGAAAGAGTAAATGAGGAAGACAGCGACAGTGGGAATTTAAAGCACTAAATTTCCATAAAGTGGGGATACTATTTATACTGAAAACCCCCGGCACTCCAACGGGGGTACTGTTGCCGCAGTGAATCTGTCTTGCCTATAAAGGAAAGACAGGTTTTCAACTGGGGCTTTCACTTTTCCCTTTATAGGTTTGAACAATCTACAGTGGCAAGATTGCTCATGACCCCAAGGGGTATGATCGGAACTATCGTGCGCGTCCCAAATCGTAACACTTCACCATGTGTGTTCATTGTCGTGTCAGTTATCATCATCGTGAACGGCCGCTATCATTTTTTCATTTTCATTTACAAATAAAGTTCGTCAGTAGAGGGCACCATTACTTAACTATTTGATTGGGTCATAAAATCATATGTGTGCTTGCCAATTAAGTACCAAGACTTAGGACTTTTAAGTATTTCAGGTTGTTTGCTTCGATAGCATAACCTGTCTCAAGATTATTCTGACCTACGTTGGCCATTTTGGAATAAAACGGAAAATCACGAATAAACCGGCTATAGTCGGGACAAAGGACGAAGACTTTCCTTGTTGACTTTGACCTCATATTTTCGTTCATAATATTGGAATGTCAAACCCCCTACTCGTAGAGTGTTTGTCTAGGCTCGGTCTTTAGGAAATCTGGTTCTTTACTCTGAGGACATCTTAGTATTCAGTTATGACCTTGTCCACTGTCAGCATTTTTTTCAAATGAATTTGAGCTCAAATAATGTATTGATACATGTAAATAAAAGGTTGTTTTTGATACAGGTGGGTAGTGAATAAATTCGAAGGAGGCTAGAGTGCGATAGCCATTCGCGGACGGCGTGATTCAGATCCTGTAACCTATCGGTCAGCGCTCTGAGTTGCTCTCGAGGTGAAAAAGCGCTATAGATGAATGATGAAGTAATGTGAAGCACATGCTGTGCTATTTGAAACAACAGTGTCAACCTGTGAGTGGTAATGGGCGTAGTCACGGAGCCGTGAAGCGAGCGGCTTTAAATGCGGCATACAAGATGCGCATACTTTCAAAGGGCGTCCTTAAGTACGGGCAACGACGTCAGCCTATACGTGAAATATCCCCGTCCTGTTTACAAACATTACTATGGGCTATCTGCGCCTAATCCTCTTCCGCTCTTAACATGTCTTTCCTGTAACTGAAGTGCGCATGTGTTTGTTTTGTCATGTCACTTTACATACATATATACAGCGACCGTTGCCTTTTAAGGGAGGCTACATCTTAATAGATTGGTTGTTATTTATATGTGTTTGATCTATGTTGTTTTGAATTCCATTGTAATATTCAGATTTGCGGCTAAGTTGAGTTGATGAAGAATGTAGGATCCGGGATTGCTTCCCCTTTTTCTAATGATTAATGCTTTTCCTGCTTCAGGTCATATAAGTCTAACTGATGCGGTGAACCAATTTAATTAATCGTTAAATATACCTGTATATAACTAATATACAGGTGTGCTTAACTAATATAAATATATATAAAGTGTGTGTGTGTTGAAGTTGTTTGTTGTAACCGTTGTTCTTCGTGATGACGGTGTTTACCTATATTTTTGCTTTGCTTTATAAACTACAAAGGAAAGTCATGGATGTTAATGACGTTTCATCTTCGTGTTATTCTGAGTCCTCAAGGCGTAGATAGTTACTGACACTTCTTACCCAGGTTGAACAGGTCGTGGAGAATGTGGTATTTCACTAGTTCATGTCTTTTGGCATTTCAGTTCTGTTGAAAAGTGATTCAGAGGCTTTTCCCCGCCCTTTCTGTAAATGTTAAGGTCAAGCTCTTCCCCTCTCATTGATACATGCGGTGCATGTTGTTTGCTTTGGCAGTGTGGGGTTGGGAATGGGGCCAAAAGCAACCAATGAAATGGCAGTTTGAATGTAGATCAAGAAGAACGTTTTATGTTATCTTATTTTATGGGGGAGGAGTAGCCGAAGCCCAGATTGTTTAGAGGTGCTTTTTAGGGTATCCAAAATGAAAACAAGGCAAATGTAAAGAGTTTAGGTTGTTGAACAATCTTACCAAAATGTAAAAAAAAAATTAACGCAATTAGGAGATACAACGAATTAAAAATTGCCAAAACGGTATTGGCACATTTTGCCAGTCATACGCGGGAATTTCCTTGCTGGCTGTCACGTCCCAACTGCCTCAACAGAGGTTCGACATGTGTGCTCTTTCACACGAGAAAAAAAAACCAACACCTAAATAAACTCTAAGAGACAAAACCAGAAGTAACAAGACAATTTCTTTATTTCACTCACTCATTCGCACTAAAAATTAACTCCCTTTATCCCACTTCCCAACCAACCAACCCTCAATCCCACTAATATAACCCCAAACTAATACATAAACAATTCGCTCAAAATAATAATGATAATTAAATCAAAATGAAAAATGTCTAACTACACAATGTACACAAGATTTATAATAATTATGGCTGAAAACAGCTTACTGCCAACAAGGTAAATAATTGAAGCAAATGCTTTAAATCTTTATAAATATTCAAACCTTGTTACATTTAAATTCCAAACAGATACAACAAGTCTTTTATATTATATAAAATGAATAAGAAAATTTATCCTTTATGCAAAATAGAATTTGTAAGAAAATAATCTAAATTATTAATTAATTAATATCTGGCGAATTAATTCCCCCAGACAAAACTATACAATCACGAACGAACGAAAAACGATGCTTAACGTCCTATTGCATGAGCGTTAAGGACAATAAAATTGGGCTAAAAAGCCCTCATCATATATATTTACCAGACCATTTGGTAAGTTTTTTGGTGAATACAATCACAGGGCTACTTAATCAGGTAGGTAATATCACTCAAGCAATGATTATTATTCAATTTAAATTAAATATATTTCAATCTACTGAAATTTCCAAGTTAGCACATGTAAATAAGTATTTCTTTCATAAATGTTTCCTTAACAGACATAGTTATTTGTCATGTGAATGCAGGGTGCGTGTGTGTGTTGTGTGAACAGCTATAAACAGCTTAATATCGAAAATGCAACTTTTTCCTTGACACAAGAACCTTAACCTAGGGTTGACCAAGGAAACGGCGTTGGTTCAGCACACTCCACACACAAGCGGCCCAGCTGGAAGGTGGAACCCTCAACTCTGAGTCTGGTTTTGGTTATTGGTTTTGGTACATCTACAACAATACATACAAGAATACGCAACCATTAATAATTATATTACAATATATTGCACAAGCATTCCGCTGTCGGAATGGTTGTCTCCCTTTCAACATCCTTACTCATCCTCCCTGTCATTACTTCTGTCATCGCACATATACATTCACAATCACCTCCTTCTGTCATCTCTTCGCTACATAACAGCGAATTCTCTTATATTAATTTATAATCATTTAATTTATAATTCAGTTTAGAAAATTCTCTGTCTCTCTCTAGGTATTTATGCAGCAAATAATATGAAACATAAAATAGAATTTAAAAAAACGTAATTAACTATCCATTCACACTGCATGCATAACCCAAACCCCCGAACGTTATGGCCAACTGAGAAATTGAGGTAAGCAACTTACGCTACCAGTGGATCCTCCGGCCTGTTGACAAAGACACAACAAATGACTGGACAGACACACAGGCACAGATGGTTAGGCAAGGTGATACACAGGCAGAAGAAGTCCTAGACGGAGTCACAGGTCACCCGACGTTATACGTAGATAACTCAGATTTCACTGAGGATACACAGCTGGTATTCTAAACAGCTTAGAACAGTTCCAGTTAATCAAACACTTCCAAAGTGTTCCCAAAACAGTCCTCCTCTTCCGAAAACTAGTCTCTTTTTTTCGTTGACAGTCTGATCAGTACGACCCACAGACGACGTCACTATCTGGCACCTTGACAAAACTCAGATCCGTTGATTCTGGCTACAAAAGCGATATGAAAATGTTTTCTGCTCCTATCAAAATATACAGTGCATGGGGTTTTATACGATTAGCTTAGAATCTTCTAGAACATAGTCGTTTTAATTATAATTCATTTCCTACACCGTTCGCGATTAGAGCACGCATTTCACACATAGAATATCGCATGGCAGCACTCAATCTTCCCAATAACAAAATAGCCAACTATGCTGTTTTCTAACATAGTGCGTTCTGCACGGGCGCAATTCATTCGCTACTTCTATTAATTATAAACTTAATTAATTTATTCTGATGCTCTCCCCTTACTACCGTAACTTCTAACCTCTATGTACAGGCTGATGATTAAACTATATACATAGGCGCACGACTGCAAACTGCGTAGCGTGACACTGGCGAAGTATAACTGCCCACATGCCCATTCAACACTGTGTCAGCGTGACTTCACAGACATGGAACAGGATTTTGAAGATGAACTGATGGAATATTCACCATCATTAAATCTCACTGTGTCTTTTGAGTTAAGCACACATTTTCTTTGCTCCCCTGAATTTGCATTATTAAAATAAAAACAATATAACGCGCAATATAATAGTTTTAAACGCCGGTTTTCAGTGATTGCTAAGTAGGTCAGCAGCAGACGCTCTCGCCTGCGGTCGCTGCCCTGCGCACAGTTCTTTTTGTTATCTGACAGGGCATAGCTCGAAATTCATTTGTCTTGTGTTGTTTGATAATTAAAAGTATCTTTAATATTGTTTTGTTGTGTTTCTGATTTAAGCTTCAGTCCCAGCTGTGTTTACGACTTGTTTTTGTTTTTGTAACGGTTCTACAGCGCTGACAAAATTAAAATTGTATGGCAAGCGGATACAGACAAAAGCGTTGAAACAGTTTACAAAGAAAAAAAAAAGAAAAAAAAAGAAAACAATGTTTAACCACAA
The DNA here is from genome assembly GCA_036898135.1 of Oncomelania hupensis. NCBI lineage: Eukaryota > Metazoa > Mollusca > Gastropoda > Littorinimorpha > Pomatiopsidae > Oncomelania > Oncomelania hupensis. Next base: position 79,264,810 of record CM072512.1, on the reverse strand, counting down.
AGTTCATGTTAACTTACATTTTTGTCATTTATTAACAACTTCTTCAGAAGTATGGTTGACTGCAGCCTTTTGAGGCTTTGTCGTAAATGCGTCATTTAAAAATTAGACGTCATTTTACGCACACAGTATGTAAATCAAGAAGCAGTCTCAGAAAGTTAACCAGGCAGAGTACATACATGTATACACGTATACATTTACATACATATATATATATACACATACATGCACACACACACACACGTACATATACATATCTGCAAACATATACATACAAACTTCTATACGTATACATCAACAACTTTATTGGCTTCAATACATGCATATATGTACACACACTTACACACACACACACACACACACACACACATATATATATATATATATATATATATATATATATATATATATATATATATATTCATACACACACACACACACTCACACACACAAACACACACAGAGTTTTAAGGCTATGATATAAAACTGGCATACTAATAAATCCAGAATGATTAAGTTTGATTACCATTTGATATGAACTATTGCAGTATTAAAATTGAATGGCAAGCGGATGCTGACAGAATAGTTATTGATATTAATTTGCGTTATAAGGGTATACACTATAATATCAAACTGGTGTACTAATACCACCTATGTTGTCGTCTTTGAAAAAGTGTTGAGTGTTATAATCCGGAATAAATTAGATTGATTACCATTTGATATAAATTTGTGCAGGAACCAAATGAAGTTATTGCATATGAGGAAGATGAAGATGAAATATGCATCATCTGCAAGAAAGGCTTTGTTTAAAAAAAAAAAAAAAGAAGAAAACGTGACGCTAATACAAAAAGGATGTGATTCTATTAAAAAAGCTAGTAAACAGAGGAAAGTATTCATACACCCAGTTCCTGGAGATCTTGTACATGCTGTTTGCAGACAAACATTCACAAACAAGCACCATGTGAAAAAAGCTATGAGCAAGCTGAATCAGTCACCATCACCTCGAAAACACAGGTTGTCTGGACTGAACATAGCTTCTGGCACCAGTGGTTTGGGTCCAAAGTGCTTGTTTTGTGACAATGGAAGCAAAGGGGAAAAAAGGATCAAAGGATGATCATTATCAACTGACACCTATAAGAACATTAGAATTCAAGGGTATGTTGCTGGAGTTTTGTAGCAAGAGAGGAACCAGTGCACCAGACCATCTTCTAAACCTTGTGCGTTGCAATTGCAGAACTGACTGTGCGTCAACCAGGTGTTCATGCCGACGACATGGATTGGTCTGCACTGTTGGATATGGAGAATGCCGAGGTGAAAGCTGCTTAAACGTCATGAAGTACACAGAAGAGGAAGAAGTAGAGGAAGAAGAGAAAAAGGAAGAGGAAGAAGAAATGGAAGAAGACATGAATGACAATAGCTTTGAGATCTAACAGTCTGGCTCTATCACCAGCACTGCATTATGTTTTTGTTTTCATGTAATGAAACGTTTTCTAGTGCTGATTCAAGTACAGCATGGCTATGGCATTCCGTTTGTAAAACAATTGATAGTTTGCATTTTAAGGCCAAAACCATAGCATTTTTGGCATTAATAATTCTATATAAAGAATGGAAGCAAGACTGTAAACAATTAATTATTTGTATAGAGCGATTTCGATAACCTAAAGAATAGATTCTTTAGCAAAAGTCATGAACACAACAAAAAAATATCAAAGATACTTTTAATTATACAACAATACAAGACAAATGAATTTTATATCTATGCTCTTCTTCAGATTACAAACAATGCATAAGAATGTTACTTCCATCACTTAATTTATGGTATTGTACATTTAAAAAAATGTGTTTGGTTTAATGTATTTACTATTATTTCTTTATTAATTACGTAGTTTTTATTATAGACTAGGAGTGTAATCAGCATGGTGGCCATCTTGAAAAATGGTCGCCATATTTCGTTTTGTAATTACTACTGTGATTTTTTTAAAAACAGGTCTAAGTCACAGGTATACCAAATTTGGTGCTTGTAAGGCAAAATCTTCGTCTAATACTTCATAGTATAGTACAAGAGTATAATCGGCATTATGGCCATCTTGAAAATGGCCGCCATATTGTTTCTTTTTAATGGCTACCGAGCTTTTCTAAAAGAAAAGATTTTAAATATCATACATACCAAATTTGGTGCTTATAGGAGAAAATCTTCTCATACTTTATATTGTAGACCAAGAGTGTAATCAGCATGGCGGCCATCATTAAAAATGGCCGCCATATTGTTTCTGGTAATGGCTACCGGGCGTTTGTAAAAGAGTAGGTCTTAAGTATCGCGTAGACCAATTTGGTGCTTGTAGGTCGAAATCTTGATCTCATACTCCATAATTATTGTAGAACAAAAGTGTTATCGGCATGGCGGCCATCTTGAAAAATATCCGCCATATTTTTTCTGTTAACTGCCACTGAGCTTTTCTAAAAGAGTAGGTCTTAAGTACCAAATGTGGCGCTTGTAGGTCGAAATCTTGGTCGTATACTTCATATTGTAGAACAAGAGTTTAATCGGCATGGCGGCCATCTTGAAAATGGCCGCCATATTTTTTTTGATGGCTACCAGGCTGTTTTAAAATAGTAGGTCTTAAATATCATGCACATCAAATTTGGTGGGAGGGGGGGGGGGAAGCTATTTTGTCAGTAATCTGCCATACTAGTTTTTGGCCTTACAAAGCAAGCAATAACTGATTTACAAATGGAATGCCATAGTACACGGCTAGGTAATAAATGCTCAATAACTTTGTTTTGCGATATTTTTTTTTTACATTTTGGATATGTGATAGAGTAAATTATTATCTTTCCGATGCAGTAAAAATTATTTTGGATACCCAAAAAAGCAAAACGAAACATTTTGCGCATTCTGGGCTTGGACTAGAGGGTTCCTCCTATGCCAAACTCACTGAATTGTATTATGTACCTACATTGTCCTTAGTAAAGCATAATATTTGCATTCGCATCTTTTGATAATAATTTGTCTGGAATGGGTGGAATAGGGTGTCGGATAGCGCAGTGGTTGGAGCACTCGCTACTGTGTCGCAAGTTAAACACCGTCCAGTGCGATTAGCACTTGGATGGGTGACCGCAAAACGTGAATCGACAAATAACAGCGCCCCCAGTTGACTCAACTGTGACTGAGTACCTACTCTCTTAAAGGTGGGGAAGGTAAAACAGCGAGGGAGAGAGATGGGCATCACCCTCATTACGCTGGCCCAAGATAAATGTGATCTCCAACATCACGCTCCCCTACGGCCACAAGGCTATGGGACTACCTTTACCTTTTACCTTTGTCTGGAATGTGTTTTCTTGTATAGTTCTATGGAGGATTAATCATTAAAGGTGTGTTAGGTAAATAAAGAATAAGTTCAGTTGAAGTGTAGTGTTTCATTCGCATAACGCTCCGACGTTGGAGATATTCAGTTATTGCTAAGGCCATGACCAGACATCCTAGAGCTGCTTCTTTAGGTTGATTAATTAAAATGCTACAGAGTGTGAGCATCCAACTAAAATATGAACGGCCGTTGATTATGGATTATTTATTTAATCTTTCTTATATAGCGTTTTTCCAGCTCAAGAGCTGCTCAAGGCGCTGGCCGATACAGGATCTAACTCAAATCAGAATCAGAATACCTTATTATTTCAACAAGAGAAATTCATTCATGGACTTGCCATCAGTTAAAATGTTACAAGCAAATAAAAATAATGTTCAAAATTAGCCGTGTTGGCTACAAGAATTTCTGATCATACGATACATCATACATAGGTCTTACTCTGTGTAAGGTTGAACTATTTATGTGCTATTACTTGATATATATACTTTTCAGATCCCTTAAAGAACATCACCATTAGACTTGCATTAAATTCTCTATCAGAATATATAAACGTTATTTTTGAGTTATGTAGCAGCTTTCCCCCGTGGGGTTGCCGGGGATTTCTGTATAAATAGTATCCCCACTTTCTGGAAATTTAATGCTTTAAATTCCCACTGTCGCTGTCTTTCTCCTTTGTTCTCTCTCATTCCTACTCTGTTCTATCAATCTACTATACTGTCCTCTTCTTCGCGAGACCAGTCACCTACCTTTTTTCTTGAAAACTCTTCCGAGACAAAACTCCTCATTTGTGTGTGAGGTCTGTTGGGTCAGCTTGGGAATATTGGACGCTTTCTGCCAGGTGGTCACTAGGGCTTACTATGATGTTATTATTTGGCAATGTATACATTTTATATTTATGTGTTTTGTTGATATTTTATAAAAATGTTTATATTCTATTTTGTTTTTTGTAAACGGGGGTTCGATAAATTAGAGTATGGCCTCAGCGTCCCCTGCGTGGGATGTCTTTATTTTAAAGTGACCGGCTGGTGGAGTGTCTTCAGTGTTACCACTATGGTCGTTTCGCTATTCCTGACTAACCCCTTGGGGTCATGAGCAATCTTGCCACTGTAGATTGTTCTAACCTATAAAGGGAAAAGTGAAAGCCCCAGTTGAAAACCTGTCTTTCCTTTATAGGCATGACCGATTCACTGCGGCAACAGTACCCCCGCTGGAGTGCCGGGGGTTTCAGTATAAATAGTATCCCCACTTTCTGGACATTTTGTGCTTTAAATTCCCACTGTCGCTGTCTTCCTCATTTGCTCTTTCCCATTCCTGCTCTGTCATATCACTCTGTTATACTATCTTCTTCTTCGCTGGTTCAATGACCTACCTTTTATCTTGAAAACTCTTCCTGGACAAGACTCCTTGTTTGTGTATGAGGTCTGTTGGATCAGCTTGGGAGTATTGGACGCTTTCTGCCGGGTGGTCGCTGGGGCTTCCTGTGATGTTATTTTTTGGCAATGTAGGCATTTTGTATGTGTGTGTTTTGTTGATGATTTATAGTAGTGTTTGTGTTCTGTTTTGTTTTTGTAACCGGGGGTTCGATTGGTTGGGGTAGAGTCTCAGCCGTCCCCTGCGTGGGATGTCTTTGTTGTAGGGAGGCTGGCCGGTGGAGGGCGTTCAGTTTTCCCGCTGGGGTTGTTTCGGCAGATCTTTTATGCGGATCGGGGGTTGTCCGGTCCTGATTTGGCTCGGAAGAGTCCGCTGGACCTAAAGCAACAATCAATCAATATATCAAACAATCAATCAATTCCTGACTAATGCTAACAACTGAAGAAGGAGCAGAAGAAGAAGAAGAAGAAGAAGAAGAAGAAGAAGAAGAAGAAGAAGAAGAAGAAGAAGAAGAAGAAGAAGGAAAAGAAGAAGAGGCGCAATGAATTTAGGTTGCGTTCACTAGGTGTACATGTGACCCTTTAGCGACCGTTTGATTAATTTAACTCAGCCAATGAATGTCTGCATTCTAAATACGGACACACTGTATCTCCACAGTCTCTCCATAACTGCAATGATGGAGCAAACGTCTGGCGGCAATGGGGGAGGGGGGTAAGGGGAGAGTGGAAATAATACGTAAACTATCTTTTGATATCCTTCAGTCTACATCTGGAGGGCAAGTTCACATACGCTGATCTGCCTATCATTAATCATTGAAAAGTTTGCGTGAAAAATAGTTGTTTCTCTCATTGTTCCAGTATCAATGTCCCGATTTAAATTGTTAAATAGGATTATCCTACTTGTATTATTAAACTTTTTTTTACTTGTTGACAGATTTAATTACACTGTCAGTTTCCCTGTCCTACATCCTGTTTTTGGTTTAATTATTATAATAATTCTAATGTTGCTACGCCATGAGTGTAAATATGGTTCATTCAGCTTCTGAATAAACCTATACTAGCATCCTTGTCCAAGAACCAGAAACAACACTGTCTTCAACAGCGACCTCCTCATGGCCCAACATTCGAAATTTAGGCTACACTGCAGAGATATTTTTTCTATACATCTGTGTCAATAGTTGTATTAGCTTGTTGAAGGTTGCAATCACCTTGACATTATGCGCGGGTTTCTTTTCTTACTTTCTAATTGATTTATACAAATAGTGAAATACACGGCTCGAAAACATTGTTGTGACAAATACAAATAACCTTTAATTTATGCAGATTCGTATTTAATTTATTCAGTGCGGGTGATTATCTTTGTTTGCACTGGCATATTTGTGAAAAGGTTACACATATTACAATTTTTTTAGAAAATGGTTTTTGGTTATATTCAAAGTGGTGGCTTATGTTACGCGCATTTTTGTAGTTTTAATCTAACGATAACGCCTTTGGCTATTCACAATAATTCTGCCGACATTGCTTGCAAATCATCCTATAGAGATCAACATAAATTAGACCAGCTCGCTTCAACCTTAGGGCGAAGCTTTTTAATAGTCTTCTGTTTCTAGTGAAATATATAATGCGCGGGGAATCTTGCGTCCTTTTGATCTCATTTTACTTTTCGTTGTCGTCTTCCAGTTTATGAGTTAATCTATTGACACTAACCATCAGACCATTCATAATCCAATAAAGTGAAAAAGCACGTTCCCTGGTATTCGATGGAGCCGAATGTCAGCGACCATGCACTTGGGCACCCGTCTCATTAATGGATTCACACCTACAGCACGTGTTTGCAGCAGAAGGTGGACATATTCAATTATTTCGTATAAATAAGGTGAATGCTAGTCCGAAACTGTGTGTGTGTGTGTGGGGGGGGGGGGGGGGTTGGGGGGGTGTGGGGCTGTATTCATGGCGTTTTGGGTTTATAAACCTTGCACACTTAGTATACAATGGGTTCACAAAAAAAATGGGGTACCAATTTGTAAACCCATTTTGTTTTCCATTGAAATGCGCTGAAGTGCTCTTTAAGTGCATGCAAGTGCAGTTGTAGTGCATGGAAGTGCAGTTGTAGTGCATGTGCACTTAAAGTTCACTTCGCGAAGTGCATTTGTAGTGCATGTGCACTTAAAGTTCACTTGGCCAAGTGTAGTTGTAGTGCATGTGCACTACAACTACACCAGGTCAAGTGTAGTTGTAGTGCACATGCACTACAAGTACACTTGACCTGGTGTAGTTGTAGTGCATCTTCCAGACGGGTAGGATAAGGAACTTTCCTCGACGATTAGGGTAAGGCAGTGCCTCGACGATTAGGGTAAGGCAGTGCCTCGACGATTAGGGTAAGGCAGTGCCTCGAAAAGGGTTAGGGTCAGGGCTAGTTGCAGCGCTGCAACTAGCCCTGACCCTAACCCTTTTCGAGGCACTGCCTTACCCTAATCGCCGAGGCACTGCCTTACCCTAATCGTCGAGGAAAGTTCCTTATCCTAGCTGTGTTTTTGAACAAACTTGACCTACTTCGTCTCTAAGAGGCAAGGAAAATTGCTAAAAGTAGCCGTTTTTCGAAGAAAGTTGACCTTATTCGCCGCCTAAGAGGCGCGAAGTACGTCAAAGGACCCCATTTTGACATGAATACAAGTATGTGTGTGTGTGTGCGTGTGTGTGTGTGTGTGTTTTACGTACAACATATGCTCAGACGCAACATGTCGCGACGGTCTGTTGTCTTACATATCATTGGCTCGAATGTGCGAAACCAGTAATGTTACCTGAGAACCTCACAACAGCAAAAAATAAACTTCTAGCGGGTCCTTTTCTTTTGTGCAAAAAACAGTACTTCCCAAAATCTGGAACAATGCTCGAGGTTCATCACTAAAGGGTACAGCTATCATTAAAAATATAATTTCACAAGGCTGAACTATCCCATACACATTAAATCATAATCTCAACCGTGACATTAGTATTTTAAAGGTTTATTCAGCTCTCAGCCTAGGGGGCGTTTAAGTGAAATTCTACTTAAAATAGCTGTAGCGGATGCAGCGGTGATACGGATGTTTGTTTCTTGGTTTGTTGTTGTTGTTTTCATTTTTGAAATGCAACTTTGCATGAATTTTTGTACTCAGCCTTCGTTGAATTGTTTCGGCATTATAGATCTACCAACAATCTTCAGCTTTTTAACACTGTCCACCCAGATATAGATCAGTATGATAAACCTGCAGCGAAAATAGGGAGATGTAGATTATTTGTAAAATCAAAATGTATTATTCATCCAGTGAAATAATTAGTGATAAAGGGAGCTCTCCTCCTCGGGAGCATAGTTTTCGAAACGAGAGTAGACGAAAGAAAGGAGAATACGGTATAGTGGCTCAATGTGTCGTCCGTATGACGGAATGGGTTAAACTCACGTTAAACTAATAATGTGTTTGTTGTTGGGGGATATTTCAGTAGTTTGCAAACAAATTGCACTTTAGTTTCATCCGCTTTCCCGCTTGGTTTTCATCCCCCGCAAACACAGTTTGTAGTGTAATGGATGGTCTACTCGTATACGCAGTGCGACGGCGAGGCAGGATGAAAAATCGGGACAAATACTTAGCAAGCGGGACAAAGCCACAATTCATGAGGTCCAGGGTGATCCTATCCTATCCTATCCCGTAACTCGGAGGTCGTAGGGGCACCACATTTGATCGTTTAACCAGCGTACTCCATCTTTCTCTGTCCTCAGCTCAATGTCAAACCAGTCCATTCTCGAATGTTGTCCTCCAACCTCTTTTTCGGTCTCCCTCTTCTTCTACCTCCTTGCACTGTGCCTTGCAGGATGGTCTTTGCAAGGCCTGATGATCTGGTGACATGGCCATACCATCGGAGTTTCCGTTTCTTCACCACTGTGAGCACGTCATCGTGTTGTCCAATGGCTTGTGTGATGGTCTGTCGGACTTCGTCGTTGGTGATGTGCTGGGTATAGGATATACCCAGAAGTCTTCTGTAGCACCTCATCTCCATGCTTTGTATTCTTCGTTGTAGATCTGCTGTGAGGGTCCATGTTTCGCAAGCGAATATGAAGATGGAGATGACAAGGGAGTGCAGCAGTCTTACATTGTCTGATTCAATGGCTCCTAAATATTTGAAGCTATGCTGTGTGCTGAGGGATTGGCTTTGGACTTTGATGTCCGCGTTGATGCCATTATTGTTGTTGGTCATCATTTTGGTCTTCTCTGCACTTATTTCCATTCCATTCCAGGGTGATAGTACATTCTTGTGGCAGGTGGCTTCTACTTTACTTTCATAATAGATGGACGATTATAGCGAAGTTTGATGATGATGATGATGATGATGATGATGATGATGATGATGATGATGATGAAGATGATGATGATGATGATGATTGATGATGATGGATACAATACAATACAATACAAGGTTATTGCTTTAGGTCCAGCGGACTCTTCCGAGCCAAATCAGGACCAGAGAGACGTTATCTTAAAATATTATACAATGATTCAAGTCTTAAAAAACGAGCCTGTTACTCTTAAATACACAAACAAACTTTCACATGACGCCTCTTTAAGAGACTTCTTTAAAACTGATGAATTAAAAATATATTCTCTTTCTTCAATCAAATCACTAAATTCAGTCCTAATAAAATCCAAACTAAACAAAACATGTCGATACAATTTATATGCGATAGAACAAACCAACATCATGTAAGAATTGAAACAGATGTTGACCATTACATACTTTAAAAATCTCTTTGAAAGGTGTGGAACCAAAATATGTTTCCCTTTCCTCAATCAAATCAGCACATTCAGACATAAAATGGCGAACAGAAAAAGATTGATCACATGCAAAGCACCATGGTGGTTCTTCTCCTTTTAAAAGGAAACTGTGGGTGACATAAGTATGCCCAATATGAAGGCGAGATAACACTGTTTCTTCTTTGCGAGTGGATGCAAAGTTAGGCAAAGAAGTGGACAAATCGGGAAGAATTTGAAATAATTTGTTGTTGACATGGTTAGACCAGTCAGTCTGCCACAGTCGTTTACAATAAGATCCAGTCATACAACGTAGGTCAGAGTAGGGCACAAACTGGAAAATCTCAGGAGGGAAGTCGAGATGTAGAGCATCTTTAGCCGCCCTGTCTACTGCAATATTGCCGCGGATGCCCATGTGACCAGGGACCCACATAAAAACTATCTTTTTACCCTCAGAAACAAGTTGTGTATGGAGGTCATGGATCTCTGCCAGAAAAGGGTGTGATATCTTTCTCGTGGAAAGAGCCTGAAGTGCTGACAATGAATCAGACATGATTAAAAATGAGGTTCTTTTGGATTGATAAACTTGTTTCAGAGCTAAATGAATTGCCTTGAGCTCAGCTGTATAAACAGAACAAAAATCAGGTAAACGCTGTTGCAAAGGCTGGTCTAAGTGTCTCCCACAGACCGATGCAGCAGCAACTGAATCTCCTTTCTTTGACCCGTCTGTAAAAAGTTGTTCATATCCTGGGTATAAAGCACACTGTTCTAAATAAAGTTGGTTATATACGGTTTCGGATGTATTGTTTTTAAGGAAAGCGGACAACTGCCATTGGGATACATAATTTCCATGGGGGAGCTTCAGTCCGAAGTTCATCGTCGTTGATGGAAGCAACATCAATGCCTGCTTTTACCAAATGAGCTTGCATTCTGATGCCAAACGGAGGAATTGTGTTAGGTTTGGCTTCAAATTTCTGAACAAAATCCGGGTTGAAAACACAGTCATAAGCAGGGTTCATAGGATCAGTTTTTAATTTTAAATAGTAATTCATTGACAATTTTGTACGTCTCAGCTCCAGCGGGGGTTCGTTAGCTTCCACGTAAAGGCTTTCACAAGGGGAAGTGCGAAACGCACCCAAAGCAATGCGTAGTGCCTGATGGGCAACTGGATCTAGCATCTTAAGATAAGATTTTCTAGCAGAACCATAAACAATGCAACCATAGTCTAACTTGGATCTAATTAAAGAACGATATAACAGCAATAAAGTTTTCTTGTCAGCACCCCAGTCTGTACCACTGATAACCTTGAGCAAATTGCAGGCCTGTTGACATTTAGTTTTCGAAATTTTCAGATGAGGAATGAAAGATAGCTTTTGATCAAAAATAACACCCAAAAATTTGACTTGTTGGACCGCCTTTATTGGAGTTTTATTGAGGAGAATAGTAGGGTCTTGGATAATTCCCCGGTGCTGGGAAAAGTGAATACATTCAGTTTTTGCTTCAGAAAATTTAAAACCATTTTGTAAAACCCAGTCTTCAACGGCCTTGACACATAACTGTAGCTGACGTTCTGCAGATGCCAAAGTTTTACCTTTGGCTACTAAAGCAAAATCGTCAACAAACAAAGAATTGTCAATTCCCCGTTTAACGGAACGAACAATATTATTTATTTTAATATTAAACAGCAAGGGAGACAAGATGCTACCCTGAGGCACTCCCATCTCCTGTTCCCTCATATCTGACAAAGATCCCCCAACCTTAACCTGAAAGAGTCTGTCCGTTAGAAAATTGGATATAAACAGAGGTAAATGTCCCTTCAAACCCATTTCTTGTAAATCTGAAAGAATGCCATATTTCCATGTGGTATCATAAGCTTTTTCCAAATCAAACATGATGGCAACGACATGTTCACCCTGGACGAACGCGTTACGGATAAAAGTTTCCAGTCGCACCAGGTGGTCAACAGTACTTCGACCACTTCGAAAGCCACACTGAGTGTTGGATAAAATATTATTTGTTTCTAGATACCACAGTAAGCGAGAATAAACCATTCTTTCTAGCGTCTTGCATAAGCAAGATGTTAAGGCTATTGGTCTATAGTTTGTCGGGTTAGTATGGTCTTTGCCAGGTTTAGGGATGGGTACAATAATGGCCTTTCTCCAGGAGGGAGGAAAGGTGCCAGTGATCCAGAGCTGATTGAAGATGTCAAGCAGTTGAGACCGTGAGTACCTTGTTAAATGTCTGAGAAATTGATAATGTACATCATCCGGTCCAACTGCTGAATCTGCACTTTTGTTAATTGCATCGTCAAGCTCGACTAATGAAAACGGAATGTTGTAATCTTCAGAATTATCGGAGGTAAAATTTAACTGTTGTTTTTCTTTACGGGTTTTAACTGTTTGAAAAGGGACAGAATAATTTTCAGAGGAAGAATTTGCAGCAAAAGAAGAAGCCAAAAGATCAGCTACTAATTTTTTATCTCCGATTACGTCACCCTGCACAGTAAGGCATGGGCTCACCTGTTTGTTACCTCTATTTTTGAGTTTGCGGACTACTTTCCACACCTTTGACAGTTTCGCTTTCGAATTAAGCGTGGAGCAGAAACCTCTCCACGATTCTCTTCTCTTTCGTTTGAAGAGCTGTCGGCATTGCGCTCGCAAACGTTGGTGGTTTTGTTTATTTTCAGTGCTTGGGTGTAAAAACATAGTTCTTAAGGCTTTTTTACGAGCTTGCTGAAGTTTTCTACATTCATCGTCAAACCAGGTTTTTTTAAGTGTGTGAGGGTTTGACGAAGTTTGCGGAATGGACTCCTTGGCACTGTTAATAACTATGTCAGTATATAGCTGTATTGGATCTAAGGCATTTGAAAATTCTTGTTTCTTAGCACGTAACTGAACCTCAGACAGGTTAGAAAACAGACTCCAGTTAGCTTGTTTCAGTTTCCACCTGCCATGAGTTTGTTCAAGGTTGTCTGAATCATATTTTAATAAAACCGGAAAATGGTCGCTGCCATGGAGATCTTCTAAAACTGTCCATTTAAAATCCAAAATTAAGGAGGGATCACAGATCGATATATCAATGTGGGACAAAGAAGCAGTTCTAGAACAGGAAAAAGTTGGAGCACCCTCGTTCAAAGTCACTAGGTTTAACGAGTCTAAAATGTCTTCAATTATTTTACCCTGAGAATCGGTACGATCACTACCCCACAGGGGAGAGCGTCCATTAAAATCTCCCAACAACAAAAAAGGGGTAGGTAACTGTTGGACCAAATTCTCAAGTTCACTTTTAGTTACATTTATTGATGGTGTCAAATATAGAGAACAAACTGTGAGGGATTTAAAAGAGATACTCTAGCTGCAACTGCTGGTAAACTTGTATTAAGTAAAATTGGATTAAATGGGACATTTCTATGGATAAAGAGTGAAACGCCTCTAGAAGATAAACAATCTAGAGAGGAATAACCAGTAATATCTATAGGATGTTTTTCTGACAGGAGAGTTTCCTGAAGGGCCAATACTTCAGGTCGATGCTCTGTCAGCAGACAGCATAGCTCCTCATAATTTGCCCTTATCCCTCGGATGTTCCATTGTAAAATGGACATAAAAATTAAGTAAAAGAATGCTAAAATTTTCATCTCCGAGAGCACAATTATGTCTCTTTATCTTTTGGACCCTCGTCCATCTCTTCATGTTCCATCAACCCCCCGAAACGGTTCTCCGTTTCGAGAGGCTGATGGGGCTTGGAAGAAAGGGGTCCGGGCCTTTGATTCTTTGTCAAAGACCCGGAACCCGAGCTGCCAGCGGACTTCCTCCCCCTCTCCCCAGCACCAGATTTTATATCTTCCCTCTCCCCTTCACCCCTGCCAATCTTTCCCTCTCCTCCTCTGACGCTCTTCTGCTGGGTAACTAGAATTTTAGTCGCCCCAGCAACTACCCGGTCGCTAAAACCGGTCGTTGCTGGTGCGGTGGCATGAGGCATAACCTCCTTCGTGGCAGGAGTGACGGCTTTTGGCACGGCCATCTGCGCGCTTGGAGTGACGGTTTTTGACGTGCCCGTCGGCACGTTCTCCAGTGGAATCGGTGGGGTGATGATGGATGATGATGATGATGATTGATGATGATGATTGATGATGATTGATGATGATTGATGATAGTAGGAAGTTCACGCTTATTATGTTCCGTCATTCTGGACTGAACGCAAGGTGGCGACCAAAATAATGGAAATGAGTGCGTGAAGCATCTCCACTTACGCGGCATCCGTGTGGTTGGGGACTGGACGGTTGTTTGCAAGGTGCCGTGCAACAAGCAAGGTGCCGACTAGATGAAAGATCTGGTTTCATTCCATAGAAGGATTTAGTGGCAGACTTTGTGCAAGGTGCCGACCATTTACAACTCGTGTCTGCTGATTGAGATAATTGATTGTCGAGTCGCAGTTAGTTATTGACCGATTTCTTGCTGCTTTACCGAATATTTGTCAAAAGGACAAGAACACCTACATGGGTTTTTTTCTTCTGAGCTTAGTATATATAGGGACGAAGAGTGCCTGGGGGGGGGGGGGGGAGAGAGAGAAAGAAAAAAAAACAGTGTTTAGTTCAAACGAAGAGAGAATATATATATATTATTTGTAGTTCACAACGAAAAGGATCTCTAAACCATAATGACAACCGCTGAGGTCTATTGCCAGTTATTGCAAAGTTGGTAGGAAAAATGCAAAAGATATATCTTTTGCATTTTTCCTACCAACTTTGCAATAACTGGCAATAGACCTCAGCGGTTGTCATTATGGTTTAGAGATCCTTTTCGTTGTGAACTACAAATTTTTACTTTTATCCCACCCCCACCCCACCTACGCCCGTCTAATACCCCAGCCCATCCCCGTCCCATCCTTGGTAATTCCCCTCCAGCGTATTTATGTATTTTATTATCTAATATTACATCAGACGTTTTTAACGGACAGCTGTTCTTATATTCTGTGAAATTAGCTCTCGGGTGTATTTATTCGTTTCTTGTAATGTGTTTAGTCCATTCATGCACAATTTAAAATTATTATGGTGGCCCTTGGTTTTGTTGTGCTTCGTTGATTCTTATGCTTTATTATAATTCCTATGTTATCTTTTGGAATACTAATTAATTTTAGTTCTGGTCTTGATTTGGCTCGGAAGAGTCCGCTGGACCTAAAGCAACAACCATGTAATTAATATAGTTTTGTGGCATTGTTCCTGTTCGCTACAGACATTTAATTGTTAGGATTTATCAAAAGGGTAGCACTTATTTAGGCTTTGCTTTTGTGTACCCTTTATGTCTTCCATGTGTTGTTTGATTGTCTTGTGAATAACGTTTTGTTTAAACCAGTAAATTTCTCTACTTCTGCACGAAATGGCCGCAATGTTATTTGCTTTCATGTATAAAGATGAATAAAGGAAAGTATTCAAAGCGCTGTCTTCTCTCGTGTAATTATATTAACCACTTCATTTCGTAATATTGTCGACGGAAGATCTTCTGTACCATTTTTGCGATATGTGACCTGAATGAGAAATCAAGAATTCGCTTCACAAGAATGGCATCTTTGCTGTACGAGGATAACAATAATTGAATCTAACGCAAGGTGCCACACTGAACGCAAGGTGCCAACCAGATCAGGCCAGGTTTCCTTGCATTTGACTCCCAAGATTATTGGCGCTGCTTCTGCAAGGTGCCGCTCTGTCCACATTTCAACTGCCTTCTAACTGTTACCTTCGGCGAACCTCGCGCACACAGTTCGTTCCTACAGCATAATTACTTGGCACTGCCTGCTACTCATATTGATGTAGAGCAAGACATTTGGTCACTTTTGAAACTAAATAAATATCCATTCGGTGGAGGTTTTATTGGCGCAATACCAGTGGACACTATCATCACCATCATTATTTACCTGTAACGTAAACATCGTGAAATTCTAATAGCCTGTTTGATACAGAAACAGAGCGCTTCTTGTAGCATATGTGTTATCCCTTCTTTGCTACATTTATATAATTATGAAGAATATAACATTACGAAGATGTAGGACCATGAAGCCATTGGGTAGATGTTGCGTAATGATGATTCATGTCAGACAAACTTTTATAGTTACTCACGTTGACTACGAATTGCAAAAAATGTACGACAGTAATGAACGTGGTCCAGACTCAGTACCTTCTTAATGTGACTGAAGTATTAGCAAGGTGTCGACCATCGGGGTGTCCATTTACCGACCGTTGAAGAAGTGAAGTAACCCGAAGAGATGCAAGGTGCCGAAGCACTGGTGGATTCTGTTACAAGTCATCCAAGCCAAAACAGACAGGGGTTGCGTTGATTACTTGCACCGACTTTTCATTAATTGCTACCACTTAGAATACAGTCGAACACGCATACAACGAAGCCCAAGGGAATGTCGCGAGCAAGATTGCAGGAATGAGTGTTCATGATCTATGTACAATTGTGTTCATTGTGATATATGTTTTCCCCTGATGCAATGTTTAAGTGATATTTGGAACGTATCCTAGTCAATAATGTTTGCTCCTAGTTTCTATGCATGGGTGTGTGCGTGTGTGTATGTGTGTGTGTTAATGTGTGGCTGTGGGTGTTAAGGATGAGAAGGTATCTCGGAATAAACGTTGTGATAATATGCAGTGAGAAAGGCAATATCTAGTCTATGCATCTTAGAGAAATGACATGTTCAATGTTGGAATAAATGTGATAGTAAGTGTGCTGTGCGAAATGCAATATCTAGTCTATGCATCTTAGAGAAATGACATGTTCAATGTTGGAATAAATGTGATAGTAAGTGTGCTGTGTGAGAACTTGAAAGTAATGTCCAGTCTATGTGCCGTAAGGAAATGAATATGTTGTGTTATATAATTATGTATGCATAATGTGCTAATACGTTTCTTAGTTCTTGTCCATGTACTCTCAATTTTTATATCGGATTGCAGACCATGTATTGAATTTCTCAGTTTGAGATCAATAAAGTTATATTGTATTGTATTGTATTGTTATTATTTTCCCATTCGTTATACCCGAAGTTCGTTGTACCCGTAGTCGACGGTTAGTGGCCGAATTGTGTTTTTTATTCGTTATATCCGTCGTGTCTCTAAAATGAGTCTTTGATGTAAGATTTACAACCCAGAGCACATCGAACTGTATTATTGTCATGTTATTGCAAAAGGGTTTGACTTTAGACAATTTTTGCCAGATGAAAGGGGAGAGAGAGAGTTATGCTTCTTTGTAAGTTAACGTGCACTTTTATTCATTTAGATGTTTCTTGTTTTCTCACTGTACTATTTTTTTAATGCAATAGTGTTCTTTTAATATATTGATGTTTTATTTCTTTGAGTGTATTTGTGCATGCGTGCTTCCTTTCTTTTAGCAGTCTGTATGATAATTGGCTTGTCTATGATTTACACATAATATCCATTTGTTATATTTTATAGGTAAAGTGTGATTGTATCCAATGTTGCTATGATGTCTGTCAATGTTTCTTTAAAGTTTAAGTACTATAAAGTGTTTTGTGTGAGAGAGATATATGACTGTAGGAATGATGGTATTTGTCTGTGGTGTGGATGTGTGTGTGCGTGCGTGCGTGTGTGTGTTTGTGTGTGTGTCTCTGTTCACCCACAACAAGTTTCAATAGGCAATGTGGGTTATTTTCAATAGGCAGTTTAACTGTTGTCATTTGGCTGAATTTTCTGTATTCTGAGTGAAGGTGCTTAGCGTTGATAATGGAATTTCAAATTCCTTGTTTATATCAACTTTTATTCTTATGCTCTTTCACAAGCGGTATTATGTAAAGTTCTCTATCAGAGTGAGCTGAATTATTTTTCGTTTTGTGCCATGGTTTTAACCCTTATGAGACGATCAAGCCGATCTTTCGGCCCTACCTATCTGTGCCAAAAAGACTATATATTGGCCCTACCTGTCTGTGCCAAAAAGACGATCTATCGGCCCTACCTGTCTGTGCCAAAAAGGCAATGTCTCGGCCCTACCTGTCTGTACCAAAAACGATCTTTCGGCCCTAGCTGTCTTTGCCAAAAAGGAGAAGGGGCCGATGTCTCGGATTCGCTCTCAAATAAAGAAACCAGTTAATCGGATGCCTTGTGTCTGAAACCGAACTTACCGTCTTACAAATCGATCGTTTTGACAGGTTCCAAACTATTTTTTTGTGGATTTATTGTGACAGTGTGACCATGCTTGTCCACTATAGCAGTGAAATTTTGTCTGATGTATTCCACTGTTGAACTGCTGCAGTATCCAACAATTATTACCATAGCACAAATTATTAGCCAGTCTCCAGTGAGCCAATTTTTGTAATTATTTTGCCTGATCCTTGGATGTGCTTTTTGCATTTTGCGTGTGATTGTGTGTATGCTTGCGTGTATGTTCTAATATCACAAACTGTGAATAGACGTTAAATAAAATTATTGAATTGAATTGAAATGGTACCAACTTTTGTATATATTCACAAACTACACACTTATGTACTTTATATTTAATCTGATTCCCCGTTGGGGTGCCGGGGGTTTCAGTATAAATAGTATCCCCACTTTCTGGAAATTTAGTGCTTTAAATTCCCACTGTCGCTGTCTTTCTCATTTGCTCTTTCTCATTCCTGCTCTGTTCTATCAATCTGCTATACTATCGTCTTCTTCGCTAGACCAGTCTCCTACCTTTTTTCTTGAAAACTCTTCCGGGACAAGACTCCTTATTTGTGTATGAGGTCTGTTGGATCAGCTTGGGAATATTGGACGCTTTCTGCCAGGTGGTCACTAGGGCTTCCTATGATGTTATTATTTAGCAATGTAGGCATTTTATATGTATGTGTTTTGTTGATAATTTATAATGATGTTTGTATTCTATTTTGTTTTTGTAAACGGAGGTTCGATAAGTTGGGGTGAAGCCTCAGCCGTCCCCTGCGTGGGATGTCTTTATTGTAAAGTGACTGGCTGGTGGAGGGCATTCAGTTTTCCCACTAGGGTTGTTTCAGGAGATCTTTTATGCGGATTGGGAGTTGTCCGGTCCTGATTTGGCTCGGAAGAGTCCGCTGGACCTAAAGCAACAATTATGTAATGTAATGTAATTTAATCTGATACATTTTGAAAATTCAGTTTATTTACTTTTAGAAAATGTTAACTTACCTTTACTTGTGAAAGGTTCCTGGGTGCCAAGAACACAAAAAAAAGAGTTAGGCCTTTCTATCATATCCTGTCCTATCCTATCCTATCCTATTCCGTTGCGCAAAAGTCATTGGGGCACCACAGATGATCGTTTAACTAGCGTACTCTATCTTTCTCTATCCTGAGCAACCCTCATGGCTTCGCTCAGTGTCAAACCAGTCCATTCTCGAATGTTGTTCTCCCATTTTTTTTATCCCTCCCTCTTCTTCTGCCTCCTAGCACCGTGCCTTTCAGGATGGTTTTCATGGCCATACCATCGGAGTTTCCGTTTCTTCACCTCTGTGAGCCTGTCATCGTGTTGTCCAAAAGCTTGTTTGATGGTCTGTTGGACTTCGTCGTTGGTGATGTGCTGGTTATAGGAAGTCTTTTGTAGCAACTCGTCTACATATCTACCTGTTTTGTATTTTTCGTTGTAGATCTGCTTTGAAGTCCATGTTTCGCAAGCGTATAGGAAGATGGAGATGACAAGGGAGCGCAGCAGCCTTACCTTGGAGTGTAGACTGATGGTCCTTTCTTTCCAAATGGGCTTCATCTTTGTCAGGGCAGCAGTTGTTTGTGCAATCGTGGAGAGGTTTTCCTGTCGGGACCCATTGTCTGATACAATGGCTCCTAAATATTTGAAGCTATGCACCGTGTTGAGGGATTGGCCTTGGACTTTGATGTCCGTATTGATGCAATTGGTGTTGTTGGTCACCATTTTGGTCTCCTCTGCACTTATTTCCATTCCAAAGGCTTTGGAATTGGTGCAAGCCTCTGCCAGATCTTAAAATGACATTGTTGTTGTTTTTTTGTTTTGTTTTTAGCAAAATGATGTCGTCTCCAAAGGGTTAAGAAGAGTCTTTCTACAGACACATGAATTATCTTAAAATTTTGATGCGGTTTCTTTCTTTCTTTAGTAAATTAGCGTCCCGGGACACAGAGTGTATAGGGGACAAAGATGCGGTTTCACATCATTTCCTCGAATTTACGTCATTTGCGATGTTCGTACTTCGTTGGTGTCTAGGATAAGAAAATATATTCGGTGTAAGCGAAGCTATATTGTAACCGTGTTCGTTATATCCAGGAAGTTCTAAGTTTAAAATAATAACAACTGTGGCAGGATTTTTTTTCATTGGGTAAAAGCGTTGTTCGCCGAAAGCGTGTTTGTTGTACGCGTGTTTGGCTGTATTGACTTCCGTGGCTCCAGTTCCGGTAAGAAAATTGATCGTGTATCCCTTTAAAGTTAGATGTTTCGTATGTGCTAGTGTTTTTACTTGATTTGTCACTCTGGTTATACACGGTAGGTCGGCATTCATACGATTTATGTATGTGTTGTAAAGTACATTTGGCTTCCCCCCTCCTCTTCCCCCATTCTTTTTGACTTACATGCATAGCAATGTTAATCATGTTTCCCCCCCACCCACACCCCCTAAAAAAATCAAGATTTTTTGCAAAGCCGTGCTATATAGTCCAAAAATGATATGGGAAAAAAATATTTTTCCATCGGTCTGCCCACCCTCTTTCTGTGCAAAATCTTTAAAGTGGCTAAGTATTTAGAAACTATTACAACTATCACAACAAAACTTGGTAAGATGGTGTATACCCATGAGACCTCTAAAATGATCAGTGAATAAATTACTTAAATGTTAGTAAAAAAATTAAAAAGTTTCAAAAATTTTCACTTTTCCCTAGGTTATTAATATTGAACTTATAATTCTTTGAGGCATGATACATATCAATGAGACACACATACTGTGCAAATTTGCTCAACCCCATTCCAAGGTAAAGGTAACTGTGGCTGTCCAAGTCGGTTTGTATAGGTACTTTGAAGTGACATTGACCTCAAACTATGAGAGATATTAAGTCCAAACGTGTTGTATTTAGAGATGATAGATTGGTCTTTTGTAAATGTTCCGTTTTGTGTTGATCTTGAAGGTCAAGGTCATTTTAGGCCTTGCAAAAACATACCAAAAATAGATAATCGTACAGTAGAATGGCTGTTTATTTAACCCATAATATGCAACAACATTGGGTTCTTTGATCAGACATGCATGAGAGATCACTTGAGGCTCAAGGTAATGCCAAGTTCAAGGTCAATGAAGGTCAATGTCATCCCAAGGTAACATTTTTGGGAAAATACAACTTTTCCTGTAGTTTATTTGATAGTACATGAGTATATTTGGAGGCAGATGTCAATGTTATTTCAAGGTTAAGAGCATAGAAAGATCAATGTCGGTATTACTTTGCATTTTATTGCCACCATTTCATTTTTTTTTCGGGGCACTCATTTTTATGTTAAATATTGCGAGTTCCATAAGGAGGGTGTGGGTTAATATGGCCTTTGACCTTCTAGTCTTTTTTTTTTTAATAGACGGTGGCATAGAGTTACTGTACCGCACAAACGCAGCCTGTTTTAATTCGACGTCGGTCGGCCCTAGCAACTGGGGTGTTTTGCATTTGCGGCTGTCTTCTTTCTAATGTGAACTTCTCAACGGTGTCTTTGTGATTGACTATCCATGAAGTACATAGAGTGTAGTCTAAGCATTCAAGGCCAAACTTCCTCTGATGAGACCTTTTGTAAAGCGCGTCAGGAGAACCAGACTTGGTGAATGCAATTGTACTGCATTTGAGCTCTTTAGGTCACGAAGAAATACGTGGAATTGAAAGCCAGTTTGTCGCACATTTTATCCACCTTTAAAAGCAGGATAATTACCTTTCTTTTTATATATATATTTTTTTAAACTTTGTATGCACACACTGGGGCAGTGAGTTTCCGTACTGCCACACCATTGTTCCAGACTGGGGCAATGGGTTACTCTACCATACCACTACTGCACAACGTGTGTGTAGGCCTATTTATTTTGCAATTATATGTTGTCTGGTCGAACAATATTTGCATGCAAAAAGTTGAGTGCTTAGTCTGACTTTCTGCCCAATCTATATAGTAAACTTTAAAGCTGGTAGCCTGAGACTTAATTCATGTTTGCAGGCTGTTCGGGGAGTCAGGCTTTAGCATTCCGTTTTGTGCAGCTGACGTTATATTGCAATACATTAGGCAGCCTGTTCTTTTCTAATATAGTGGCAATACTAATTAATATCGTTGACGACAAAAGGCGCATTTGTCCGTAATTTTACGCGAATGAATACACGTTATAGAGAATATGCAATGGCATTTTTCTAACCCAAAGTAGACAGATATGCGTGTGTGGGAGGGGGGAGGGGGGGGGTGTGCGTGCGTGCGTGTGGAAACTGTTAGTTACTTCTTCCTGCATCGGCTTCATTTGTGGGCAATCTAAATATTGACCTTCGCTCGCACAATAAACTTGTTGCGGCAAACACGAGCAAGATGCGGTCGATATTCCATAAAGATTAAGGTAGTGTTTCTCTTCTTCTTCCTCTCACCTCTCCTCTCCTCATCCCCACCCTTGTTTTTATTTCCCGTTTTTCTCCCGCTGCCTTGTCCCCGCTACTGGAAACTTCTGGAAACTTTTAAAACATGGCATCCACAAACCTTTCCGTATTGTTTTAACCACTTAAAGGCTTGTTTGTATTGCCATTGCAACTTGAGGTCTGCTGGTGACGGTTATATTGATCTGAACTGGATAGCCTGGTATTCCCTCCACAGGTTTATTGTGTGTAGGCTTATTTGCAAACTTCTTGTTCCTCAGTTTCATGGTGATTGCTCTTTTATTCTAGGGCAACATCTCCACAGTTTGGTGGTGCGTATCTAATTTTAACAATAAATATAATATAAACATGATTTGAAGCCATTCAAATGTATTTCTAGACACCCACATAATATTGCCGATAAAACAAGCATTTCAAGTGTTAATTTTCTTGCCGGGTGTTTTAACTCGGTTTTAGTAAAACGTAGGATAATAGGCCACTATCTCAACTTTCTGCAAGCGAACAACTTATCAAAATCGGCTTAGCCAATTTTTAGATACAGCCTAAAACTTGTTTAGGGAATGGTGAAGCGCAATGGCTTTGGCCTTTGAAACAATACAAATACGAATGATCCAACATGCTTAGCAATAGGAAAGTATGGGCAAAATATAAATGGTGACTGTCACAGTAGGCTATTTAGACCCTGCACTACGGCTTCACGCATTAAATAGAGCAGCTTGCTGCAGCCTTTTGTAAATTAAAGTCGATGCCTAGAAGACGACAGAAGTAAAGGACTGTGCTAAGCATGTGTAAGCTAACTCTCGCTAGAGTAGGTAGTGACCTCATCCCGCTGACGTATAGCCACCACCTCCCGCTAGGAGGCGCTCAGGTCTCACGAGATTTTCGCGGGCTTTGGCTGACCGCAAGGCTAGGTACTCATTCTTTGGCTAAATCTCAACCGAGAAAGACGCACGCTGAAAGATCTCCCTAGCTGAAGATTAAGCAGGTGACGGGTGAAATTCAATTCATCGCAGTATAGCCACAGCCTAACATTGTCAAAAAGGTAAATGATCGATCTTTTGTTTCATTGGGATTTATTGATAATATTGTTGGATTATGTTTGTGAAGTCTTGACATGTTTTATGATTGTGAATGTGTGTAAAACTTAGCGTGACCACGTGGTGGACCTGCGACCGGTTTTCAAAACCACGAGCGCGATGTAGCCCACAATGTCCAACTGTTGTTTCTCCTATGTGTATTATTGCAGACCAGTGGCTGTACCAGAGAATGTGTATATTGTTAATTACTTCTCCATGTGTTTACCTTAGCCATGATGTGTGTATATGTATAGGAATTATATTGGAGATTCCAGTGGACCATGGACATAGAGATTGTTCGTCGCTTATCCATATAAGTGGAGCGATCACTGAGGGCTGTTTCTGCCATCAGTGAGACGCTCTGCACACCTTTAGTAAACAAGGCGTTGCAGAAACTCGTCTTATGTTTTGCATACGAGCAGGCTTGTTGGTCCGATGCAGGAAATAGACCACTAAGAGACTACCCTGACATTCGGCCTGCAGGGGAACATCGAGCACTGAGCTCCGATCGCCCAATAGTCAACCACAAAGGAGGAGACACTATCACCACACCTCAACGAATCAGCTGCTAAGTGCAAGAAGAAACGCACTAATACTGATCTAGAAGGACTGTGCGGTAGTCCACTCTTCTAAAACCAAAATTAGGCCAACCAGAACAAATAGCCCAATGATGAGACAGTAGCAAATATCAAGAACAGTAGCAGCATAGACCCATCAAGGAACAAACTATTCGAAGTGAATTTGGACATTTAGGTTAATATAGTGTTTAGAGAATTATGTATAGAGTAGAGGAAATAAATGTGTGATATTTACTGTTAACAAGTGGCTGGACTACCTATGTTTCATAGCCGTGCGAGAGCTAGTGTGTCAGTCAATCTTTTACCATTTTCTCCCTATCTCTATAATCCTATCCGCACACAGACCGGGCTAAGCATATAAATGTATTAAGATTAGTCATAGGGTGATTAAACTAGCCAATCCCCGCAGACAGACGAGTGGGTAATTGCATTCCATTGTGCAGAGCCCAGTAACAATAGACCCACCGTCACAGTGACTTTCGGTTCAGTTATTTTTAAGAAAATGCCAAAAGTGGGTTTTGAACATAAAAAGTGAATTCGAAGCATCGGGCCTACCGACTGACCGACAACCGGAGTGCTACTGAAAGATTGCCCATGTTTTGAAATACCCGTTTACCAAACCGCAACAAAATGGCTTCAGCCATTTTGAGATGTTGAGCAAATCGTGTTAAGCCAAAACAAAAATTACCTTAGTGACCTTGACCTCTGCGGTAGAGCATGTTTTATGGCACAGGAGACAGGATACTAACCTAGGTAATATTACTATGAAGTTTGGTCAAAATCCGTACGGTGATTCTTCAGATATGGCTTCCAACGGACCGACCGGCCGACAGACGACCGACATTTCCCGAGTCCCGACTGTTTCAAAACACAATAACAATAACGACAACACACACACACACACACTCAGAAACACACACACACGCACATACCACACGCACATATCACACAAACACACGCACATACCACACGCACATATCACACACACATCCCATTGGGGTACCGGAGGTTTCTGTATTAATAATAGTATCCCCACTTTCTGGAAATTTAGTGCTTTAAATTCCCACTGTCGCTGTCTTTCTCCTTCCTACTCTGTTCTGTCAATCTACTACACTATCTTCTTCTTCGCTAGACCAGTAACCCACATTTTTTCTTGAAAACTCTTCCAAAACTCCTCATTTGTGTATGGGGTCTGTTGGATCAGCTTGGGAATATTGGACGCTTTCTGCCAAATGGTCACTAAGGTTTCCTATGATATTATTATTTAGCAATGTAGGCATTTGATATGTATGTGTTTTGCTGATATTTTATAATGATGTTTGTATTCTATTTTATTTTTTGTAAACGGGGATTCGATAAATTAGAGTATAGCCTCAGCGTCCCCTGCGTGGGATGCCTTTATTGTAAAGTGACCGGCTGGTGGAGTGCTTTAAGTGTTACCACTAGGTTTGTTTCGGAAGACCTTTTATACGGATGAGGGGTGAGTCCTCTTTCAACCATGTTGTGGTCCTGATTTTGTGGTCCTGATTCGGCTCTTTGCAGTCCGCTGGACCCTGTAAGCAATGAATAACTCTCTCACACACACACACCCACCCACACACACACACACACACACATTTGCAATACATCACAAATGGGTTCATTTAAAAATGTAGGAATCGGAAAGTCATTTTTTGATGGAAAAGGGTTACGACAAGGGTTAGTTGCAGCGCTGCAACTAGCCCTTACCCTAACCCTTTGCTAGAAAGTTGACCTAGATCGTCTCCTATAGGCGACGAAATAATAGCTCCGAAAATTGACTGTATTTTCTCCGTCCCTGATAGAGCACTCCTGTGTACTTAAAACACTCTTAGGCACTACAACTGCACTCCCATGCACTAAAAGAGCACTCCCGCGCACTTAGAAAAAAGTGGGTTCCTGGAAAAAAAAAAGTGGGTTCCAAGCAAATAAACCCATTTGTTACTAGAAAAGACAAGGTCTGAAACCCATTTGTGCGTTTTTTCACGTACACACGCACCCACACACACACACCGAATCGTATATGCCTAGCTGAGCACCAACAAATAATGATCCTAGTCGATTGTGTTGTCACGGATCTGACAAAGATAACAGCGAACATATTCTAACTGCATTGTGAATGCCGTAAAAGACACGCATGGGTTGAACAAGTGGGATAAAATACAAGAAAACAAAAGTCAAGCGATGGAAGTTGAAGATAAGTCTGGGGAAATGGGGAGTGGGAGGAGGAGAGACGAGAATGTTTGTGAAGTAAAATAATGAGGGGGGATTATCAAGTGGTGAAGACTGAGTATGTTGGACTGTGACAACTTCCTGCTGCAGCAGTTCATAGGTCTGTCCTTACATGTCAACTCTTGGGCGCAAGACGTGAATGATGTTCAACGGAAACCAGGGAACGGCAGAAGATTTAAAACAGATAAAGTAGGCTTATGCGAAAGCTCCGTTTCTCACCGTCTGTGCCAGAATGGTAGAACGATATTTAAATCAATCCAATGACAAACTCTTTACCAAAGTACACTATTTAATCTCGGATTAAACAACCAAAACATGCATACACTCGCACATGGGATTATAACGAATAGTTGACAACATACAATTGAAGTTTGGAATCTTCAGAGGAAAACGAAAATGGACGCATTCCTCAGATTCCTCTCCGTTTGGCAGTCGTTGCTTAATGTTAAACAAATCAGTCTGGATCAATGCGCTGTTCACGTGCGTGTACAACGTTAGCTCTAGGAAAGGCTGGAGAAAAGGTATGTGGACAACACCTTTACTGCAATTTCTCCCTTACCTCCGGGGCATGACGCTCACATTAGGACAATCAACAATCACCTTTGTCTTCCGCGATCTCGTGTCCTAAGTCGGAGTCAATCGTGCGAAAACACAAATGCAATGAATGTTAATGGATGAAAAATATGTAAATAAATAAACCAATAAATATTATGAAAACACACTACCTCTCTCTCTCTCTCTCTCTCTCTCTCTCTCTCTCTCTCTCTCTCTCTCTCTCTCTCACAAAGATAACAGCGAACATATTCTAACTGCATTGTGAATGCCGTAAAAGACACGTAAATTGATCGTTATAGAGGGGCTGAATTCAAATCTTATAGTTGTTTGGAGGAAGCCAAAATAGCAATGGCATCAAGGGGTTTTCCAGATCCTCTCATCATTGGTGATGATGAAAAATTCATTGATTGTAACATTACTGAAGACACTGTTCCCAAAACAAAATACTATGAGCAGTCTTCCAGTCCTGATCAAAACATTCGCAACAGTTCAACATTTGAGCCAAAGCTGATAGTAGATCCTGCTATGAAAAGCAACTACAAAAAACGATTATCATATCGTTTTCTGAAAACCACCACCAAATATCACACCCCGAAATCTACACCTTGCCAGCATCAGTTTCGCAAGGACAAACTCTGCTCTCAAGCTGAGTCCCCATCCAGTCCAGTGTTGGAAAAGAATAAAATGCACCTACTTGTCTCTCAGGTTGTTCACCATAAGCTGTTTCAAACTGCAATCAACGGTGCCGTAAAAGACTGTCTGCTGTTTGATATGGATACTATGAAAACTCAAGTTAAAAATGAAGTTAAAGTATCTCTTTCATATTCTTTTGCAACCCTGCAAGAAGAAACTGAACAACTAAAGAATTCTATCCAATCTGCCAACGCTGAAATTCACAAATTGTCATCGCTTGTTGGTGACCAAAAGAAACAGCTTCGTGATGTGGCCATCGTCAAAACTGAATTGGAAAACGAAATAGAAAATTTGAAATCTAGAGTCTCGGAGCAAAGTAACACTATTGAGGAGCTTCGAAAGGATCTTTCATCTTGTAGCCTTTTTGCCGTTCCTGATCGTGTTATGTCACCATCATCTTCACAGCCATCACTGAAAACTTCCGTTGACTCTGCAGCTGCATCAACTACCTCTTCATCTACTAACATTGCATCCGCTCATTACAAACCCACTTACCTGGAAGTAGCAGCTTCACATCATCCAATTCATGTTAAAGTGCAAGGCGCATCAAAGTGTACACCGATTTCAGAACGCCTCATTTCTACCAATGCAAAACATACGCCAATGACATCATCAAAGTCGCCTGCTCCAGTTGATACAACTGTTCTCTCCATGCCACCATATGCCAATGAGCGAACTAAATCTCCCCAGACTGAATTGAGTCCCGTTGTACAAGGGTCCTGCCCATCATCTTCTACAAGCAAAATTCCAGTACAGATCGGAAAAGGCCAACCATATTCTGACAAGAAATCCTCTTTTACTGACAAACTCTCTCAGGGGACTTTAGGCCAACCATCTACTGACTACATTATATTTGGAGACAGTACGCTGAACAAACTGAACCCTCATAAGATGAATACTGGCGAGTTCTCTGCTGTACAGAAGGTCTCTGCTTCAACCCTCGGTGTACGTTCTCTGACTTTTTGGCTACAGTCTCAACAACCCTGTCCTCACGTCTCACGTGTGGTTACCCACGTTGGTGTCAATGACTGTAAAGGGGGCGTTATTGAGCTTGCCCAGTGGTTGTCCCTTATCAATGCACTGATCACTGTCTTTCCCTCAGCCCAACTAATCCTTTCATCTATCATACCCGCCAAAGGCAGAAACAACATCAACGCTGTCATCAGAAAATCTAATGAAAATTTGCAAATCGCATGCTCTGATAAATGCTGCATCTTTGTCAATAATCACAGCACTTTCTTAACCAGAAACCAGGCACCTAAACAGGATCTATATGAAGACTTGCTGCACCCGAGCCTCAAAGGACTTCTCAAACTTGCTCGCAACCTCAAATATTCGTGGTCGAGCTTTCCTGTTCAGAAACAGAGTGAAAACAGAAACAGCCATGCACAGATGCTTCATCCTTTCCAGAATCGTATTCATCTCCATCCTCAACAATTGCAGCAGCAAGAACAACCTCAGTTGGAGCAACAATGCCATCAGCAGCAGCAGAAGGTTCTGCAGCAGCAGCAAGTTCAGCAGCAACTACAGCAGCAGCAACAGCAACTTCAGCAGCATTTACAACTTCAACAGCAGCAGCAACTTCAGCTGCAAGAGCAGCAACTACAGCAGCAACAACAATTTCAGCAGCATTCACATATGGCGCAAAATGAGTGTCAGCCGTTTGATCTTCATATGCAACAATGTGTGACTCAAATTCCTATTAATGAAAACGTCAACTCGCCTCTCCATGCATCTATGCCACATGCCTTTGTTTATCAGCATAATGCATCCACCTTATCTAGCAGCAACATTATTTCTCAAATAACACAGTTACTGCAGCAGTTGATTAGACAGTAATTGATACTGAAGTGTAACCAGGGGGAAGGGTGGGGAGTGTAGGGTAAGGGGGAGAAGGGAAAATATGAAGGATGAGAGAGGGTGAAGGGTTCTCGTCTTGCTGGTATATTGAGCAATTGTTTTATAAGTTTGCTGCACGTACATTTGTCTGACTTTGCAACATTCTATATGTTGATTATTTATTGGGGATTTTTTTTTTTTTTTTTTTTGTACATAAAAGACTGCAGTATTGGTGCCAGAAGCACTAAGACTTTTAAACACAACTTTTGTATATGCTGTGTGCAGAACAGCAAACTTCTGTGCCGCAAGTGGAATAATATCAGTGTGACTTATTCCGATAGTAAATTGATGAGCAATGTGAAGACTGAACTATGCCGCTATTGAAGATCGGTCACCTCAACATTGCCAGCCTGAACACTAAAGTGCCAGACCTGTCAGTGTTTTTGCGGTCTTCCGATCCGAAGTTTCATCTCTATGGTATTACGGAGTCGCGGCTAAGCTCTCTCATATATGTGACTCTTTTATAAATATTCCAGATTATATTATTGTAAGACGTGATGCCCAAATGTATGGTGAAACTGGTGTTGCTGTTTACATTCACACCTCTATTTATCCTTTCCTTTAATACCTACAGCACCAACAACATCTATATCATGTGTTCATAGACTTCAAGAAGGCATTTGACCGAGTCTGGCATGCAGCTCTATGGGCAACCATGAAAGTGTACAACATCAGCCCTAAAATCATAGAAGTCATCAAAAGCCTGTATGACAAGGCTACCAGTGCAGTCCTCCATAACAGCGTCATCGGGAACTGGTTCAGAACAACAATCGGTGTGCGTCAAGGATGCCTACTCTCTCCAACACTCTTCAACATCTTCCTAGAGCGCATCATGTCAGATGCTCTTGCAGATCACGAAGGCACAGTCAGCATAGGGGGCAGAGCAATCTCCAATCTTCGTTTTGCGGATGATATTGATGGATTGGCTGGAGAGGAACAAGAACTTGAACAGCTTGTACAGAGGCTTGACACCACCTCCAGAGCTTATGGAATGGAAATAAGTGCAGAGAAGACCAAAATGATGACCAACAACACCAATGGCATCAACACGGACATCAAAGTACAAGGCCAATCCCTCAACACAGTGCACAGCTTCAAATATTTAGGAGCCATTGTGTCAGACAATGGGTCTCGACAGGAAGTCCTCTCCAGGATCGCACAAACAACTGCTGCCCTGACAAGGTTGAAGCCCATTTGGAAAGACAGAACCATCAGTCTACATTCCAAAGTAAGACTGCTGCGATCTCTGGTCATCTCCATCTTCCTATATGCTTGCGAAGCATGGACCCTCACAGCAGATCTCCAACGAAGAATACAAAGCATGGAGATGAGGTGTTACAGAAGACTTCTGTGCATTTCCTATACCCAACACATCACCAACGTTGAAGTCCGACAGACCATCACACAAGCCATTGGACAACACGATGACCTGCTCACAGTGGTGAAGAAACGGAAACTCCGATGGTATGGCCACGTCACCAGATCATCAGGCCTTGCAAAGACCATTCTGCAAGGCACAGTGCAAGGAGGTAGAAGAAGGGGGAGACCGAAAAAGAGGTGGGAGGACAACATTCGAGAATGGACTGGTTTGACACTGAGCGAAGCCATGAGGGCTGCTGAGGACAGAGAAAGATGGAGTATGCTGGTTAAGCGATCATCTGTGGTGCCCCTACGACCTGCGGGTTATGGGACAGGATAGGATAGGATTTATCCTTTCACCATAAGAAGGCAAGACTTTGAGCACGTCAATGTTGAATGCATTTGGCTTGAATTCAAATATTCAGCCACAGCCTCACCTGTTTTTGTCTGCTTCCTATACAGGAACCCAGCTAGTACTGCTGATTGGTTTGACTATTTTTCAGACATGGTGGACCAAATATACAATTATAAGCCTAATGCTGATGTTCTCATTCTTGGTGATTTTAACATTGATCTTCTGAGACCACAAAATAGATGGGACTGCCTAACATCTTCTCTGGGTCTTAATCAGTTGATAACTTCACCTACTAGGGTAACCTCATCAACATCTTCTTTAATTGATCATATATACACCACTGAACCCGCAACAATTGATCATGCTTCCATTTCTGCTTTGGGCATAAGTGATCATTCCCCCATATATTGTACAAAGTTTTCTAAACTACCCAAATCAAACACTAAAGGTCACACTCATATAACATACAGGTCCTTCAAACACTTTGATCGTGGAGCCTTTCTTATGGACCTCTTTGAGGCATCATTTGATGACGTTTATACTTCTAATGACCCTAATGATGCACTTGAACGTTGGTATTCTATTTATTTATCTATACTTAACAGACATGCACCAATTAAAAAGAAAAGAGTAAAACATCCTAAGCTCCCACCATGGCTGACTCCGGAGATTATAGAAGCAATTTCACAGCGAGACAAACTTAAACATGCTAAACAGTTTCAAGAGTATAAAAAATCTCGTAATAAAATCAAAAACATGGTGCGCGATTCCAAAAGAAATTATTTTAATAAACTAATTGAAAATAACAGTGACATTTCTCACCTATGGCATGCCCTAAATTCTTTTATTAAGGGCTCATCTTCAAATCATCATGAAATTCCATCCGATTTATCTGCTAATGCCTTCAATAACCATTTTCTTTCAGTCGCTACTTCTGTACTGAAATCGGATTGCTCAAAATATTCACAATACACTTGTTCAGATTGTCTCATTACATTTTGTAAGCAGAGAACAAGTACCTCTTCACCATTTAAAATACCACCCATTACCATAAATGAAGTTGTAAAATATATATTAAAACTTAAAAATACAAAGTCGGCAGGTCCTGATGAAATTAGTAATAAAGTCTTAAAACTTTCTTTGCCTTATATTGTGAATTCCATTTCTTACATCTTCAACTTATGCATTATTAAAAATACATTTCCAACCACATGGAAACAAGCTAAGGTTATTCCCCTTCCTAAGTCAAAAGTAAGTTCTGATCTTAATAACTATCGTCCGATATCTCTGCTGTCTACACTTTCAAAGATACTAGAGCATCACATTCACACTCACCTTACAAAATATATAGAGGATCTTGATCTTTTTCATTCCTTACAATCTGGTTTCCGTAGTCACCATTCTTGCTCCACTGCATTAGCTCTTTTAACTAACAAATGGCTTTCTGCTATGAATAACTCCACGTTGTCTGGAGCTGTTTTTCTAGATCTTTCCAAAGCGTTTGATCTCGTTAATCACTACATACTGCTCCAAAAGCTTGAACTGTATCTCAATGGCTCTGTTTCCTTGGATTTTTTTCATTCATATCTTAGTCAACGAACGCAGTTCGTACATGTCCATGGTAAAAATTCCTCTGTAGGCCAAATCAAGCATGGGGTTCCTCAAGGATCTGTTTTAGGTCCTGTTTTATTTTGTGTTTATATTAACGACTTACCTTTACATCTCGCAGATAATTCTGTTGAGTGTCATATGTTAGCCGACGATTCAACATTACAAACTCAAGGCAGTAACATAGCTGAAATTCAGCAATCTCTTCAATGTGCCCTTAACAGTGTTACTGACTGGTGCAGTTTAAACCATATGTCTCTGAATCCAGCTAAATCAAAAGCTATGTTAATAACAACTAGACAAAAGCATCAGCGGGCTCCGCTTTCTCTTGATTTAGTAGTGAATGGAAAAAATATCAAACAGGTTGAAAGTCATAAACTTTTAGGCGTAATCATAGATAACAAACTCAGTTGGCATTCACAAATTGAACATCTTTGTAAAACTCTCTCAACAAAATTATTTATGTTGTCTAAGCTTCAATCTATCATAACTGCAGATGCTAAAAAACTTTTTATAATGCTCATATCAAACCTCACATTGATTATGCATCAACAATATGGGACGGCTGCAGTGAAGCCTTGTTCAAAAAAATTAATTCTATTCACCGCAGAGCTGCAAAATTAGTTATCCCCAACGCTTCCATCACAACTGATTCAAAATTAAAAATAGCTGGCATGCTCCCCCTTAACAAACATCTAAATTACAATAAAGCCGTTTTAATGTATAAAATAATTAACAATAGAGCTCCTGCTTATTTGAAAGCACTTTTTAGCAAGTCATCATCTCGTTATTCATCTTCACGACATAATTTAACATTTCCAAGACCACGCTTAGACATATTTAAAACATCTCTGTCCTATTCTGGTCCAAGCGTGTGGAATCCTCTACCAGAAGAGGTCAAGAAAAGTAAATCATTACCATCTTTTAAAACAAGGCTCCATAAATATTTAAGCTCCATTTGCTCTTAATATTAAAGATGATTGTATACCTCTTTGTTCTTACCTACCCTGCCACAATTTAAGTTACTAAGAAGATGTGAATTTACATGTGTGTGTGTGTGTGTGTGCGTGTGCGTGTGTGGTTGTGCTTGTGTGTGCGGAGAGAGGAGGAGATGATGGGGAGGGGAAGAAGGGTAAGAGTATGTGTATTAAAATGCATTAATTTGCTTATTGATTTGTTACCGTAGTTAAGGAATATGTTTGTTTCAAATTTTTTTATGTTAATTATTTTGTTTGTTTTGCATTGTTTATTAAGGACTAGCTGTAAGACAGGTCCATAGGACCTAATGCTATTATCCTATTAAAGGTTTCGACTTCGACTTCGACTTCTCTCTCTCTCTCTCTCTCTCTCTCTCTCTCTCTCTCTCTCTCTCTCTCTCTGACATTCTACTAGTGGCAGTGCAATGAAGCCTTTACTTAGAAGTCAAAAACATGCAATTAAACAAGTTATTCTTAAACAAAAAATCTCTCCAGATGACTATAAACGGATCAATATTCTACCTCTTACCGACAGTAAAATGTAATAAAGGTGTTTTTATGCACAAGGTCCTTTCTGGCAAATGCACCTTCCTATTTTTCTTCTCTTAAAAAAACCTGCCAGATCGTCCACAAAATTAAATTTTCCAATTTCAAGAATTGATCTCTTCAAAATTAATCCAGCTTACTCCAGTTCCACTTTGTGGAATAACTTTCCTAAGGATCTCCGCATTCCAGCATAATTTAGAACGTTTCTTAAAACACATTAATAATTAAATACACCTTAATTGTCAATGTTGTTGATTGGTATTAATAACATTAATTTGATTTCAATTATTTACAAATAATTTTATCTAATGATTACTTTGTTTATTTGTTATTGTTTTATGATGTAAATGTTATAACATCGAGTTGTATTTATAGTTATTGTTAAAGTCCCAAGGGCAAGAGGTAAAAAAGCGTATCCAGCGCTTACTCTTTTACCCTGTGCAAAATAAAATTCTTATCTTATCTTATACCCCCGTTGGGGTGCCGTGGGTTTCAGTATAAATAGTATCCCCACTTTCTGGAAATTTAGTGCTTTAAATTCCCACTGTCGCTGTCTTTCTCATTTGCTCTTTCTCATTCCTGCTCTGTTCTACCAATCTGCTATACTATCGTCTTCTTCGCTAGACCAGTCTCCTACCTTTTTTCTTGAAAACTCTTCCGGGACAAGACTCCTTGTTTGTGTACGAGGTCTGTTGGATCAGCTTGGGAATATTGGACGCTTTCTGCCAGGTGGTCACTAGGGCTTCCTATGATGTTATTATTTAGCAATGTAGGCATTTTATATGTATGTGTTTTGTTGATAATTTATAATGATGTTTGTATTCTATCCTATCCTATCCTGTCCCATAACCCGAAGGTCGTAGGGGCACCACAGATGATCGCTTAACCAGCATACTCCATCTTTCTCTGTCCTCAGCAGCCCTCATGGCTTCGCTCAGTGTCAAACCAGTCCATTCTCGAATGTTGTCCTCCCACCTCTTTTTCGGTCTCCCCCTTCTTCTACCTCCTTGCACTGTGCCTTGCAGAATGGTCTTTGCAAGGCCTGATGATCTGGTGACGTGGCCATACCATCGGAGTTTCCGTTTCTTCACCACTGTGAGCAGGTCATCGTGTTGTCCAATGGCTTGTGTGATGGTCTGTCGGACTTCAACGTTGGTGATGTGTTGGGTATAGGAAATGCACAGAAGTCTTCTGTAGCACCTCATCTCCATGCTTTGTATTCTTCGTTGGAGATCTGCTGTGAGGGTCCATGCTTCGCAAGCATATAGGAAGATGGAGATGACCAGAGAACGCAGCAGTCTTACTTTGGAATGTAGACTGATGGTTCTGTCTTTCCAAATGGGCTTCAACCTTGTCAGGGCAGCAGTTGTTTGTGCGATCCTGGAGAGGACTTCCTGTCGAGACCCATTGTCTGACACAATGGCTCCTAAATATTTGAAGCTGTGCACTGTGTTGAGGGATTGGCCTTGTACTTTGATGTCCGTGTTGATGCCATTGGTGTTGTTGGTCATCATTTTGGTCTTCTCTGCACTTATTTCCATTCCATAAGCTCTGGAGGTGGTGTCAAGCCTCTGTACAAGCTGTTCAAGTTCTTGTTCCTCTCCAGCCAATCCATCAATATCATCCGCAAAACGAAGATTGGAGATTGCTCTGCCCCCTATGCTGACTGTGCCTTCGTGATCTGCAAGAGCATCTGACATGATGCGCTCTAGGAAGATGTTGAAGAGTGTTGGAGAGAGTAGGCATCCTTGACGCACACCGATTGTTGTTCTGAACCAGTTCCCGATGACGCTGTTATGGAGGACTGCACTGGTAGCCTTGTCATACAGGCTTTTGATGACTTCTATAATTTTAGGGCTGATGTTGTACACTTTCATGGTTGCCCATAGAGCTGCATGCCAGACTCGGTCAAATGCCTTCTTGAAGTCTATGAACACATGATATAGATGTTGTTGGTGCTGTAGGTATTTCTCACAGATTATTCTGAGGTTGAAAATCTGTTCAGTGGTACTTCGCCCTGCCATGAATCCTGCTTGTTCTTCAGCTATGATTTGTTCAGCTTGTGGTTTCAACCTGTTGAGTATTATTTTCAGGAGGACCTTGCTGGGATGGCTGATGAGGCTGATGGTGCGGTAATTTTCACACTCCTGAAGGTTACCTTTTTTGGAAAGAGTGATGACAAGCGACTGGGTCCATGGTGTAGGCCATTCCCCACTCTGCCAGATCTTGTTACAGATAATGGTGAGAGCATCAGTCATCGCTTCTCCTCCTGTTTGTAGCAGTTCCGCTGGTATGTTGTCCACTCCCGCTGACTTCCCTTTCTTCAGCGATTGCACTGCTGCCTCAACTTCTTCCCGGAGAATTGGGAGGATTTCTTCTTCTTCTCTGCTCTCGGGACATGCTAGAACTGATGGGTCTCCATTTGGTGTATGGTTGTAAAGGTCAGAGCAGTACTCTGTCCATCTGTCCAAGACTTCTTGTTCTTCTGTAAGGCAAATGCCAGACTTGCTTTGGATAGTGGAGACTTTGGGCTGTTTAACACTTGTCAGCCGCTTCACAGTCTGGTAGGCCTTCTTGCTGTTGTTCTTGTTCAGATTGTTCTCTATTTCCTGGCATTGATCTTCTATCCAGTTCTCCTTTGCTGTGCGCATGCCTTTTCGGATGTCATTGTTGATTTTTCGGTAGACATCAGCTCCCTGTGAGGTGTTCTTTTTCTTTTTTAACTCTCTTCGTTTATCACACAGATCCAAAAGTTCAGGTGTGATCCACGGCTTCTTCTTTGGTCGGTGCTTGCCAAGGATCTCAGTGGCGGCATCTGTTACAGCTGAGTTGAAGGTATTGGTCATGGTGTTGACATCTACTTCGCCTGCCCCCAAAATAAGCAGTGGTGCAAATTTCCCTCCAATTGTGGCCTGAAATATTTTTGCCACCTCCGGGTCTTGCAGTTTGTCCAGGTCGAACTTCAGCCTAGTGCACTTTGCTGTATTTACTCTCTTCAAATGGAGCCGGAAAGACATCATCAC
This sequence comes from Oncomelania hupensis, assembly GCA_036898135.1. Taxonomy (NCBI): domain Eukaryota; kingdom Metazoa; phylum Mollusca; class Gastropoda; order Littorinimorpha; family Pomatiopsidae; genus Oncomelania; species Oncomelania hupensis. The sequence goes on along the minus strand of CM072512.1, from coordinate 79,227,804 downwards.
GAGATCGTGGTCACTTCCAATGTCTGCTCCTGGAAAAGTGCGTGTCCTGCCAATGTTGATGCTTGATCTGAAGCGTTTCTTGACCATGATGTAGTCGATCTGGTTGTGATGTTCCCCGCCGGGACTGTGCCATGTCCATCGTCTGGATTTTTTGTGGAGACCAAGCGTGTTTGCCAGTACCAGATTGTTGTATCTGGCAAACTCCAATAGCCTCAGACCCCTGTCATTTGTCTCGTTGTTGCAGTGGGGTCCGCATGTGTCTCCCCAGTTGTGGTGCGCATCTTGGCCAACCTTGGCATTCCAGTCGCCTTGCACTATGACTATGTCCTTCTTCGGCACTTGGTCAAGGACCGCCTGTATATTTTCATAAAAATCCTCCACTTCGCTGTCTTCATAGTCTGATGTTGGGGCATAGGCCTGGATGATGGTAATGTTGAAAGGGGTTGCTCTCAGACGGATGGTAATGAGTCTACTGGAGACTGGGCGGCAACCCATGACAGTGGCTAGAATGTTCTTGTGGACCAAGAATCCAACGCCGTGTTCGTGCCTGTCATCTCTACCGCTGAAATAGAGCTTGTGGCCTTTGTCAGTCGTTGTTTCACCTAGGCCTTTCCAGCGCAGTTCGCTGATACCTAGAACGTTCCATCGATAGTGGTCCAGCTCGTGGGCCAGTTCTTCTAATTTTCCTTCCGCAGTTAGGGTCCTGACATTCCAGGTTCCTATGACGATGTTGTTTCTCGTGCGGATCTTGCTAATTTGTCCATCAGTAGCATACTTTTCACCTCCGTCCTGGTGGCCAACGGAAGGCGCGGTCCTTGTGTAGCCGGGCGACGACCGATCCGGCATGGAATTAGTGGATAGCCTCATCATGTGTTGTGTCTTGGGCAAAAAAGACCTGGCAGGGCCCAATCCTCTCCAGGCTGTTGGCCACAGCCGAAATCCACGAATACAGTGTGGCTCGCCTTGGCCCTGAGCACGTGGTCGTTGAACCTGTAGTAACGTGAGGTTCCTCCGCCCTGGCCGGTGACTTCTGTGTAGAAGACTTTCGCCCAGTGATGCCGTGCTAACATCACCCCTGTTAGTCGCCTCTTACGACACGCCGGGAAACGTTGGGTCTATTCTATTTGCCCGAACCCACAGAGCACTGTATTCTATTTTGTTTTTGTAAACGGGGGTTCGATAAGTTGGGGTGAAGCCTCAGCCGTCCCCTGCGTGGGATGTCTTTATTGTAAAGTGACTGGCTGGTGGAGAGCTTTCGGTTTTACCACTAGGGTTGTTTCAGCAGATCTTTTATGCGGATCAGGGGTTGTCCGGTCCTGATTTGGCTCGGAAGAGTCCGCTGGACCTAAAGCAATAATAATGTAATGTAATCTTATCTTATCTTCTCTCTCTCTCTCTCCCTCTCTCTCCATTACCCTTAGATCACAATAGATTACCATGGTAAGCTTTAGAAAAGTTACATACATTGGATGCTAATGAGGTGAAATGCGAAACATGGACCCTCACAGCAGAACAACGACTAATACAATCATGAAGATGAGGTGCCACATGTAAAAGAAACAGACAGAACCGACACAAAGAAGACACGACGATAATGGGCGTAGTCTCTCGATCTTTATTACATTGCTCTGTGTTCCGACACCGCATAAGAATGAATAATCAATATCAAGAAGGCAAATGTATTAATTAGCTGGGTGAGTATGTAATGATGTTTTTCCAATGCTTATTTCGTGTGTGTTTGTGTGTATGTGTGTGTGTTTTATTGAATTATTTAATCTGCTATGACGTTAAGCACCGTTTTCAAACATAGATTTTTTTAACATTTAATCTGAAACGTTGCTATAGTTTATTATTATTTCCTTTTGTGTTTTTTTTTCTTTCTCCTTGCTAAACATTGTTTAATTTGAGTTTTGGGAATAGATTTGGAGGAGGGGTGGAGTGCGTGTGAATGCGTATGTACACTGGACTGAGGCCGGTGCTTATTTGTGCAAGTACATTTTGAAGTCTTGAAGTCTCTCTCCTTATTTGCTTTCTTGGCTAAGAAAATAATACTTTGTATATAATATGCTACGACATTTAATTATGGCACTTGAACGTGTTTTCATTAGAGTTTATACACGTTTTAAATGTCAAATATTCGTTATACAACCTCGGTAAACGTCGGCTTTTGTCTTCATCCAAAGTCATGTTTGATTTTCGTGATTTTCATCTTTTTTACAGGGTGTGCATGCTCCACAGACAATAAATTACTTCAAATGGAAGGAGCGAGGTCCCGATTCAAACTAGATCTTCGTTTAGTCGAACCAAGCCGAAACTTCCCGTCCATCTGTAAGTTTAATCTTACAAAAGAATAAATTGAGTGAAATAATGTGAACATTGTATGATCAATTCACCAAAATTATGTAGTTCTCAAACCCATGTCGGATGTCGGGGTGTCGGATAGCGCAGTGGTTGGAGCACTCGCTACTGTGTCGCAAGTTAAGCACCGTCCAGCGCGGTTAGCACTTGGATGGGTGACCGCAAAACGTGAAGCGACAAATAACAACGCCCCCAGTTGACTCAACTGTGATTGAGTACCTACTCTTTTAAGGGTGGGGAAGGTAAGGCAGCGAGGGAGAGAGATGGGCATCACCCTCATTACGCTGGCCCAAGATAAGTGTGATCTTCAACATCACGCTCCCCTACGGCCACAAGGCTATGGGACTACCTTTACCTTTACCTTTACCTCAAACCCAGCTATTTCTTGTCTTTCTTTTCTCCTTCATCCTTCTTGTCCTTTATCCGGAACTCAGAAATTGTGTTAGTGCAGAGTATGTCTGATCTTGGACAATCTGTACTATAAATATTTCAGTTGATTTCTGACGAAGCATTTTAGCGAAATACAAGCATAGAGAATCTTTTAATCTAGTGTGTTTTATCTCCTTCAACATTTTTACTCGTCTTTCTGTACCGTATAATGGGAAATAGGCTATTTGTTTCAAACCCCGGTTTGGAATCTCGTTTCCCACCATCCACAACATTAATAGTAATACCCTTGTTTCTATAAGAACATTGCAAAACGCAAGCAGCAATATAACGGACTGTGAAGTAAATAAATACTTTATTTTCCTTGTTGACTACAGCCTTTTTAGCCGCCTGTGTACAATCTTACTCCCCATCACTTACCCCTATAACTGCATCTAAAACACTGAATTATACCTTTTAAAAAAACGTGCACTATAAAGTAATATCATGCAGTTATAAAGGTAATAATAGGCCAACTTTATTTGCAGTTTTCTTCAGAATGTCGTCTCTGTGAAGGTCAAAATTAATACTGCTGTATTGCCTTTCAAAACTCAATACTAGTCTATGTCATCTTCCCGCAACCTGACACAATGTACTTACTTAATAGCCATAATGTATACAGTCGTTGTGAGAACACTTGGCGATATAGTCGAGATATAAACATGGTGCACGATTTGCACTCTTTTCCTGTTTCATGTACGAATTAAATGTTTACTTGGAACTGTTCGCCAATTATCGTTCTCCAGTGTTTCCCGGCAACATGCTTCTTGTGATATATGGTATGCAATTATAAATGGTACGTGTTTACTTTGTTCTCCGGTTAAGAGGTTTATTTTCATTGCTTGCTGTTTTTGTTTTTCTTCACAAACATCTGTTATTATCCTGCCGTTTATCTAATGTCAGCGAAGCAGCACATTCCCTAGGGCTGTGATGCGCAAAGAAATTACCCATCGTTTCTCTCTCGTGTTACTGTTAGTGTCATTTTTGTTTGGTTTACTGCTGAATTGTGGCTGAGAACACGCCTCCGGGTGTGGAAGTTTGTATACGCTGCAGATGTTACTCATTCTTTGAATAGAAGACGAAGTACTGAAACATGCACTGATAGTCAAATGCGTTGTGTTTTACTGGTTGTCTTTTTAAGTCTTGTATTTAGTTTCCAAGTAAAGGCTGTAAAGAAAATTTGGTTTAATATTACTACACTTGAAATGGTTTTGAACATGCGATATTTGTCAACAGAAGCTAGAATACTTGCTTTGGTGTTTGAGTACTGCACAAAAGAAGTAACACAACTAGTTTTAAATGCTAATACAACCTTGGAGCTGCTGTGCCTAGTAGTAAATCTCTTAGCAATAAGCAATTGATTGTTCTCCTGTTTTGCTCAATCGTCGGCGGCATGAGGGGAAAATACGTCAGTTGGCTGAATTCTTGGGGAAATCAGCAATAAAGGTTTCTTTCCAACTTTTCTTCGTCATATCAAAGATAGATCGATGGCAGGCGCTCTTTGTTCTATCCGTCATTAGCCTGCCCATTCCCCTTTGCAGTTTTGCTTTTCTATGTTTGTGTTACCTCTCTCGCTAGTCCCGATTATATCATTCTTCATTGCTTATGATCCCCCGTGGGTGCGCCGGGGATTTCTGTATAAATAGTATCCCCACTTTCTGGAAATTTAGTGCTAGAAATTACCACTGTTGCCGTCTTTCTCATTTGTTCTTTCTCATTCCTACTCTGTTCTATTAGTCTACTACATGTATCTTCTTCTCTAGATCAATCACCTACCTCTTTTCTTGAAAACTCTCCCACAACTCCTCATTTGTGTATGTGTCAGCTTGGGGATACTGGACGCTTTCTGCCAAATGGTCATTAGAGCTTTATATGGTATTATTATTTAGCAATGCAGGCATTTTATATGTATATATTTCGTTAATATTGTATAATGATGTTTATGTTGTATTTTTGTTTTTGTAAACGGGGGTTCGATTAATTAGAGTAATGCCTCAGTCACCTGCATGGGATGCCTTTATAGCAAAGTGACCGGCTGGTGGAGTTGTTTCAGCAGATCTTTTACATGGATCAAGGGGTGAGCCTTCTTTCAACCAAGCTATGGTCCTGATTTTGTTATCCTTATTCGGCTCTTTGCAGTCCGCTGGACCCTATAAACAATGAACAACTAACTTTGCTTATGACATTACCGGCATAATGTAAAGCAGTTTGTTTTGCGGTATAGCATTATATTGCCCAAATTTCAGTGAACGTTTTGTGTGTGTGTGTGTGTGTGTGTGTGTGTGTGTGTGTGTGTGTGTGTGTGTGTGTGTGTGTGTGAGTGTGAGTGAAATACCCAACAACTCTTCGTTTAAGACTGACTCAGGGACGTCCTCGCGCGTTGATATCAAAGTTCGGATGTACAATTTCTGGAGCTAATGTGATGTGTGGATTATAGTTGGTCGACTTGGATCCGAACTCACAGTTAATCTCTTAAGCCCAGCTGGTACACTGACGAGCTGGGAACACAGCGAAATGGACATCTGTATCTATGGCAAACTCCACAAATGCAAATCATTGGAGGACAGCAACTGATAAATATTTTATCCAAGATGCTATCAATAAACCTCAGCCCATCTCTATGGACTGAGGTCACTTTATCACTTGTTGTTAACACAAGCTTTTTGTTTCCCTCACAATTAATCTCTGAAATCATTCTTCGTACTATACGTCCGCCGTGGTCGTGTTAGACGTGTAGCCTTGTGAGATGTACTCGGCGAGTTTCAGCTACGCTGTGCGTGCGCAATTTTCATTTGCCACCATCCGGCTGGCCTGATTTTTGTTCTAGGTTCTGTTTTTTTTTTTTTCATTTTGTGCCAGTTTTCATACTACGTTGGAACCCCGTTAAAGTTGTTTCTTTTCTATGACGGCATTCTAGCGCCAAAACTTTATTAACATGTTTAGTTTTCAGTTTTGGCTCTAGCAATCCGCCTGGAAATGCGCCAAAACCGAAAATTGTAATTATCAAGGACAATAAATATAATTTTTACATGACCATGCTTAATTCCGAATAAGGCGGCTAACTAGCGCCAAAATGTGCATTTACAGGTATCAATGATAATAGTATTTAACACCTGTTCTGTGTAATTCACATTATGACGGCCTACTAGCGCCAAAAAACTGATAATTACAAATAGCATGTGATAATTACAAATATCAGCGACATATTTTATAATTAACACGTAAAAATTGTAATTATCAAGTGAAAATTACAATTATCGGTTTGGTCCATTTCCAGACGGATTGCTAGAGCCAAAACTGAAAATTAAACATGATCACGCAAAAATATTTGTAATTTTTCAATGAAAATTGTAATGATCCCTAGATAATTGTAATTTTCCTATGTTATTTGCAATTATCTCATGATATTTGTAATTATCAGGTTTTGGCGGTAGGAAGACGTGGCAAATACTGATAATTATTAATTAACACTGTGGATTACCGATATCTCTGTAAATTACACCGAACACGTGTTAATTTCAATTATCTCGTGATAATGGTAACTCTCGGTTTTGGCGCTAGTAGGCCGTCATACTTTTCCACATACACGAAGTCCCCAAATTCCAACTCCCACCCCAACCGCCCTTTCCTTTTCCTCTTCTTTCTCTTACCCCAACCCCATTTCTGTTTCTCCCTCCACGCTCGACGTGCATCATTTCTGTACATGCGAAGCAGTCCTGTCCTGGTTTTCTGCTGCTGTGCTTCCTTCACTGTCGTGCCCAATCTTTCCCTTCGCTCGATACTGTTGTGTACCGCGATTCTGCTTCATTTGGTTATACTGTGAATGGTTTTATTGTGAGTGGGCAGGAGAACAGGGCAAGAGGTATTGGGGACAGTGCTTAGATTGGGCTTTCTCCGTCGTTGGCGCCGTTAATGGGCAGTTTGAAATGTTCTCTAGGCATTTCTCCACAATTCCAGACAGTTATTCGACATGTTGTGACCTCTTAGAAACAAATTTGGGTCCAAAGTTAGCGAATATATTTAGCAGTGTTGTGTAATCCAATTTCACGTAATGATGATGTTTTCGAGATAGAGATTATTTAAGCTGGCCGGTCCTTGTGATTATTGTAATGCTACATAATGATGAGAGTAAGTAATGCAATACCGCGGTAGTAAATTTGCCGTCGGTCTATCTATTACAGTATAAAATTTACATAATAGGTCTACTTACATGAGCCTATTTAACATCGTTACCTAAAGCACAAAAACGTATTTACAGGACCTTTATCTTTATTCTTGATGGCATGTGGTGCAATGCTGCGAACACAATTTAACAGACTTCTGTATCTGTTAGCGTCTAGCTTTTTAGAAATGCTATTTACAAAAAATATTCGGCAGAAATTGTGCACCGATAGTTTCAAGATATCCAGCAGCAGAAACTATAGATTTATATACTCTTATTCAGTATTTTTTTAAAGCATTATGTAGTATTATGTAAAACGAAGTAATTAAACAAAATCGAGTTTTGGTAATGATGACGTCTATATTATGATTAGGGTAACTCGGGGTACTAGTCGAGGTTACTCAAACATCTACCCCTTGTTTCTCAGAAGTTATGTACTGCAGCGAGCCAGATGATGTTTTGATTGCGTCATTTTGTTACAAGGCGTGACTTCCCCAAATTTGGAGAGCCCAAAACAGGGGATAGGTGTTTTTTTTTTAAATTAATTTCAATGTTTTCATCGTATTTTCCGTTATTCTACAGTATCCATCAATTCAGTTCTATCGTCTGACTGGTGAATGAAACAAAACCACCCTGTATTTGCTAGTTAAAGGGATGTTTCAACTCGATGTAAGTTCAGGGCTGAGCTTTAACGTTCGCCAACTCGCCAATGGCCCCTAAAAATAGTGTGTGGCGAACTCGATTTGGGGTACCATTCGCCCGGCTGGCGACTTGAAAATACCGCCAGTGGTAGAGATTCTGTACCTGTACACGGACTTTTGACTTGCAATGTAAAACAAAACACGCGCCAACCGCTTCTGCAGTCGGGCAGTCAGCACCGGAGACCCGTTCCGATGCATGCTAGGAAGTTAGGTAACGCTAGCAAAGCGAGGGATTTGCGAAGCAAAAATAGCCTTTTCTCGCGAGACTTTCTTCTTTCCCTCGCCGCGAAACGCTACTGCCCTGCGAGATCCCAGCCTTCTTGCTTCCTTGCGTGTATCGGAACGAGTCTCTGACTTCCTTGATGAGTCACGCGAGACTTGCCGTACTTTCGATATTCCCCATTCTCAGTCTTTTGTCAATCTCGAACGATGTGGCGCTTTTTAAGCGGTGTCTCGGAGCCTCCAGCAAAAAAAATAAAGTCCGAAGAAGAAAAAAAAAACAACTGAAGAAGGCACACCCAAGCTCCTTCAAGTTTTGGAACATTGAGGAGGAGGATGTCGATAATGAATAAATTATACAGTGCTTGTTTTAACAAATGAAACCGTGTTGTTGAAATTTATCTTGTTTATTAGCTGCAATAGTTATACAGTTTTAAAAAAATGACCGTGCTTTCAATCAAGGGGTCTGGCAACCTGAGAAATATTTTGGCAACTTCAACTTCCCAGGTTAGGAGCCCGGCTGGCTCCTTAACCTGGCTTGCTAAATCTCAGCCCTGAAGTTACGGTTGAGTTACGTTATCTCCATTTGATGTCACCAAGCTCCGTTCACGTTTACATTGCGTCAGACTGGGGCAAGAGGACAACTAGTTACTGAGGCAAAACGCAGGTGGTAGGCCTTTTGCCCCATTCTCTGGGCCCATTGCAGTTTTTAATGTCAGATCAGATACTGAGTGTAAGAAGATAGAAAAGAAAAAAAAACACTGAAAATCTCTCTCTCTCTCTCTCTCTCTCTCTCTCTCTCTCTCTCTCTCTCTCTCTCTCTCTCTTTCTCTCTCTCTCTCTCTCTCTCTCTCTCTCTCTCTCTCTCTCTCTCTCTATCTCTCTCTCTCTCTCTCTCAGAACAAAGGGAAGGCTTTTAAACATTGTGCACAATAATGACATGGCATTTCAGGACACCTTGTTTTAGTTGATTTTACTCATCAATGACAGAACAAGACGTTTTCATTTGGTTTTATTCACGAATGGCATGCCACGTCTTGACAATAATTAAAAATTTTGTTTTAGTTGTTTTCCTCTTCCTTAACAGTACCTATGATGACACAAAGTTTAGTGGGTTTTGAGTTTTCCTCTTCCTTAACAGTACATTTGATGACACAAAGTTTAGTGGGTTTTGGGTTTTCCTCTTCCTTAACAGTACATTTGATGACACAAAGTTTAGTGGGTTTTGAGTTTTCCTCTTCCTTAACAGTACATTTGATGACACAAAGTTTAGTGGGTTTTGGGTTTTCCTCTTCCTTAACAGTACATTTGATGACACAAAGTTTAGTGGGTTTTGAGTTTTCCTCTTCCTTAACAGTACATTTGATGACACAAAGTTTAGTGGGTTTGGGGTTTTCCTCTTCCTTAACAGTACATTTGATGACACAAAGTTTAGTGGGCTTTGGGTTTTCCTAATTTGATGACACAGAGTTCAGTGGATTTTTTTCCTTCTTGATTTGTTAACGGCATATATATATATATATTGTGGTTTGCCAAAATGTCTGTACTTTTGGGACAAAGCGCCCCATGGAGAAAGGCGTTTTGCCCCATACCTGGGGCAAGAAGGACAGTTTATTTTTTAAAATGTTGTTTAACTCTGTGTATTTTCTTGTATTGCCATATGCGAATGTTTGTGATGTTTTGTCTCTATGGTTTTAGCCTATTTTGAGCTGCTAGCTACTTCAATAGGAGGAGCTATTACATTTTTTCCTTAAGGTTGGGGAAGAGGGGGAGGGGGGGCGCTTTGCCTTGAGTTACCCTATATCGGGACTTCAACAAATCACGCAGATAAAATGCAGTCAGCGGATGTCTTTGGTAAGGCATCCATTAAGTGTTAACTTCACCACACAGTCATTTCATCTCTTGGTCAGGGGACAGAATTATGGTAAACGGTCAAGATCTATGTCCTACTTTATACCTTCTGATGGCTTGACCTTGTTTATTTTAAATTCATAGATGAATATTCCTGAATGTCAAGTGCGCGTATACGTACTTCTGAGACCATGGAAATAGAGAAGGGTCAAGGACTGTGTTTTACCTAAAAAGTATGTATAATTTATAAATTATTACTATTTATCGTGCATGTCATAGTACTCCGCAACATACCGACCACTCAGGCCTTCAAAAACGCACTCAAGACCCATCTCTTCAAACTGTATTATATTGATTGACTCTTATCCTCCGACCGATGACGGACGCCGGTGGGGTGCCGTCCATGGCTTCACATGTAAATAGTCTGTACATGTATATCAGAGTTTCTAATTATTTTTATATAATTATTTTTGCATTAGTTTCTACATTATGTTATTGATAATATTTTATTTCTGCAATAGTGAGGAGGCGGGTCTTGTCTTTTTTTTTTTTTTTTTTTTATATCCGATCATTGTATTAATTAACCATTGTTAGATGTAACAAATTTGTAGTTATAGTTTAAATTTGTATGGTGAATCGTATTACTTTCTAATATGCCATTGTATTAATATTTTTCTTTTTTGTTTTATTATGCATGTGTAGTGTAATCCATAATTTGTTGTTCCCTTGTATGCCTTTGCGAGTACGGTTGGTGTGAATGCTTGCATTGTTTTATTGTTTATGTTTGTTTTAAAGATATATCCTATGTTAAGAGTGGTGAGCCCAGCCCTGAGCTGGGATATCGAGCTATATAAGCCTACTTTATTATTATTATTATTATTATTATTATTATTATTATTATTATTATTATTATTATTATTATTATTATTATTATTATTATTATTATCATTAACGCTTTCTAGCAGTCTTACAAAGAAGCAGTTGTTTGTAAGACGGACATAAATCTCTGTGTCAAGGAACACCACGCCCTAACTATTACGCTATGACGAATAACGTCAGATTCTGTCGCTTACAGCTTTAATATAAAATATTTTTGTTATAAAATTGTACAATAGTGATATTATTCCCCGCAACCCTGCGTACCGAGATGTGAGGTTTATACAATTGGTCTGGTCAGTTTAGTAATGACCATATCGGTTTATACATAAACAGCACAATATGACAACACTACCAACCAATAACTACTACCAACCATTATAATAGATACGCTACGATACATAACACCATGAACATGTTCACAATGAGCAAAGGCGTTCAGTTTGGGTGAAAGTGAGGAGTAAAAGGCCTGGCTTGATTGGAACGGGTTCGCATATACCGTAAACAATTTTTCAAGATTCACGAACCATACAAATAGATCTGCTTTTTTAACTGGAAAATTGATCCTGATGATTGGTCCACCTTGGAAATGCTTCGCTCAACATGCTCTAGGAACCTGGACGATCAAAAGTTTTTTTTTTGTTTTTTTTTTTTAATATAATATTTACAATAAATTATCGGAACATCCGATATCCCCGAAGCTGAACTCGGAAGATGGGGAACAATTGGCATCGGTCATCTGCTGTAATCAGCGAGTCTGGTCATGGTCAGTATCAAATCGCCAATCCCACGCAAAACAAAGATATACAACCACCATGGAATAGTTTGCTGCGTTACGGGTAACATCGTCAATGTTCCGGGTGTCTTACTTTTAGCCGGGCGCCTTCCTTTGCGCATGCGCCAGGTCAAGTCTGGCCGGCTTATTCACGATGTTCTTAGGCGTCGTAACCCTAACCCTAAATCCTAATGCTAACTCTAACCCCAATTCTTGCTAAGACTACGATAGCACTGTGCGCATGCGTCGAATTTTGTAATGCGTCGACCAATCAGAATGGTCCCAGTCAAAATAAGATACTAGGAGCTTTGACGATGTCACACCGGTCGTTACCCCTTACGGAATCACTAACGCTCTCGTTCGTTTGATAAATTAAAGTCCCACGTCACATTAGCGAATAGGGGACTGGGAAGGGGGGGGGGGGAGAGAACGAAGTTTTACGTACCAATATAAATATTAGGGACAATAGACCAGCTAAAAAGCTGTAACTAAAAAAACTGCCTAAGCTCAAACAAGGGAAAGGCCAGCAAGGCCAAGCAGAAGATAAAAAGTTACAGGAATGCCACGTGGTCGGTAGAGCAGCCACCCCCCCCCACCCCATCCCCCCACCACCCCCACCTGCGCCAGGCGAGGAGGTATATTTTATAAGTATAGAGCGGCAAAAACCAGCTGATCCAACCCACAAACACATTAAAATAAAAAAAATAAAACTTACATATATAAGACCAGTCACTAACGCTCTGCCATGCACGGGACGTTAAGTACTGCCGCTGCTGTCTCACGTTGCGCGTAAGTTGTGAAGTCATTTTTGACTCACGTGATAGCAACGTGAGTTTATAAACTCATTCCCCAATTTTGTTTTCTCCAGAATTTTGCAAATCTGTGCGAAACGAGTCCTAAATAATCCAAAAAATTACATTTAACGCCCCCTCCCCCCTCCTTTCCCCCTCCCTTCTCCGAAAAAAATTGTCCGTCCGTCCGACTGTCTGTCCGCCATTCGCCGTCTGTTTGTGCAAAACTTGAAAGTGGATTAATTTTTCAAAGCTTATTTCAGCTATCACAACCAAACTTGGTAAGATGGGGTATATCCATGAGACCCCATAAATGATCCGTGAATTCATGACTTCACATCAAGGTCACATGGTCAAGAAATGTTAGTCAAAAAGTGAAACTTTGTAACACACTTTTGCTTTTTCTAAGTTATTAACATTATAATTATGATTCTTTGACGCATGAAAGTATCAATAAGAAACACCTACTATGAGAATTGAGTCAACCTCACTCCAAGATCACGATCACTGGAGCTGTCCAACTGCGGTTAGTATAGGTACTTTGAAGTGACCTTGACTCTAAACACTGAGAAATATAAAGTCAAAACTTGTTGTCTTTAGGGACGATAGATTGATCTTTCATATGAGTTCTCTTTTTGTGTTGATCTTGAAGGTCAAGGTCATTTTAGATTTTGCAAAAACATTTTTTTTTAATGTATAAACGTACAGTGGAATGGCTCTATATTAATACATAGTATGCAATAACGTGGTGTTGCAACAACAGTGGGTTATTTCATCATGCATGAACATGAGAGGTCACGTGAAGTTCAAGGTCCTCCCAATGTCAAGGTCATCCTAAGGTCAAGTCACTGAAGGTCAAGGTCATCCCAAAGTAACTTTTTTGTTTGCTTTAATTTTGCCGTAGTTTACTTCATCGTACATGAGTGTAGTTGGAGCCGGAGGTCTACGACATCTCAAGGTCAGTCAATAGAATCGAAAGATCAAAGTCGGTATTACTTTGCATTTTAATGCCACCGTTTCATTTCGTTTCTTTCTCGGCACTCATTTTAATGTTAAATATTGCAAGTTCTATAAGGAGCATGTAAGTCATATGGGCTTTGCCCTTCTAGTTTCATTTTATTATTGCTCTGAAGTGATCTTGACCCCAGACTATGAGAGATATAAAGTCAAAACGTTGTATTTAGAGATGATAGAAGATTGATCTTTCATATATGTTCCGTTTTGCGTTGGTCTTAAAGGTCAGGCCATTTTAGGCCTTGCAAAAACATACACAAAATAGGTCATCGTACAGTGGAATGTTATTCCAAGCTCAAGGTCATTGAAGGTCAAGGTCCTGCCAAGGTTACCTTTTTTGGGGGGCTTGATACAACTTTTGCTGTACTTTATTTGATAGTAAGCCTACATGAATATATTTAGAGCCGGAGGTCTAGGTCATCTCAAGGTCAAGAGCATAGAAAGATCAAAGTCGGTGTTACTTTGCATTTTAATGCCACCGTTTAATTTTGTTGTCCTGCGCATTCACTTTCGTGTTCAATATTGCGAGTTCCATATTGAGCGTGTGAGTCATAAGGGCTTTCTCTTTCTAGTTTAGAATTAAATTTTATCACTCAAATATAATTCATAAGTATGTATTTTGCTGTTCTACAATAGAAAGAAGCTTACGTTTTGATCTTTTACGCACTTTGTACTGAATAACCCCTTCTCAAACATTTTGTACACTTTTAAAATAGGCCTAATAATAACTCCAAAGTCACTGCTGTAGTAAAACTATGCAAATGCCTCGGTGAGATTTACTTCAGCAATATTATGCTAATGCTTTAGTGAGATTTACGCTCCTACTCATAGGTATTAACGTGCTATGCCAATGAATACACACACATTATTGTGTGAATTGCTTTATGTGCTTATTCTGAAAGTATCATGACTGAGAAATACACTAATAATGATAATGGAGATTTTTTTTTGTTGTTGCAAATTTGGAGGAAATTATGGTGGCAGTAGCTGTCATCTTAAGCTTTAGCATCTGTTTTGCGGTAGGTTAGTACCACAGGTGCCAAGTTTAGTTAATTGTACATTACTCATTCTGTCATAGTTTATGCCCAACACGACACATTGCTATGTATCATTTTGGTATAATAGGAATGTGCTTGTATAAAACCTTTCGTGTCCATTATTTCGTCATGTAACCTTTTCCCTGCTTGATTTGGTTTGCGCCCACCGCCGTAGCTCTAGTGGTAGAGCGTTCGCCTGGCACACCGATGACCCAGGTTCGAATCCCGTGGTGGGCGATATAAAATGTGGCAATTTTCACTGTTCATTTTAGCAGTATGATTGCTCTTGGGGTTCAGTGTTGATTTAGGTACCTACCCCTCTTTCCCTGGGATGGTTATCCCCGTCTGCCATATCGCCAATGGTGGGTGTAGACGTTAAACCTCAATGTTCATTCATTGGTTTGCATTCTATTCTATTTGTCACCAACCTGGAGTCAAGGTAGCTTGTTTTCTTCTCAAGAATTCTGCAAATTATAAAGAAAAGATAAAAAAAAGTTCTCAGAGCTGAAACTACAGAATCGTAATTGGTTATAATTTCCATAGTCTAATCATTACTAATCACCTGTGTTAATGTTTCAGTTTGAGACTTTTGTCATTAATGTACCGATCTGTTGCAATGGTGAACCTCCTTGTTTCTCGGTCAGTGCACTTCTCTTGGAATATTGCTGTAAGCTGCAGCAACTGTCTTGTACAAGTGTAGTAACTAATCGTCTTTTACGATAACATCTGAGACATCTGCATTTAATGGCCTCGTTTTCGGGCACGCATATGTTAACTAACTTTTAGAAGTTCTTGTTTTCACTCGCATATGTGCAGCAATGTGAGTGCTCACCCAAAAATATTGTTTTTAAAATCAGATTAATTTTTTCCCCTTAAGCTTAAATTGGCTGTTGGAAAAAAAAAAAGAAGAATCGCGTTCAAATATTTCTATATCGCGTAACCTCCATAAGTGTCGAAATGTCCAAGTACAAACAGATTCCCCCTATTGCCATACCAAAGATTGCCAAAGTTTAGACTTATATTAGATTCTGTTTACACCTCAAAATATGAAATTAACCCGAGAACATACGTCAAGAGTTCTGGTTACACCTCAAAATATGAAACTAACCCGAGAACATACGTCAAGAGTTAATATAAGTATTTCACGTATGTGATATCGTATAACATACACATAATAATTACAGCTAGTGTCTCTATTTGGCCAATTCAAAAAGATGCTATTATGGTACTCTAACATCGTTTGACCTTCAGTAGAAATTTAAACCTGTAAATAATGTCCCAAACATAAAATTATTCTTTTACCCCTTTCTTGGAAATGACGTCATTAAAAAAAAAAAAAGGCGATACAAAAGATAAAAATGTTGTACGCAGAGTTGTTAACAATGTCGCTGATAATTTTTCAAAGTTCGTATTCTATGTAGCCTCACAAACAAAAACATAAAAAAAAAAAAGTTAAACATAATGTGTGTTATTCTCGTCCTATTATTCCTTCACTACGGACGAGTCATTCGATCTTGTAGATTATAACTAACCCCATACAAATATTCA
The DNA here is from genome assembly GCA_036898135.1 of Oncomelania hupensis. Lineage (NCBI taxonomy): Eukaryota > Metazoa > Mollusca > Gastropoda > Littorinimorpha > Pomatiopsidae > Oncomelania > Oncomelania hupensis. The sequence goes on along the minus strand of CM072512.1, from coordinate 79,212,046 downwards.
CACTGCCCCAAACTTGAAATTGGTCTTTTACTGTGGGAATGACGTCATTAGAAAAGGGACACAAAAGATTAAGGATGTATAAATATTATATTTCTTCATAGCGTGAAATGAAATGAATGAACATTGAGGTTTAATGTTGTGACAGACGGACCAGTTTACCCTGCTTACTTTACTATTTAGCCTTGTTTAGTCCATGTAATCTTAGAATGTTAATGTTAGGCTGCAGCAGACGATGGAAGTAATCAGGCGTAGCAATGGTATAACTGAGGTACACACACTGCGAGCTTGACGCAAACAGTGTAGTGACGTCAGCACTGTGTGTGTTGAATCCGCAGGCAATGATATCATCGTAGCTACGTTAGGCGAGTCGATTACCAGCCTATGAGAACACAGGTTAGAATGGACTCAACCAGGTCTGGCTGATTCAAATAGAGAGATAGAACAGGAGTCGAGTTTGAGACGAGGAGCAGTACACAGCTACACAGTTAGCAGTAAGATCTCTCCTGAACAGACCAGGAAGCAGGACTTGAGAATCTTAGAATTCAATCAAGTAGCCACGAGCCTGACTTTGTCAAACAGACGAGCAGGCGAGCTATACCGTGCGCCCAACTCACCAGAAAACACGAGTTGGCTGTTTAGCCTCTACAGCACAGGACTGAGAGAGCTCCCCTGGAAAACACCCTCCAAGACAACACAGATTGTCCAGGAACCAAACTACACGACGACCCAGCGTGTACCAGAAGCTACCTCATCAAAGGGCTTCAAACCCGCTACACACACAAGCTAAGACAGGTAGTGAAGAAAACGACAGCAATTCTGGCTGACAGCGATCATCCTCTGTACATGGAATTTGCCAGTAGGTTGATAGAGAGAAGTGGTAGATATAGGGCAGTAAAGACGAAAACGACGAGGCACAAACATTCATTTATTCCGACAGCCATTCAGATGTACAACGAGCAATTAGATAGGGCAAACACAAAACACACGACTAACTAACATACTGACTAGCTGCATTCCCACCTGGGAGGGACTCACTACCGCACTATAGAATTAACGTGCAGTATGCTCTTTCTAATGCTAAAATACACTTTTATGTTTTTATGTGTATAAATTCTTAAATAATAGTCTTTTACACCCTTTTTATGATTGTAGTTTACTTTTGCTTACTATGTGTTATATACTTTTTGACTCCCATTGCTATATAAAAAAACTATAATGCATGCCTAAAGATAAGTGTATGTGGTGTTTCTCTTTTGCCTGATTGTTAGCATGCCGTCCTTAATGTTGCATATTACATGTATGTTTTTATCATATTTTTAATTGTGCTGAGTGAAAGATTTCCTTGACGACATTGTAATTTCCATTTTATGGATTATTAAAGATTATGACTTATGACTTATGACTTAAGTGCCCAGGAATCAGTGCACTTAAACTGGTAGCAAAAGGACCACAGTAGTCCACTCTTCAGAGAATAGTAAAACGGACCACAGTAGTCCAATCTCCATGAACTCTAGTAGCCAGTGCCCTATGAAGACATAACAGCTGCCTAGACTATCACCGATCGAATCATTTGCTTTGACTCGTGACTTTTTAAGGTAGATTAGTACATCGAAGATCTTGTATAGAGTAGAAGAAATAAATGTGTGATTTTAACTGTTATCAAGTGGCTGGACTACATATGATTCATAGCCGTGTGAAAGCTAGTGTGACAGTGATCTTTTACAATTTTTCTATCTATCTCTGTATCCCAGCCTTAACACAGACCGAGCGAAACAAATAAATTTATTAAAGTAATTCACCGGGTGACTAACTAGCGGTTCCCATCGAATAAAGCGTGAGGGTTACAGCATTCCATTGTGCAGAACCCAGCAACCCATAAACCCCACGTGACAAACGTCTACACCCACCATTGGCGATATGGCAGATGGGGATAACCATCCCAAGGAAAGAGGGGTAGGAACCTGAATCAATTCTGAACCACCAGAGCAATCATACTGCTACATTGGACAATGAAAATGACCACTTTTATATCGTCCACCACGGGATTCGAACCTGGGTCATCGGTGTGCCAGGCGAACGCTCTACCACTTGTGCTACGGCGGTGGGACATCGCGTGCATACATATAAATATGCTTCAGTTTGAGACTGTTGTCATTAATGTATTGATCTGTTGCAATGGTGAACCTCCTTGTTTCTCATGACAGCAGCAATCCTCGCTCTTACCTCTGAAAGACACGACTTACTTAATCAGTTCACTGCACTTCACTGCATTTACACACACACACATACACACGCACACACACACCCACACATACAAATATAAATAGAGAGAGAGAGAGAGAGAGAGAGAGAGAGAGAGAGAGAGAGAGAGAGAGATTTTTTAATTTAATTTATTTATTTATTTCCTATTGTGATCTCCTCAACGGTGTCTTTGCATGCAGTACATATCAATTGCACTCGGTGTAGTCTAAGCATTCAAGGCCAAACTTCCTCTGATGAGACCTTTAGTAAAGATCGAAACGCGTAAGGAGAACCAGGCTTTATAAGCACCAAGGAATTGAAAGCCAGTATGTCGCATTTCGTGTCCACCTTTGAGAGCATAATAATGACCTTTCTTGATGTTTAAAGCAACTTGCCTCTCTTGGTTTGTTTGATACCTTACTCCTTAATGCTTTATATATATGTAATTATTGTCACTAATAATTTTATTACGTTCGTTTTCTGTCAACAAAGACATGATTATTATGTTATTCCATTATTTTCTGTCAGTACGAGCTCGCCATTTGACAATCTGTAGAAACTATCACACCTAGGCTTAACTATTGCCCCAATAGTGACCTCCGGGCTTGGCCATACGAAAAGCAAAATACACTAGATAAGAGAAATGCAATGAGTACGGGAGGATGGCGGATTTGCAACTAGCCTACTCATTGTCGGTAATACTACATTAATTTGGTCATTTCAGGTGGATGTTAATTTAATCCTTACAATCCGTTTAACCCTCAGTTACCGTAAAGGCCCAAACTTGAACTTGACCTTTTGCTTCAGTCCAGGTTAGCACCAAGGGTCTTAAGGTAGCACCACAAAGAACATAGTGACGTAAATGGGAAAAAGAGGTCAAGTCAAGTCAAGTCAGAACTCTTTATTCCATAAAACCCCTTGAGGCACGTGCATCGTCATCAACATCATCAGTCCCACAGCCAGTCAGGCAGTTGGGAAGACACGAGGTCTGCCGACGCAGAGATTTTCGCCATTTCCTTTATAGCCGGTCTTAAATGGAAGGTCCGCAGTGGTTCACGAACTTTTTTTTTCGAGGTTCTCTGATCTCGGAATTAGATGCCTGAACCTTTTGGGGAAAAAAGTTCAGGAACTTAAATTCGGGACCCAAAAGAAAAGTTCAGGAACCTAGGTTCGGGATCTGAGAACCTAAAAAATAAAATTAGGACAGGCCACCAGGGAAATGAAGTAAACAGAGTGAAATATATAACGATAAATGTCCGATGTCTGTCAGAGATCGAGGGAGGAAATTTTGATGGGCTTCATTTGACCAGAGGGAATTTCATGATGGTCTGTGACCCGCCTAACCTGTAGGCTATAGTCAAGGTCAAGTAAAATTTACGTTGATGTACTTTTACACAAACTGTTGTCTCTCTTGACTGACTATAGCGAGACCATTGAAATTAACTTCGCTTTAAAAAACACGAACAAAAAAAAACAGTGACAATCTCTCTCTGTATTCCTCATTTCTCATGTTTACAGGAGCTCCCTTGTTGCTGCATGTCTACTGATGAACCATTAACAGCAAAACAACATTTTGTTGTTATCAGCACCGTAGTAAAGCCGTTCGACAGATTTAGCATGCACATGTCATTGTGCTTCACAATTATGTAAAGTCATCGTTTAGTTTTACTGATAGTATTAAGCTTCTAGTTGATCACGCCCATATTTGTTGTAAGTATGAGGTTCGTGAAAAAAACCAATGAGGGCGGGAATGAAGTAGAATATTTAAAGCGGATTGACAGAAAGGTTGGGTAGAATTCTTTATGAGTGGAAATTTCTTAGTGTGCTGCACTTTAATCTACAAAGCACATTATTATACTAATCGTAATAATATTTACTTGTTTAATTTCGCAAGACGAAGTGATCATTGCGAGTTATGTTTGGGAATCACTTTTGTGCGCAGTTCATTATGCAAATTGATGCCCTGTTATAGTTTTGTGTATGGATATTGTCAAATGAAGTAGATGTTCTTTCCCTTCCATGATTAATATATATGATGTATGTCTGGTCTCCATCCTTGTGTTAAAGCTCTTGGTCATGTATAAGTGCAGTGAACTGATTAAGTAAGTCGTGTCTTTCAGAGGTAAGAGCGTGGAATGCTGCTGTCATGTTTCGTCGTGAAGTACGACACGGCGCAGCTAAATTTATGTTGCTGCATTGCATTAATTAAAAATAGTGCACCTATCACGTGAGTTTTGTTCTTTTTAATAGAACGTTCTTTTTCATTGTCTCTCCGCCCCGACCCCTCTGATCTCCATTCCTCCAAATTTCAACTGAGCAATACCTCTATTTTCTTCAAGTATCGGATAGAAATCAATAGGTTGTTGGAGGAAGCACAGGCATAGACTTTACCCACTGATCCACTCCAGCCCTCTATACAGAAAGGTTAATTGTAGATTATAGGCAAACGACACCGGAGCGTATGGGCGACTACTGGTCAAATTATTCTGACACACACGAACCAGTAAGGGGAAAATTATATCACACGTAGGCCAATCCGGGATTCGAACCAGAGACCTTTCGGTTACTAGTAAGCCACTCTACCAACTGAGCTACCCGGCCCACCTAAAAAGGAAGAAAGACGTGTGACTTTTATATGCTTTACGGATTCTGGTGAATGATTAACGATGGTTTTACTCTTCAGCTTTCTTTGGTCTTTCTGAGCATACGTCAAATATCGTAAATTATGCTTGAAGGTTATGAAAACATGCAATGGTAGCAACGAAGTTGTAAACATATACGTCCACCATGTTTTAACCCATTGTTAGACCGGGAAAATAACGTAAGATAACATTACATTTTCCTTTCCTGCGTGCCCCACCTCGCGGGGAGCGCTGAACTGGTGTGTATCGGTCTTGCGGTAAAGGGTCATGAAGAACACATTGACATGGATTTTACCTGTCTGTTGTCTTGTGTAAAGTTCACGAAGGTGGTAATCACTGCAGTCTCTGATGTTTTATCCCCTTTTTTCGGAGACACGCGCGTTTGTTCGTGTCTCAGAGGCGTAACAGGGTCAATGGGAACAACCGACCTGTTGGGATTTCCTGTGGTTGCTGAGGGCAGTCTGTGTTGACAGAACCTTGAGTCAACTTCCAAGGATCTCGGTCACAAGGGAAGGAGATGCGTGTAAGATGTAAGACTTGTTAGGAAAAAAACGACCAACTAGTTCTCAAGTGAGTTTGAAGATACGTGGACAAATTACTGGTATAAAGCCCATTCCGACCGAATCCAGATGTGTATTATCGTAGTTTATGGACGACGAAGCAATCTGCACCTAGCATCTGATGATGAGGGGGAAAACACTCATTTGTAGTAGAATCAAAGAGCTTGGTAGAATTTTATCGATTCTGATTTTAACGATTATAAACACCATTTTCATTGCCACGGGAAGAGGTGCAACGAGCCCCAGGAAAATAGATCATGCACCGTCATTATGATTTGCTGAACTTTATTTTGGCTGAAGTAACTGAGAGAGAATTTGAATGGTAGGGCCTACTCGTTATGGTCTGTTGTGGTCCACATCAGTTCACTGGATCGTTCTACGTGGAGTCTGTATAGATGCCAGAATCGGCAAGAAACCGAAAGAAAGAATATAAATCGACGATCGCTTATGTTGTTGTTGTTATTGATTATGGGTATGAAAGGCGGAGATTGGATACCTTTTCAGCAGCCATGTTTGCGCACGGTAACTATAGTCCGGTGTCAGTGTTAATTGCCGTCTTTTCATTTATTGTCTTAACGTCGTCGTTGCTGTCAGCTTCGTGTGCTAAAAGTCGCCCTTTACGTGTAATTGGTTAAAGGTGCAGTCAGCAGTTTTCGTGCAAAACAATTTTCGAAGATGCTAGACCATCCACTTCTTGGAGACACTGTGATTTTAATGATATTTTCGCAATACTTTTTCCCTGTTTCTCTCTCTCTCCTCCCTCCCTCCCTTTCTCTCTCTCTCTCCCTCCTCCCTCCCTCCCTCTCTCTCTGTCTTTGTGAATGCGCGCGCGTACATTTTGCAATAAACCATACCACTTTTTTCGGTCACTTGACTTTCTTATTTTGCGAGCGAATCCAAAGTCGGGGTACTGAACTTACAACTATTATTGGGCCTCTTTATTTAGATGGTCGTCGTTTAATCCGCACTGTATAGTAATAATTTGGTATACGTTTTCAGTTGACTTTCGTTTTTATTTTTTTAAATATTTTTTTATGTCTATATGCGACTTCTTCCACAGATTATGAATGGTAGAAATGTTGGTACAATACTTAGCTTTTTTAATTTTTTTATTCGTCTAACGTGTTATTTCACACCGAATTCAATCAAGAAGAATATCTCGGTTGTTTTCACTTCAAACTGTCTAAATGAAACTTTGTTGAATCCGTAAATGTGGGGCCAAGTTTGCTTTTACATTTTAACCACCCCGTAACATTCTGTAAATTTATGGCAATTATTTAATGTCAAGAACATCAAGGACAGACTGATATAATTTATACATGATCACAGGTGTCCGGTTTTACTTAAAATGAGATGTCAAGGTCTCGGATCAAGTATATTGTCAATGTCTGACCTTGAGTGCGCTTTATTAAGAAAAATAAAAGTGCACAATAAGATTTTTAAGGTCGCAATTCAAAGAAGAGCTTGATTGAGACACACCGTTGAACTCAACGCTCTTAGAAACTATATCCCTAAATGGATTTAAGGGTGTGGTGTTTTGATTTATTAGATTTGAAATTGCGTTAGTAACCATCTTCATGGTATTCCACATTTGTAGTGTTAGCTCTTTGTGTGTGTGTGTGGGTGTGTGGGTGGGTGTGTGTGTGTGTGTTTTATTGAAATGTATAATGTTTGTGCCCCCTCTGACCGCAAGCGAGAAGGTCGATTTAAATTTGTATTCCCGATTCGCACACTGCACCTTGCGCAGGTATGTTTGGATTTGGTCGAACGGTGTTTCGCGATCAAGGGTATGTATGCTCCAAGGTCATGGAAGTATCCTGCTTCGTATCATGCGCTGTCATTCACTGCTTAGCCATATAAGTAGGACACGTCAAAGCTATGTTTTCTGGATAATTATTATTAATCGAGAGTGTTAGTTAAGGTGTGTACAAGCGGAGCTATTTCTTCAAACTCTGTGCAATTCAAGAACGTTTATAATAAATCACATTCATTTCTCTGCGCACCCCTCGTCTTTGTTCGTCTTTTTTTTTTATTTAAATAACACAACAGTTTTGCATTTTCTGTAATAACAGTGCACATGACACAAGTCCACAATGATTGGCCAAGGCTAGAAACACTCCAACTTTTCTCAATTCTCCGACACGGAAAAGACACCAAAAAAAGTTAATTGTTATTACTGCCCATATACAGCTCTTACCATATCTATTCTTTCCTTTGAGTGACAATGTGACACTAAAAGCGGCGTCGACGAATGAAGATGTATTTATCGCACTGGCATGCAGAACTCGTCAGGACAGGTATTATATAACACAGGAGACGACTGCGAATGGCTCAGAGGGGTATCGTCCAGGATTTCTTTTCCCCGTATCATTCGAAATGATAAATGGCGTAGCCTATCTGCGCTGTGTCTATCTATCTAACTAATCCCTCAGGATGTCAGGCTGCTGGGTAGGCACGAGGGATGCTGTGTCTATATCAAACTCAAAGACTGCGAATCTGTAGTCCTGGGCTGGCGTGCATGAACGAACTTAAAAGCCGACTTAGACTTAACGCTTCACTTAAACATGCTACTTAAGTCTAAGTCGGCTTTTAAGTTCGTTCATGCACGCCAGCCCTGGCCTCTTATTCAGCACTATCTTAAGTATCTTCGAAGCCTTTTGTTTCCCTCACTCTTTCCCTATGAAATCTTTTGATTTCGAGGTCTATGGTTTCAGTATTTCTGTAACACCCAGTGCTCGAGTCCTAACCTCAACTTGTTGAAGGTCAGCTGAGAAGGCAGGAAGGGTACTTAATAAATTGAAAAAATATTATAATAACGGAGAGAGAGAGAGAGAGAGAGAGAGAGAGAGAGAGAGAGAGAGAGAGAGAGAGAGAGAGAGAGAGAGGCTAATTATCAAGTGCTGGCCGGTACTGTGGTAGAGAAAGAGAGGTCCCTTGAACCCCTCTCGCGACACAGCACTAGACACAGTTGAAGGCTCAGTACGTACGGAACAATTTGCTCTCGACTTAAGAGCAACTAAAGACTATTGTTAATTCTTGCTTCTGAGAGATAAACATGTAAAACAGGAACGTCGCTTTTCTTTATTCATGAGTCTGAAACAGTTGGGAGCTAAGAACCCCAAACAAGAAAAGCGTGAAGTATTTATTTTATATCTTCGGCACTGTTAAGAAAAAGTAAGCTGATTGTTCATTTATCTTACGTGATAGTAATGCTTACTGCTCCTAGAAGGATACTACTTTAGGGTATAGGCTCTACGTCAGGAATCAATGAAGGTAAGTTTTGAGAGGATTTTTATTTTCTTCTGTACTTTCGAAATTCAGCTTGTGTTTGTCCCGTTCTGTAACTTAAGTTATCCTCTCGCCCAACATTTAGTGCTAAAGCCGAAATGCAAGACTAGATTCATCATCATCCTCATCCTCATGATCATCATTAGAAGCAGCAGCAGCATCAAATCAACGACAGAGTGTTCACAAATTCTGTATTTTATTTAATCATTCTTAGATAGAACTTGTCCAACTCAAGAGCTGCTCAAAGGATCTAACTCAAGCCGCCAGATGCGCCCACTTGCAACATTTGGATGCATAGTCTAACGCCCATACGACTGAGCACAATCCTGGGCGACCGGGGATCGGGTGTATTTGTGTAGCGGCACCACCCGTCTAGGACACGAGCGCACGTCAGGATCTTTAAAGTCCTTCATATTCCTCTACTCCTCTCATGTCTAGCACCTAAGTTAGTTAGTTTTATAGATTAACGTCCCCGGACACATAAGCGTATAGGGGACGATAATCTATCACCTAAATGTGTGAGCAGACATTAAATAGCTGATTGATTCTCTCTCTCTCTCTCTCTCTCTCTCTCTCTCTCTCTCTCTCTCTCTCTCTCTCTCTCTCTCTCATAATTATTACTACCCATTGCTTCTACTACAAAATGTTAGTGGAGGTTGGGAATCAGAGCGTAACTTCTTCCAAGCTTCCGTAGTCGACAACTCCTGATGGAGAAGTAAGTCAAGAAACTCTGAGCCAGAAGGGGTGTGTCTGTGATGAGAAAAAACAGAACATCCCAAAAGAACAGAGTTTGGATCTCCGAATGCAAATGTTTGATGTATTCAAGAAGCACGGGAATGAGTAGATTTAGAGCAGACTCTAAATGAAACGGAAAGATTTAGGTGGCTGGAGATATCCATGGCTGTACGTGCTTGTTACATAAACGGACCGACTCGTCACTGCCAAAGACGCCAGGCCAGTCTCTATCGTTTTATTTACCTCTTATCTATCGTTTATGTTTGGTGTTAAGGTAACTGCCGCGCTGCTGCTGCACAATGCCAATGTACGCTGCATGGGCAGAAGCACGTATTCAGCCAGTTAAAAACTCTTTTAAAATCTAATCACACGTGATGATGTCAAGACCATTGAGACGGTTAAGTGTTCATGTTAATATAAACTGAACGCCAGTCAGTGGATATTCAACATTGTATTCAGGATCAAACACTGTGATTTATTGAAGCCGTGCTTGTATTTGTAGGCAAAGAGCAATAATTTGTCCAAGCGTTGAGAGATTTATTTGGTCAGATGATTATAGTGTAAAGCATACATAAGGGAAGATAAATTGTTTGTATAATTATAATCGAACTGCAAGTTCTAGAGGCTTTAGTCAATCTAAATGAAACACAAATATTGAGAGGTTCTTGTCCGGCTACTAGTGTTTAGCAATTTCCGTTCCGCGTTTTGTAGCAATTAAAGATATTCTTTTTCGTCTTTTACTGACATTTTATTAGGAGCTCTTCAGCTCGAAAGTCGCCAAGAACGAACGAAAGAGACAATCGTAGACCGAAAACAAAACGTATGTGCTGTCGCCTATAGGCAACAGAGACTACATACAGGTCGGGCTGTTACAAAACAACACAATATTGATTTTTAATTAAGAGAGTTCACTTTTGTTTTTTCTAGCAGAAACGAATCTCTGGCAAAAATTATCTCGAGGCCGGTGCACGACAACAGATGGGTGAGATCAAGGCCAAGTGGTCGAACTCCCAGCAGCGAACGAGTCTGACAACTTTACAAACTTGTATTCTACATGTAGGTTATCTAAAATGTGAGGTTTCTGTAATAAAATGGAGTGTGGTAGAATTCACACAAGTATCAGCATTCAGTAGGCTATATCGGAGAGGAAAAGATCGTAGCCTGTAATAATTAGTGGTGCACGTGATATTTTGAGAAAATGCGTTTTGATGATTGGTAGAGAACAGCATACATGCACACGCACGCACGCACACATACACACAAAGAGAGAGAGAGAGAGAGAGAGAGAGAGAGAGAGAGAGAGAGAGAGAGAGAGAGAGAGAGAGAGAGAGAGAGAGAGAGAGAGAGAGAATGCCGAGATAGATTCCATAAGAGTTGTGTGTCCTGTACAAATCAAAATCACTAATCTTTATTACCTAAGGGCGTATACGTTAAACGAGTTCTCTATTCAATCAATGACGGAATAATATAATATTATGGCACGCAGGGGACGCAAAAATGGTCAGGCTCGTATATTTGGCAAAGTTAATGTTTTTATTCGAGTATAAAAATGTAACTGTCTATAGATATAAATTACATTCACTTTATCATAAACATCGAGATCCACGTGCTGAAAATAGACTGCCGAGAGACGTGAGGCACTCTCCGCAGAAAATTTACACAAAATTCGAGTGTCTCAGAGCATTGTCATAAATCTGATGTTGTTTATATCGTAGCTCCTCCCACGGGATGTTCCAGGCAAACTGGATATAGACGTAGAAAGAAATAACAATACATTTACGGACTGCTTCAACAGGGTGGGGTTCTGCGATCTGAGGTGAAAATGAGAAGGCACACGTTTTACGACGCAAAAGGATGCACCCAACCGTATTATAATTGCTGACCAATCGCATCTGAAGTTTACCAATCTTGATAGGTGGAAAGGGTCCTTTTTTATAGCTTGGTAAGAAAAGTTTTAAATGAGTTGAACGAGGCACTCGATCGGTGACGCTATGTTTGTATCTGGATAAAATTTAATATCACTGTAGGCGGGCTATATTTGTGACTAGCGTAAAACATTAATAGCAGATGTAGAACGGAAAATGATGAAAAGTGTGCGACTTTTGCACAAGTATTTTAATACGTTTTGGGCAAAAGAGCATTATTATGCTTTTATTTTACATATGCTTAATATAGCCTACTGTGAGAGTGTGGCAGGTACTTTGTCACCAAGACCTAGGTTAAAGTAAGGTAGGACAAGAAACTTGCAACAAGGTTTAGGTGTAGGTCAAATTGATGGATACTATCAAAATGTCGAGCAAGTTTTCTCTCGTACAGCATAACGTGAATGAGTTACAGTTGTTGTACTCATAGGTCGTTGACGATGGCATTCACTAAGGCGACACGTGATACTTTCCTGACTGATAGCAAGCAAGTGTCGCTGGCTGGCTGGCTGGCTGACGTAGCTTAACAAAACAATGGCTTTCTATAAAGGAGATGCTCGTTATTCAAAACAAAAGAAGGCGGCTACAGACAGCATGATGGCAGATGAGGAGATATGATCTTGGCATAATTCCGTTGTTAAAAATCTTTAGTGGTGACTGACCAGTTTGTGGATCTTCGAGCGGCTATAGCAATCGATGATTTTTGATGTTTTTAAAAGATGGGCATTACAAACTTTGTTTTTGAAATAATTACCGTTGAATTGGTAACTATAGATTACCATTGATCAATTTTTCTTTGTAATCTGATTTGCAAGAAAGTCGGTGTTCGAATTATTTTTTCTTCGTTGGTTTTTTTCCCCTTACTCTGCTTTAAGAGTCGGTGTTCGATTTCTCAATTTCTAATGATCAATTCAGTTCTTGCATGTGGTGTATTATCTTTCCTAGATAATGTATGGAAGGTACTGGGTTTGCGCTATTAAAAAAAAACTTATTATATTGCTGCAAAATATACGTCCCGCTCTTTGGATAATAAAACTTTATTGACATCACACTGTTCGTCAGAAAACCCGTCCATTGAAGACTTACGTAGAAGACGTACGTAGAAATCGACAGCGAAACGATTGCGCAAGTGGATTATGTGAGATGCTTTTTTCTAGGCGTCTTACTTACAAACTTGTCTTCACTCGATCTGGGTGCGGAATGGGGAAGTTTATGCTAGCGTGGGTCGCCTTTCGTTAGTCGGTTAACTGTAAATATTGAATATGCGTGTGACCCATTCTTAAAGGAGAACATTAAAAGTGGTTCAGTTTGAGGACAGTTTATATTTAGATTATTTTCCCCTAAATTTTAAAGGACGCGATACAATACAAAACGCGCAAGGTAGAAAGTATGCCATCCATTCACTTTAGAATTTTATAGATTTTAAAACGTCACTGGTTGCTTTAATGTTGTTGGGGTGTTAATGTTCAACTTGTGACCTAGAACTGGGTATTATAAAGCAGAAGATTACTCAGTAGATTCATTCAGTAGGCAGACTTTGACGGGGCAGGTGAATCTGACGCATTCTAAAAGTGGAAGACAGGTAACCTATCCTATCCTATCCTATCCCATCCCGTAACTCGAAGGTCGTTGGGACACTACAGATTATCATTTAACCAGCGTACTCTATCTTTCTCTGTTCTCTGCAACCTTCATGGCTTTGCTCAGTGTCAAGCCAGTCCATTCTCGTATGTTGTTTTAACACTTCTTTTTCTTTATCCATCTTCTGCCTCCTTGCACCGTGCCTTGCAGGATTGTCTTTGCAAGGCCTGATGCGCTGTTGACGTGGCCATACCATACTTGTGTGATGGTCTGTCGGACTTCGTTGTTGGTGATGTGCTGGGTATAGGAAATGCCCAGAAGTCTTCTGTAGCACCTCATCTCATTGCTTTGTATTCTACGTTGTAGATCTGAGAGTCCATATTTCGCAAGCGTATAAGAAGATGGAGATGACAAGGGAGTGCAGCAGCCGTACCTTGGAATGTAGACTGGTGGTCCTGTCTTTCCAAATGGGCTTCAGCCTTGTCAGGGTAGCAGTTGTTTGTGCGATCCTGGAAAGGACTTCCTGTCGGGACCCATTGTCTGATACAATGGCTCCTAAATATTTGAAGCTATGCACTGTATTGAGGGATTGGCCATGTTGATGCCATTGGGTTTTTTTTGGTCGTCATTTTGGTCTTCTCTGCACTTATTTCCAGTCCATAGGCTCTGGAGGTAGTGTCAAGCCTCTGTATCAGCTGTTCCAAGTTCTTGTTCCTCTACAGCCAATCCATCTATGTCATCCGCAAAACGGAGGTTGGAGATTGCTCTACTCCCTTTGCTGACTGTACCTTCGTGATCTGCAATGGCATCTGACATGATGCGCTCTAGGAAGATGTTGAAGAGTGTTGGAGAGAGTAGGCATCCTTGAAGAGAGATAATCAACCCATATTGGCTTTTTTCTTTAAACTGAACTTTGTGAGACACAGCTGATTTGTACTACCACCGGAGCGGGAACAAATACAGATCCAGATCCAGACTGACGTGCGCGTGCCACAAACGCGGATCTAAACACGGAAGCAAATCTATCACGGCAAGACTACGTCAACGTGTTTCGGTCTGCAGTTTGGTTTTAAGTATTGGTGCTGTCAGTTTGTTTAGTTAAAAAGTGCCTTGAATAGATTTGAAGGACTAATACTTGCTTTGCGACAGGTCGTAACAACTTCATTATTGTGCGTAAGAATCACCTTTTATTTAAAATCATGTTCAAGCCCCGCAGAGGGCTGTACAATCAAAGTATTCTGAACTTGAGATGACTTTAGTAATAATGATGAGACCTGTATCTAATTGTTATGTCATTCAGCGTGTGGATGCATTCGGAAACGTAAGGAACGGCTACAAGAGTGCATCTGTTAAAAGTTCTTGGCTGTAAAGTAACCGACTTTAAGAACTCGTCGCGTTTTCAGTTAAATTAAAAGAATAAGCCCTCGTACGGTTTTCCATGGGGAAATATTGAATTTCACAAACCAATGTCGATTCTCCCCCCCCCCCCCTCCCTCCCCCCCTCTCCGCCTTCCTCGCCACCCTCCATCCCATCTCGCCTTAAATTTTGTGTTGGAACAACATGCTTCTTTACTGGACATCATGTTTTTACGAAGCATGCAGCGTGTATTGCTATCTTAAAGCAGGGATTAACGAGATAGGGCATACCCGTCTCCGTGGATGCACTGACGAGGTTCAACGAAAAACAAGAAATACAGAGCTACCTGGGTTCGCTTGCGTTAGAAAACATTTTCTTGTTTGTTTTTACAATCTCTTCTAAAAAAAACTCTGGCAGGTTGCAATTATTATTATTATTTTTATTTTAAAAATCCAAACGCTGCCTTCATATTTTAAGACGATCATTTTGCTTCTATTCTAAAGTTATTGCTCCATTTGTGTGCAGGTACCAGAGGTCCGAGAACTGCCACATTTTCTTGGAGTATCATCTTTCATTCCTGGCGAAAACTGTTCTTCACTAACGTCCAACAGCTCTTCATCTTAACCACTTGTTCTGCAATTTCCATCAAGACTTAGATCGTCCAAAAGTAGTGTGTATCTTGGATTTTAAGCGACAGAGCAGCTGATAAAACAACTTCCACGACGTTGATTGCTGTGGTTACAATTTAAGAGTCAGAGCTTATCTCTTCCATTGCTTGGAACCAATATATCAACATCTGTGACCATACGGTGCTGAGTAACTACTGACTGCAATCATTATAGGATGTATCCCTGAGAGTCTACAAGAGCTTAGCTGCAATTTTAATATCGTTTCGGAATGTCCTACAGTAAAACATACAACATGGTGACTCAGATGTACGCTTTCAGCACATCACAATGGCCCAGTCAGAAAGGATTAAGGTAGTTTCGTGGAATTTATATTTTTTTAAATGTGTTTATTTATTCATTTTTTAAATTTATTTATTTATTTGTAACCCTTGTCGTTTTCATAATTGTATATCATAATTGTATTGCAATTTGTAGTAAATGTATTGTTGGTAAATCCACAGCCATTGTTGGTAGTAAGATTATATTAGGGTTGCTTATGTGTTTTTTTTTTACTTTTCGAATTTGTGTTTTTATTTACTTTGATTTATTTATTTGATCAGTTATCTTCAATGTCGTATGAAGATGCCAGCAGGAAATCAAATTAATCCATGAATAATAACCATACGATTTGTATTATGTCATAGCAGCGTGATTATTGTTGTGATCATACTGTAGCCTGTTTCATGAAGGTAAAGTCCATTGTCCGGTTACAATTTTGAACTAGTGACTAAACAGTTGCGTTTGTATTTGTGTTCACAGCAACGGCAACGCTCGCAGGTCAAATCTGGTCCATGTGGGCTTTCCCGGTCTGTCACTGACGCCAATCCAGGAGAGTCCATTGCTGGACTCGTTGCTGTCGGATGAGATGCAGCACGAGCACGGCCACCTGCGCCACTCACACACCTATGGCGGCAGCAGCGAGCGGGACCACTGGTTACCCCACGATGACGATATAGAAAAGTCATGGAGACGCAACAGTTCCTTGCCCCCACATTGGTTCACGGACTCGGTCAAGTTAGACCCCACTAAAAAAGACTTCATCATGGAAGTGGGAGAGCACGTCAAAGGAGAAAAGAACGGCGTTTCTTCGCCCTTGAAACCTCTTACATCTTCTCTCACTACGTCATCTCCGACGAAAGCATGTTCAGTGAACGTTCGTGTAGTACACACGACCACGTTCTTCCCCAAAGACGAGCCTATGTCCCGCCAGCAGAAACGGACCTACATCTGCAAGCTCTTGCTGTTTGCCTTCGTAGGCTTTCTCATCATCGCTGGCATTGTGCTATGGATCTTTTCTCCAGCTTTCACGTGATCTATTCACTTAGTTGTCTTTGCTAAGTTAACTGCGTCATCAAGCTCCGTTGTATTTTTGTGACTGTAACGTCAGTTGCATATTATGACGTCTTCCTTATGGTATAATGATAAATGAAATCATGGCATCTTGGAAGTTATTCTGAACACATGCTTGTTTGTTACAACATGTAAACGTTACCCAGTGACGTGAGATAAACACAGTAATGTAAGCCGCAACTATTTTGGCTGAAATGCAAACTTTATGTCAAATACAAAGCCGTGTTACTCATTGAATGACGTCTTGTGAGTTTTACCGCCCACTATTTATTTTCTCTACATGATGACCTTGACATTATTGTGACAAGCGTAAGAGTTCAGATAGCCTACTAGTCTGTTCCAGCGTTGTACCAAACATGTGATAGCTTTTGACGTGATAATCATACACTGTGTTCTCCAATAAGTGACTTGGTACTATGACTGACATTCAGTGGACGGCAGTGTCATAATCACATTTGCTTGACAATTTAAAAGACAGTTCTGAGAAAAATCAGTTTATGGAGTTACTCACGTTTTATACTTCGCGATAACCAAGATTGTTGCCTACAAAAAAGTACTTCATTTGAGTTATGTGATATGATCTGTTTTAAGTGTTCAGTTGGTTTTTATTTTACCCACTACTTAATTTGAGAAATATTACTGCAACTGCCATGATACCTTCTATGATCATTATGTGAACGAATCAATGAACATTACTGAAGATTTTGTTCATGCGTGTGTAATCGTGTGGCTTGTGATAGTTTGGTTAATAAATTTTCCTATTATTAGTCTCGTTTGTAAAGAGATGCCTAGCAAAGCAGAATGTGGCAATATGAGTGAAAGACTTGTGAAGGACATTTTCATTTACATTTTGTATTAATCTTTTCTTTCTTTTTTTTTTACCTTTTTATTTTATTTTATTTTATTTTATTTTATTTTATTTTAATTATTTTTTGGGGGGGAGGGGGGAAGTCGGGAGAGGGAGGGGCGGGGGGAGGGATGAAGCGACAAATTTACGCCTACATTCCTTTTGAATGCTGAATAAACTTTTGGAACATACAACTAAATGCAGATAAATAGTTAATGTATCTATAATTAATTTATTTTAATATATTCAGCAGCTAGCATTCCCATTTGGTTTGAAGGTATTGTCTCAATCTACGGTGTTTCTTGGGCAAGAAAAACCTGGCAAGGCCCAATCCTCTCCAGGCTGTTGGTCACAACTGAAATCCACGAGTACAGTGTGGCTAGCCTTGTCCTCCAAGCCCGTGGTCGTTGAACCCTATAGTAACGTGAGGTTCCTCCGTCCTGGCCGGTAACTTCTGTGTAAAAGGCCTTCGCCCAGTGATGCCGTGCTGACATCACCCCTGTTAGTCATGTCTTACGACACGCCGGGAAAACGTTGGGTCTGTTCTATTCAGTGCCCGAACCCACAGGGAACAGGGGCAGAAGAGGGAGACAGAAAAAGAGGTGGGAGGACAACATTCGAGAATGGACTGGCTTGACACTGAGCGAAGCCACGAGGGTTGCTGAGGACAGAAAGATGGGGTACGCTGGTTAAACGATCATCTGTGGTGCCCCAACGACTTTCGAGTTATGGGATAGGATAGGATTTGTCTCAGTCTGTAATAATAGTTCAGAGATTAAATAATGTTGTTAACAGAAGAGTGGTTAAAATTAACTGTACATACATCAAAATAGTTATTCAGTCAAACCATCATCCGTCTTTAATGTTGCTGAAGTTATTGCTGGTTGCAACGTTAGTCAGTTTATCAGCCTTCGTTTCAAAGTTTGAACTGTATATTCTCAATGTTCATTAGCATCATCATTCCATCAGATTTTGTATACATGAACTATGTGACAAAAACGCTAGGCCTTGTCTGTGATGTGCATGGAAAATGGGAATTTACTGTGTAAATTACATGTAAACTTACACTAATACCAAGGACTTTTCTTGTTTTTCTCCTTCACAACACTGGACAAAACGGACATTACTAAACAGACAGGGCATGCATTTTTTAACTGCCAGAATGTTCACAAAGTTCTTATTGTTCAGCAAAATAAGGCAGTATTAACCGTAACACTAACTGTTCATCTCTCTCTCTCTTTCTGTTGTGATTGTATGTGTGCTCTTCTCTCTCTCTGTCGTGGTTGTGTGTGCATCTTTATTTGGAACTCAAACAACGAACCACAATATTCATTCCGAATCTAAAAACGACGGTTGATGCCTGGATGACTCATTGGTCTAAGAATGCACTAGAAATAACTTTCTCACGTGACAAGAAGGCAGTTTTAGCCCAAGAATAATAATTACATTACCTGCCACAAATCATTGTCGACTTTAGAAAACTGCTCTCCTAAACGCGCCCAGTCACACCATCCAACAAACAAGACTATAGAGGTACACAGGATTTCTGTTGTTCAGAAGTAGTGACTTTATAACCGCTAGCCTGGATCATGGATGTCAGCCAGACATGAAGAGCATTTCCTACAGCAATGTCTTACAATTAATTGTCTACTCTCGTGTCCCAACGTGTGTTTCTTCTTCTGATGCTTCCTGCTCACCTTTTCCAATGTTAACTGTTGTATACACTAAATGCACTCAGGTATATTCAACTGCATGATACTTCCAATCCTAATTTCACCAGAAAAATACCAAATTAGTATGTTACTGTGATTAGCAATTCACACTCTGGTCTAAAGTTAACTTGGACATCATCTCTGAGTGTCTGTTACAGACTTTTAAAGTTTATTTTTGCAGTTAATTTTAGTGATGGAGTGAGCTTAAAATATGGTATTTTATTGTTGTTTTACCAATGAGTTTTAGCTTCAACATTCATTCTGGTGGCAGTATGGCTTTAATTTTGGCAGACTAAAAACAAAACAGCTGTCATGTAAGTTAAGACAAGATTTATTCAAAGTAATACATATGCATGTTATCAGCAAAAATAGTAATAATAGCCACATGCACTTGCACAAGATATGAACATGTCACTATTTTAAAATTGTAAATATTATGTCAAAAAATGTAAAAACCTAAAACCTTTAGAGTCAAAATTATCTGAACAAGTCAGCAACCATTGTAAATCAAATGTAGATAGAGAATAATAGGTTAAAAACTTGCGCCTCAGATTTTCTATATTACATACTAATACTTTGTACTGAATTACAAACATACAAGAAAATGATAAGCCATTCAAACATCTTCTATTCATAAAATTCAAATTAGTGAACCCACATCAAATAAACTGGGTAACACACTGGTTGCATAATAAAACAAGGGAGTAATTTATAACAATATATATGGTCAGAACAAAACTTTTAAAGCTTTACCTATGTTTTGTCTCTGTCAACATCTTGCCCTTTAGAAAAGTTAACAAATAAAACTTATGTTACATAATAATATGTATACCACAAATGGTCTAATTTCCTTAATTAACTCTTGAGCTATAACAGAGCAACGAACACAACATGACAGACACTCACGGGAACACAACATGTTTTCAGTCCTGAGGCATGGTTTAATTTACACTCCCAACACATAAATATATTCTGCTCTTTGTTTACCGCTAACATCATGAAGAACCATACCATGTAAGACTATGTTGTTTTCCTACAGACCAGACTGTGATGAATGATGAAGAATGGTGTGGCCACCAAGACTGGCCTGTGCTAACATCTGCACAGCATTTAGGTCAGCTTCTGTCAGTGTGGATGGGTCCACCTCCATCTCGTATTGCACTTCTTGCTGCAGCAACTGTGCATCATGCTGCCCAGACTGCATGTGCTGCTGCTGACCCGCTGACATGATGGGAGAAGAGGTGGCAGACTGAAGCTGGGGCGACTGAGCAGGCAGGGGAAGCTGGCTGGAGTTCAAGATATGAACAGTGTGAGTGCCAGCCTGGGCTAAACTCTGACTATCTACAGCCCCTACCTGATCTTCAATGCTCATGGTCACACTACCACCACAGTTCTCTGTGATGCGGATGTGACCACCTGGGTGCTCACTGATCCTGATTTGATCACCTAGAGTCTGCACAATGTGAATATGGCCTGAGGTGGGGTACTGACTGATGCTGAACTGGCTTGGCAGTTCACTCAAAATCTGGTGTGATCCAGGGGAAGTATGATTTTCAACACTGATGTGAGCAGAATGGTGGTGGTGATGATGGTGGTGATGGTCATCCAGACTGATCTGGCCAGTGGGGTCAGTGATTGTGATGTGCGCACCTGGATGATTGCTAATGGCGATACGGTTGACTGCCTGCTGATTTTCATCATCTGTACTCCACTGGATGAGGTTGATACTGGAGGTGGTGGGGATGTTGATAGACTGCAGCAAATGCTGGGACTGGGGCAGCCCCTCTTGCTGCTGCTGCTGCTGGAGTTCACTGTGCAGACCCACATGATGCAGCACATGCAGATTCTGCTCCACAGCTGGAAAAGTATTTTTTTAAATCAATTAATACAATTAACTCCACAAAATTTCAGTTATTTTAGGAATGGCTCCTCATTGAATACATTTTTAAAATGCTTTATGTCCATCTCTCTCCCTTTTCCACTGACAAGCGTGTGGGGTCCTGTCTCTCCTATCCTATCCCATAACTCTACGGTCGTTGCGGCACCACAGATGATCGTTTAACCAGCGTACTCCATCTTTCTCTGTCCTCAGTAACTCTCACAGTTCCCAATGGCGTTGTTGTGGAGGACTTCACTGGCAGCTTTGTCATACAGATTTTTGATAATTCAATAATGTTAGGGCTGATGTTGTACACTCTCATGGTTGCCCACAGAGCTGCATGCCAGACTCGGTCAAACGCTTTCTTGAAGTCTACAAACACATGATAAAGATGTTGGTGCGGTATGTATCCTAGGATGGCTGATGGTGTGGTAATTTTCACACTCTTGTAAAATTAAGCCCTTTTTGGGAAGAGTGATGACAAGCGACTGGGTTAATAGTGTAGGCCAGATCTTGTTACGTTACAGATGATGGTGAGGGCGTCAATCATCACTTCTCCTCCTGCTTGAAGCAATTTCGCGGGTATGTTGTCCACTCCCAATGACTTCCCCTTCTTCAGTGATTGCACTGCTGCCTCAACTTCTCGGAGAATTGGGAAGATTTTTTCCTCTTCTCTGTTCTGGGGACATGCTAGAACTGATCTACTTGTCTCCATTTGGTGTGTAGTTGTAAAGGTCAGAGCAGTACTCTGTCAATCTATCAATCCATCTATTCTTTCTGGCATATGCCAGACTTGGTTTGGATCGTGGAGACCTTGGGCTGTATAACACTTGTCAGCACAGTCTGGTAGGCGTTCTTGCTGTTGTTCTTTTTCAGACTGTTCTCTATTTCCTGGCATTGTTCTTCTATCCCGTTCAGGTGTGATACATGGTTTCTTCTTTGAGCGGTGCTTGCCAAGGATCTCAGTGGCAGCACCTGTCTCAGCTGAGTTGATGGTGGTGGTCATGGTGTTGACATCTACTTCACCAGCTCCCAAAATGAGCAGTGGTGCAACTTTCCCTCCAATTGTGGCTTGGAATATTTCTACCACCTCCGGGTCTTGCAGTTTATGAACATAATAGTTTGCAAAGTTTGCTTACCAGACTGTAAATCAGCAGAAGATTGTGCTGAGAGCTTCACTTGCTGGGCATGGCTCATCTTTGTATGGGTGTCCAGGTACTCTTTCCGATTGAACTCCTTACTGCAGTGCACACACTGGAACTTGCGTGGATTGCTGTGAGATTGTTCATGCCACTTCAAACTCCCTGAAAGAGATACAACAGACAAGTTTCACATTCATCCTTACAATTTTTTTAACCTAAATACAATTTAAACAGAAAAAAAGAGAAAAAATAAGAGCTAAAATCATGGAAGATGCCATTATCACAATATTTATCAGATATGATGTAATTAGCAGACAACTACTGTGCAATAAATGTAACAATGCTTAGCAAATAATATACAACTCTCTGGTTTTCTGTATATATAATAAAATTTAAACAATACAAAAATAGAGCAGAAAAAAAAAGAATAGATAAGAAAAAGAACTTACTAGAAGTAGAGAATGTCCTGCCACAGTGTTTACAGATGTACATTTTAGGCACAGTGGGGTGTTTGAATTCTTTGTGCTTGGCTAAACGGTTTTGAGTCAGGAATTCTCTATTGCACTGATCACAAGGCACAGGTAGAGTCTTAGTCCTGTTATGTGTCTTCAGATGGTACTTGAATGATGTACCACGGAAAAACTCTCTTCCACATTGGTTGCATCTGAAGAGGCAAATTGCAAATGGAAAGCAGATGGCATCAAAAAATATAATTTATTAGAAGACAATACACAGAATTGTTTATCCAACGACACTTACAATAACCTCAGTAACAGCACGTTCAAACAATAAACACCAGAACTAAACACACACACACACACACGCACACACACACACACACACCCACAAACACATGCCCTTGGGCATGCTTGCATGCACACATACACACAGAGAACAGTTTACATCAATGTTCATCCCAGAACATTACCTGCCCAACATCACACTGCAAGTGTAAACACATTTTATCTGCTTACAAATCTATCCTAATATCATTTCAGATAACATAAGAAACAATAATTAACAATTAAGGTCTAACATCACTGTAATCATGTTTGAACTGCTTACAAATCTATCCTAAAGTCATTTCAGTTAACAAAAGAAACAATTACTTACAAGTAAGGTCTAACACCGGTGTGTTTCCTGGTGTGAACTTGGAGACTTTTACTTGTTGTGAATGTCTTTCCACAGATTGGGCAGTTAAATGGCTTTACTCCAGTGTGTTTGTACATATGAACTGAAATACATCAACAACAATATGAAATGAATTATTTTTTTAAATCTCAACAAATTAGCACGCTGAGTAAAAAATTTGCCCAAATGGGCATTCTTCATTTCACTTTCCTGGCCTACAATCGTATACACAGAACTTGTACAGATACTAATAACATGAAAATAATTATGTCAGATAAGTATAGCTTAGAACTAAATCATTCCAAGATATCATAATTTCAATACCTAACACATAACTAAGAACTTTAGCTGTACTGTTCACATAACAAATGGAAGAACATAATTATTAAATATTAACTCAAAGTTCTAAACAAGTCTTACTTCTAAAGGCAACATTCCCACTGATGAACTTTCCACAATGAGGACAGTTGTGAGCATCTTTGCGACTGCGGACGGTGTAAAATGGTGACTGGGCACTTGCTTTCGCTTTGTCTGTGCTTTCTCTGTCTTCTCCAGTTAGCGATTTGCTGACGTTTTCTTTAAGGTA
This sequence comes from Oncomelania hupensis, assembly GCA_036898135.1. Taxonomy (NCBI): domain Eukaryota; kingdom Metazoa; phylum Mollusca; class Gastropoda; order Littorinimorpha; family Pomatiopsidae; genus Oncomelania; species Oncomelania hupensis. The sequence continues at coordinate 79,188,405 of CM072512.1, read as the reverse complement.
CAACAAATAACCAAGACACACTCAAGGGAGATAACCATGATTGAAAAAGTATTTTTCAACTCCAAAACACAATTTTCCATAATAATGGAGAGAAAAAATGGAGGGAAGGGTATTGCTGGAGGGTGGGCTTTGAAAGGTGACTGCAACACAATCTGCAGCAAAGCTATATCTAGTACATCTAAATGTAGTTGGATGATATTCCCTGCAGTGGAAAAAATAATATAACTGAAGAAAACGAAAACTTACCAATCACAGATCCAATCGCTTTCACCACTTCTTGATCAACATTTTGACTTGAGCATTCATTTCCATCATTTCTTTGCCCTTGCTCTGCAGCTGGCCCAGACATGCCTTTACCTTGCACTATCTCGGAACTGGCTATCAGTGTCGTATCTAGCTTTGGAAATTCCTGAAAATCATTTATGCATCAGCATAAGTAATCATAGTGCTGATTGAGAAGAAAGCTGTTTGCAAGACATCATTCAACAATTTGATCATTTTGTGCAAGGTTAATAAAGCAGTTGTAAAATAGAGTATGCACTTTGCATGTATGGAAATGGTAGCAAGTATTATACTAAATATAATTATATAAAAGTCAAGGGAAGTAACTAGCGGGAAAAGAACTATTCCAGAAGTTGGCATAGAAATTGATTTTTATTTGAGAAATTTTAAATTGATTGCATCCTGTATCATTATTGTGAGGAGGAAGAAAACCAGAGTACCATGAGAAAACCCTCAGTGTCCTGAAAAGTCTTGTAATACAATACAATGCAAATGTATTGTCCAATAAAAACCAGAAATGTACTTGTCTTTGATACACCATTCATGCATGCAACAACATAAATGAGGACTAAAAAGTAATAAAAGTAAAATCTGCTTACATGCAACCGTCATCATACACACATACAATTTAGTTCTATGCGCAAACATAAAGTATACAATTAAACTTAAAATGCCATATGTAACACACAAACTAGCTGTCAATCACTGCCATGCACGCCAACTCACACAGCCAATGTGCTTGCCCCTTCTCTCCATCCCAGCACACAATCCACAGGCGCCAGCAACCAGTCACACCAAAAGGGCAACACACAAAACATCCACACACCGTCAAGCCTACTCAAAATCTATTATTCAAGAAAAAGAAGAATAAAAACGAGTCAAGTAATTTGTCCCATGTGGGGTTTGAACCTGTGACCTTCGGTATAGGAAACCAGCTCACATATCAATCAGGCCACCCCGACACATTTATGTAAGTGTAAGTCTATTCCTTTGTAAGGGAAAAACAAGCTGCATTTGCACGTACATAGATGTCACCAACAAAACAAAATTTGCATCTTCAACACTGTAATATGTTATCACAAGTCCAGCACTAACCTTTCCTGCACAATACTTGAGAAACTTGTCCACCCTAGCCTGAATGACTGGGTTGCGGTGGGGTACAAGCTTTTCTGGTGAGGCTTTTTCCATGCAGCAGCCCATGACGTAAATTACCACATCAGCAGTCATGCCACTCCAAAAATACATGTTGCGAAGTCTTGTCTGGGTGTCTTGAGCACTCAAATGCTGCCCATTCTCTGCGCATAGCATCAATATTCCCATTTAATTAAAATAGTTTTAAAGTTGTATTTATGATGAGACAATAATTATCAGGCGGATCATAAATGATTACAGAAATAAAGCAATCAGTGAACACTCATTCTAACTAATCAGTGAACACTCAAATAGAACTTACAAACAAAAACACTACCTTCATAGATTTAACAATATTTTTGTTTGTTAGTTGTCTTATTTTTTAATTAATTTGTTCAAGTAACCTTCACATGAAAAGAAAAAAAAAGCAAACAGTAAGCATCAAGTAACGTTTCTAGGAAAATAATGTGCACTATGATAATGACAAAGATGATAAATATAGGGATCTTCTACGCCACTATAGGATCATTTGCACCACTAACAACCTTTAAACTTTATGATTTTAACAAAATAGTACTCTTCACTGCCTGCTGTTTGATAATAAAATGAATAAATAATATGGTACAAACCTAAATGAGCTTCCTTGATGGCTGCTTTTCTTGATGCTGCATTGACAAGAACCCTGACCGTTGTGGGCTCCAAATGGTTAGAATCTTTTACTTTAGCCAAGTAATATGATGATCCATCAGGGATCATACACATTGACCTGGACCGCAGTGCAATCCGAGAACGTTCAAATGGCTTGATGCTGTTTGGTATGTTGCCATCTGTCATAAATTTGATGATATTTTCATATGCTGTTTCCTCCTCTTCATCCTTCAACACAAAGAAACAATGCAATCTTAAGAGTTGCTCCACAAATATTTTGAAGTGATTTATGTTGGAGCATTTACTTATTTATATCATGTATTTCACTATCACACTTTTCTAGAAGTGAAAAAAATGGCTTCAAAAGTATCTTTAAAAATTTTTTGAGGCAAAGAAGGGGAAAAAAACCAGAAAACCGAAATCTTCGATTCCCTTACCTCAGACAAATGGGGATCATTGTCTGTCACCTCTTCTGTACTTAGAACAACTGATTTACAAGGTATATGAACCACGGGTTTGTTGTGAAGTGGGTTATGCACTGTACACTCTGGGCAAGCATGAATAAAGGCATCAAGGTCCAGGCTCATTCCTTTCCAAAACACTTTAGCATCTGCCAGAAACTTCAAAGCACCAGATCTGCCATGGTGTTCTTCTGTAACATTTAAATACAATGTTCCCACTTTCATTGAAGATCGTGTACAGGAATAGTATTATTTCTACTTCAGTTTAGCTGCAGCATAAAGGAATACTTTTTTTTCACCTCAGGAAAGTATTCACATTCGCATTAATTTATTATTTATTTAAAAGGACAGACATCAATACTCTTTTGCAGAAAATAAATGCAAATAAATGTCAAATTATTGTACTCTATTAAAAAAAATTCCATATAAGTTACCTCCTCAACAAAGTGTTCGCAACTTTCATTAAAAATGTACAATGTTTAATGAGTGTTATTTCTGCCACGTAAACCCACCTCCTTGAACGTGAGCCTTTCTTAGAATACCAAAGCGAGCTTTTTCACTTGTAATGAAGTGGCGCAGAGTAGACTTGCCAACCTGACTGTATAGCCTCCCTTCATAAACATTCACCATGCTGCTCAGATGCATGACAGTTTGCTTGGAATTGGCTGTTGTTCCTGGAGGGAAGATCCCACACTCCTTGTATTGAGCCAAGATGAAGCAGAAGGCATCAAAGGGAAGCTGAAAGAGAGCCATCCAATAATATCAGTAAATAAATTTTGTATCAAATGCATCCGGCCAAAAGGTCGAGTCCTTTTAAGAAAAATGTATTATACATGTAATTTATTATTATTATTATTATTATTATTATTATTATTATTATTATTATTATTATATGATACGATAATTCAGGCGGGAAGGGAGAACTTCATTTCTGCTCACAATCTAAATGCCATGAAGCAAGACACAATGAAATACATTTAACAATTTATAGTACATTCCATTTCTTCAATTCAGTGGAAATACTTAACAATCAGACAAGTACCTCCTGAATCGTAGCCAAAGATTTTTTAACAGGTCCTTTCAAAGTCTCCATATCTGGCAAGCTGTTTCCAAAGCCTTTAGAATCTTCGGTCACTAGCCTTTTTTTGGGGCGACCACGTTTTCTGCGTGAAGAATGAGTCAGCATGGTAACATTATCTCCTAGCACTGGTTTTATGATTGAACAAATGTTTTCCTCTGCAGAACTTGCAGCATGTTTTGGAGCCTGTCCATCTTCTGACCTACGCTTTGGTCTAGATGATGTTGATATACCTTTAGAGTGGCTAAATTGTTTCTTTAAAATATCGGCTTCCAGCACTTTCAATGTCGCTTTTCGTTTACGACTAGAAGAGCGAACCACACTCTGAGACTTCTGCTGTCTGATGGTCTTGACTTCTGGTATGTACGTGGCATCTAGAACAGAAAAAACATGGCTGATATTTACACAACAAATTAAGATCCTTAATACAATTTACTGTTACATTTTGTGTATTTTTTGAAGCCCTCAGGATATGGTCCAATGTATTTTGTGTGACTAGAAATTACAAAATGTTTTTTCAAAAGCTACTTTCTTGCATAGCACAAACTACCCAATTCCACTTACCCCGATCGCTGTCATCATCATGATCACTGGCTTGGAAAGGACAATCATCTCCCCCAGCATCATCAATAACTGCAGCTACCAATGAATTCCTCACTCGCCAGTCACCTTTAGCTTCAGTTACTCCACCATCCATTTGTTCCTCCTCCCCTTTCTCTTTGTGAACTGTAGCTGTTTTACTCGGTCTGCCTCGCTTCCTCTTTCTACCCATTTTGCTGCTTGCTATTCTTTCTTTTAGTAGTACAGATGATCCAACAATGGCGGAAGGAAGAGTTTTAGCTTCAATCAGCTCTACAGCGGTAAATTCAGGCAGCGAAATACTGGTAGGAAATGAAGGCTGGTGCGAGTTGACTCCATAAGCTGCTGTTATCATCTCCACTGTCTGTTTCTCCTGATCTTCTGTCAACTGCACTTCACATGACGCCATCTCATTTACACTCCAGTGCTCCATCAGCTTGCTTGGCATTGTGGGCTCCCTGTACATTGACAAAATATTCTGGCATGCATAAAGCCTGAAAACTGCCTGTGTCCCTCATTTCCTTTCATCCTTCATTAATGTGATAACTCTTGCATTTGATCTAATTCTACATAATACAATAATCAGCTGCCAAAAAATGTACAACAAATTTGAAAGTGATTATGTTTAGTAATATTACTAACAAACTGTTACACTCTGTCGCACAAAGCAGCTAAAATTATTACCATCCAATGCAGACGCAATTTGTATGACCAAATAGCAAATATTTATCAGGTGAATGGCTATAAATGCTTCTGTTCTAGGTTTTAAAAATCCAAAATGAAGACTTTATAGCAGTCTTACCAGAGTGTACATTAGGAAATAAAAACATGTTATAAAAACTTCTAATTAAAAAATACTCATTAGTTTATGTCTACCAAAGAGAACATAACTCAACGTTTAGACAGTTTCACATGATAAATCGATACTCATAAATCAAATAGCACCTTATTGGAAACACTAAATTTCAGAATCTACCTGCCATGAACAAGAAAATATGGTGAGTATTCAGCTTCAGGTGGTAGTGTGATTCGCAATGGAACCAAGCAAGCTTCCAGGCAGTGGTGCCACACATCGGGATGTGAACAAACAAACCGATCCAGACTCTTTTCCACATGCTGCCACCGTTCATCTGCAAATTATAGCAAGTTATACATATTTCTTATCTTTTTTTTAAAATTAAAATTGTCATATTGTAATTGTTATCTTTTCAAAACTTAAAAAAAAAACTAGAAGGGCAAAGCTAATGCTGACTTTGAACTTTCGATGCTCTTGGCCTTGAGATGACACTGACCTCTGGCTCCAATTACACTTATGTACTATCAAATAAAGTACAGCAAAAGTTGTATTATCCACCTCCTCACCCCCCACACACACCCCCCCCCCCCAAAAAAAAAACTGACTTTGGGATGACCTTGACCTTCAGTGATCTTGACCTTGGGATGACCTTGATCCACATGTGATCTCTCATGCATATTTGATCAAATAACCCAATGTTGCTGCACACTATGGGTTAAATAAACAGCCATTCCTCAGTACAATGACCTATTTTTTGTACGTTTTTGCAAGGCCAACAATGATCTTGACCTTCAAGATCAACTTAAAAACATATATTAAAGACCAGTCTATCATTTCTAGATACAAGTTTGGACTTTATTTCTCTCATAGTTTAGGGTCAAGGTCACTTCAAAATACCTTTACAAACTGACTTTGGACACCTCCTGTGACCTTGACCTCGGGAGTGAGGTTAACCAAATGTGCACAGTATGCGTGTCTCATTGATGTCTATGATGCATCAAAGAATCGTACGTTCAATAGTAATAACCTAGAAAAAATAAGTAAAATTGTGTGAAAAAAAATGTTGTTTTTTTTTACTAACAATTGATGACCCTGTGACCTTGACTTTGAAGTAAAGTCATTCATTCACTGACCATTTATAAGGTCTCATGGGTATACATTTTCTTACCAAGTTTGGATGTGGTAGTTCAAATAGGCTCTGTACTTAACCACTTAGTACGCAGCCACTTTAACGTTTTTGCACAGATGGCAGACAGATGGACTGACATTTTTTCCATGTCATTTTTTGACTATTTAGGACTCGTCTTGCACAGATTTGCAAAACACTTTTTTTTTTTTTTTTTTTTTTTTTTTGGCGAGTACATAGACTCACATTGCTATGCATGTGAATAAAAAATTATGTACCTGCAATTTTTAAGTTTGTCTCCAAACACTAACTGAGACTAAGATTCATTATATTCTGAAAAAGTGCATAGAAATTTGCCATTTTGTTTTGGTTGAACAAACAAATAAAATATGTAACACATGTTTAAAAGAACGTGTCAAAAGCAAATGAAACTGGCACCGCATTGTGAAAAGACGCTAAATAAACCACTCATGATCAAAGAAAGAAACTGATCAAAAGCAATACTTCAAACACACACATACTTCTAACCTTACTCAGAAACTCAAATTTCAATAGATTTATTATGCAGTTCATTAAAATATATAACTCATTATATTACCTAATGGATTGACTTGTGGAAACAGAAGAGATAGTGCAATGCCAGCCTGCCACATGTCATTCGTGTTGATAATAACATCTTTGTTCTTCAGCACTTTATTTTGTAGAAGCAACAGCTTTTCCATCATGCCATACCTGCATTCAAACTTATGATTAAGACATTACAAGATTCAAGATTTAATCCCATTACTCGCCCCTTTTGGGGTGTAGAGGATACAAAAACATAAGCATAACAATCATAATGCGGTTGTAAAAAAAACAAACAGCAACATTACTAACATTCCAACTTTAACATTCACAACAATAACATTTTGCTAATATTGTTAATATTATTAGTATACACCTTTCCTAATTTTATAAATTTACTCAATTTTAGTAACACATGTTTTCTTTCCCATAACAAATGACACAAGTTAAACATTGACTTGCACGATAAATATTTACTACAAATAAACATTTGTCGCAGATGCTTGTGTTTTGGACACGCAAAAATAAAGTGAAATTCATCCCCAATTGAACCCATATTGGAGTCCCTACAAAATCTTTATTTCCTTATTACACCTTTCCGCCTTCCTAATTCTATTTGTAACTTATGATCTGAACAACAAAATTTTATCAAAGTATGAATTTAAATATCAGGTAATTTAGATATATATACTTTTCACGAACAAACTGTAATTTAACAGTTTTGTAGAAGAAACATTTGCTGCTTTCATCAAGAGACTGTTTCCATGTCAGTATAAAGTTATTTTTTAAAGAGATGGTGACATTTTTACATAATGAATCTGAACTCTGGAAATGTTGTGTCTTCCACACAAAGTCATAACCAGTCTCAACCAGAATAATCTTAATATAATTTAACCATTGTGATGAAAAATTAGAATCTGAACACAACTGATGTATATTTCTATACATTCGACATGAAAATTTAGCAGTAGAAGTTGGTTGAATAATACCTGTCCAAAATCGAATCATCCTACATTTGAAATGAACAGATAGGGGAAATAAACCAGTTTCTCCCAATATCATATTATTCATAGTATAACGATGTAAATGAAACAACATTTTTAAGGAACTTCATTTGTAACTTTTTTAATATAGCTATATTTTCAAATCCCCATATTTCACAACCATATAATAATACTGCAAAAACCAATTTTTGATATAGATCTAATGTAACACTGATAGATCATTCTTGCCGTCTTGCATTTTACAAAAGCACCTGCATGCAAAAAAAATATAAAAAAAACATTTTTTTTAATAAAATAAACGAGAAAGGTGAAATTATGTTACTGCTGCTATTGTGGTACAAGACAGGCTTTAGCACTTGTTAGAAATACAAACCTTGCCAATCCAGCCCAAAAATAGTAACAGGGCACACTGATTACCATCACACTGTACTGTAATCATGTTCAGAAACATATATGTATACATATATACACACACACAAGAACTGACAAATGTACGAATAATTTGAATAGAATAATTTATATAATTTTCACACAAAAAAGCATGTGCATGTTGAAATAATGATACAAGCTTGTGTGAATTTATACACCAAACTCTACAGTACTAATTCACTCCAAGATCAAAAATATTCCTCAATAATCAGAAAATGCACATCTCATCAAAATACCTGCAGAACAGGTTGAGAACAAAATGTGTAATGGCTGCAGAGGAAAGGACCTCCATGACAGTGGCATCTGGGAACTGTGAATAGCAGTCCAGTGCAATTGCCACATACACATTTTTTCCGCCAGCAGAGTAAGGACCAAAAACTTGAATTTCTACCTGAAAATAACAAATTAGAATTACAGTTAAAGCATCAAAACTGTACACTCTAAAATGCACACAAGCATACACAAGAATACAAACAAAAAGAAAATGACAGTAAAAGTAAAATATGAGGAGGAGTGGCACATCATCCTAAGCCAAGGGAGGTAAAAATGGGTTCACTAATTAATTGGGTCTCTCTCATATTAATTGTCACTGCCATTTGCGTAGAAATTCAGCAGTTGTTAATTGACCTACATAGCATATCTTCTTCTCCACGCAAGAAGTACTATAGAGGCTTTGCATGTACAACAGGATACGCCCTGAATCAGCGCACACGTTTCTGTCAGTCCAGCATTCATGAACATGATTACACAAAGTATATAAAAAGATTTTACCTTTTGCCAAAAGTAGCTGCAAATTTCCTTGGTGACATAGAATGTATCCACCGGTTCCTGTTTGACCATTGGCAGTGTTGACACACCTAAAGTCTGTGACTGGACATCCTGATCTCCTTCTACATCATCATTCAAATCACCAATCTCTGCACCACTTTCAAAGTCTCCATCACCTATGGCATCTCTCTCAACATATGTATTACCCATTGCTGAGCCACCCATTTTCATAGGCCCTGGCAGATCTCTGCTAGCGGCTCTAGTTCTGCTGAGAACTGAGGATTTACTACGAGGGCCACATGACAGACAATTGTGAATGGTGTTGCGTACACCATAGACAATGCCCATCCAGTAATACTGAGTGGAAACTCGGTCTGTAGTTTTCTCCATCCCACAATGTGATCCTGTATGATAAAAAAAAAAAAAACAGAGAAAATACATATTCATTGTAGAATACATTCTTTGCTTAATTAATTCTGTTTAAAAACAACAACATATGAATTACTATTAAAAAATCATAATAATATTGAATTATATGCAATCCTCAAAATCATCACTCCATAGTCCTCTGCAGTCGTTTACAAAAAACATACAGACCGAATCTACAATTCGTTTGGGTTCGCTAAATCCTAGCCCACTAAACCTTATCATAGCCTCCCCTCCCATCCAACTCTAATTCTAGACTTAACCCCAACTGGTAACACTCTCTCTCTCTCTCATGACGCGATTACTTGATTTTCATGGGGTACTGATCTTGACAGAATGTACACCAGTAACCTAATTTCCGAGTGTACATTCTGACAAAATAAACATCGAAAATGAAAGTAGAAACGAACCATCTTCAGCAACGTGAGCATTGTCAATTGCGGCTTGCTGCTCTTCCTCAGTGAACAACACTTTCCTGAGCGTTTGTGTGTGATCTGGCTCGTTCTCTGGATTTTCATCTTCTTTTCCTAGCTTTTCAAGAAGATGTCTATTGTGTCGTGATCGTCCACCAGTGAAGTAAAGATCGTTGTCGATCATAACGAAAGCTTTGGCACGCCTGCGCAGCGCTCTCTTGTCATTTTTATTGTAACCCTCTGGAATTGTATCACTCTGAAGGTATTGTTTCACTGCTTCTAGAGTGCAACTTGATCCCCGTTCTCTATCAGCGGGTTTACGAGGCATGTTGAACGTTCTAAAGCACACACTTGTATCTTGAATCTGTCAAGGAATAAGCTTGCAGCTTACTAATAAATCAATCTTTTTGTATAATGCGATTCCCGCAAGTTATTCTTATGCGTGGACATAATTTCACAACGCGTCCTAAATTTTGAAACCATTTTGAAAGACCCCGGATGTATATATGTTACTTTGAGCTACCGAGGATTCTAAAAAAAAAAGAAACGAAAGTAATCGGATGATAGTCTCGTAGGTGCGCATATTTGCTCGTTTCAATCGCGTTTAATAATCCCATTTTTTCCTTGTCTTAAGAAAACTTGTTAACTACTTTTAAAATTATTTAATTATTTTAAAACTAATTAACTACTTAAAAATAATAATTACAATCATAATGTGGGGTTTTTTCTTCTTTATTTTTAGTTTATTTACTGTTACTCCATTGTTAATCATTAATCCTTGTAAGCATGATTGTTTGATTTGTTTATTATGGCTGACTCATACTGCGCGTGTATTTCACATACATTATTTTATAATCGCAAAACATACTTGAAAAGGAAAATGTTTATTTATGCGTTTTTGAAAATTTATACATAGCCTACTAAGAATGGCTCAATCGATGTACCTATGTAAAATAAATAACAAAAATGCATGTGAATGCACACACACACAAATAGTTGTTAAATTCTGTCTTTCTGTTCTACATTATAACAATAAAAAATATAATTCTACATTTGTTCCCTCTAGAATACTGTTTTATTTGGCATAGCAAGTCACAAGACAGGTAGACTGGGTGCATGTCTAAGAGCATACGGGAGTGAATTCCACTGTGTTGCAGCCAAGAAAAAAAAAGTGCGTTTTCCATAAGATTTTGTGCACGTTGGAAGGATGTTGAGAAGGCGTTTATCTGAAGAGGATCAGAGTTGCCTGGACGGTGTGTAAACAGAAAGAAGTTCAGAGATGTAGGCAGGAGAGCAGCCAGAGAAATAATTATAGCAGAGAGTTGATAGCTTGTGTTGAATGCATGCTTTGACAGGAAGCCAGTGAAGAGATTTCAAGAGAGGCGTGATGTGTTGATGTTTGCGGGGTTTGAAGACAAGACGAGCAGCACAATTTTGGATCTTTTGAAGTTTTTCGATGAGATAGAGGGGAGCATTAGCGAGGGAGGCACGGTGACCTAATGGTAGAGCTTTGGCTTTCGGATCTGAAGGTCCCGGGTTCGAGCCCAGGCCGGGGCATTGTGTTGTGTCCTTGGGAAAGACACTTTGCTCCCGTTTCCTACTCCTTTGGATGAGAGTATAAACCGAGGTCTAGTCTGTGTCGCATACATTCCATCATAACGGACTTTAAAGATCCTGTCCTAGACGGGTGAGTGCCGGTGACAAGAACACGCCCAGCATGCACTTAGGTCCGTCTCCCCCATCCCTGGCTGCCCAGGATTGTGCTCAGTTGTACGGGCGTCAGACCATGCGCCCAAAGGCTGCGTGTGGGCGTCTCGGGCGGCTTGAGTTAGATCCTGTATCGGCCAGCGCCTTGAGCAGCTCTTAATAAGAACGATTAAATAAATAAATAAATAAATAAATAAATAATAAGAAGAGCATTACAATAATCAAGTTTAGACAGAACAAAGGAACAGACAAGAGTGATGGTGGTTTGAACGGAGTTCAAAGAAGGCAGATTTGCAGACTGTAGAGACATGCTTGTCGAGAGACATATCAGAAGAGAGAGTAAATCCAAGGTTGCCAGCATGACTGGAAAAAGCAATGGCAGAGTTCCCAACTTGTATGGTAGATGGTAGGGAAACAGGCGGAGTTCTTTTCTTTTTAATTAAAAGTACTTCTGTTTTTTCGTTTAATTTTAGCTTATTGTGATTCATCCAATTCTTTATGTCAAGAATGCATGCCTGCATGCCCTGGACGGCAGCGTGTGTCTGCGTGGGTTTGCAAGAAGTGTAAAGTTGGGTATCATCAGCAAAGGACTGACTGGAGATGTAGCGAGTTTGAGCGAGAGCGGAAAGAGGTTGAGTATATAGAATGAACAAGATGGGTCCAAGAACGGAGCCTTGAGGAATACCAAAGGTAAGAGGAACAGATGAGGAAGGGCGATCATTGATGAGGAAAGTTTGAGATCTGTTTGAAAGGTAAGATTTAAACCAAGTGAGAGCAGAGCCTGAGATGCCAAAGGAGGAAGAGAGTCTTTTGAGCAGAAGAAAGTGATCAATAGTGTCAAAAACTGTGGATAAATCGAGGAGAGAGATGAAAGACACATCGCCAGAGTCCAGAGCAAGCAGAATGTCATTGACAACCTTAATAAGGGCAGTTTCAGTGTTGTGGTGCGGGTGGTAGGCTGACTGGGTGTGGGGGAGGAGGTCGTGGTTCTGAAGGTAGGAAAACAACTGTTGGGAGGACAATTTTCTCAAGAATCTTTAATAGAAATGAGAGGTTGGAGACAGGCCTGTAACACAATCTGGTCAAGGGAGTTTTTTTGTAAAAGAGGCTTTACTACTGCCGACTTGAAGGATGAAGGTACAAGGCCATGCACTAAACTGTCACTAATAATTTGGGTGAGGGAGGGAAGGACAAGATCAAGACATTCAATTAGCAAATGGGTGGGGTTGGGGTCAAGAGAGCAAGTGGTAGGTTTAGACTTTAAAACAATGGATTCAACAATTTCCTCCGTCACTGGCTGAACAAATGGAAGAGAAAAAGGGCACTCACTGACTGAGGAGTCACTTAATGCCAGCAATGGAGACAGCTGATCCAGCTCCGCTCGAATTGCAGCAACTTTATCCACAAAGTAAGCACCAAACAATTGACAATAAACACTTACATCAAAAGAACATAACATAAACACATGCACCAGAGACTAACAGATTTAAAACACACATCTCACCCTTCCAACTGAATTTATTTATTCCAATTGTACCACATCCATCCCTCACTGCACACACCAATTCACCGTATGCATCTGGCCAAAATTGGAACATTACATTACATGATTATTGCTTTAGGTCCAGCGGACGCTTCCGAGCCAAATCAGGACCGGACAACCCCTGATCCACATAAAAGATCTGCTGAAACAACCCTATTGGTAAAACTGAAGGTTCTCCACCAGCCACTCACTTTACAATAAAGACATCCCACGCAGGGAACACTGAGGCTATACTCTAATTTATCGAACCCCCAGTTTACAAAAACAAAATAGAATACAAACATTATTATAAATTATCAACAAAACACATACATATAAAATGCCTACATTGCTAAATAATAACCACCTGGCAGAAAGCGTCCAATATTCCCAAGCTCATCCAACAGACCTCACACACAAACAAGGAGTCTTGTCCCGGAAGAGTTTTCAAGAAAAAAGGTAGGTGACTGGTCTAGCGAAGAAGAAGATAGTATAGCAGATTGATAGAACACAGCAGGAATGAGAAAGAGCAAATGAGAAAGACAGCGACAGTGGGAATTTAAAGCACTAATTTTCCAGAAAGTGGGGATACTATTTATACTGAAACCCCCGGCACCCCAACGGGGGAAAATTAGAACGTTTAGACTTATTTGACATGCAAGTTAGTTAAGACACTGCAGGAACAACAAACACACACAGCAACATAACAACAATTGACATCCTGCAAATACCTGACTGTAAAGTTTGTCTCCAATTTCCAGCCTTCTAGTATACATATATATTCCACACTTGGACAGAGTGAATAAATCCAAACTTTTCCACAACACAGAAATCTTATCCTGCCATCTTTTGTTGCTCCATTAGCCACAACATCTCACTAGGTAATGACAACAATACAATGAACAAAACAGAATGTGTGCACGAGAATATTTGCTTTCAGTTTAATCACAAGAAATCACACCAACAGCCATGTTTACCCAACCCTATTGGCTTAATCCTCCACACCACACCCACTCCTCACATTTTCTCCCCTAATAATGTCTTTATTTATCTAACATCATACAGTGAACACATTCTCTGTCCCTTCACTTCAAGCCTTGTGTACATGTGCGTGAGCGTCCATGAGCGAAAATGGTGCGGGGGTGTGTGTGTTTCTAACGGAGAGATAACTTGAAAAAAAAAACAACATGGAATTTATTCATACATGTGCGTGTTTGCACGCATGCGTGTGTGTTATTAATTTTATTGATATCATAGTGAGAATTGGCTTTTACCGTCATGAAAGAATGCTGTATTAGCCCACCAGTATGTGTAGGTGGTTTGCATGAGTATTTTATTTCACCCCATTTTATCTCATTGCTCCAAGTGATTTCTTCCGAGTTCTATTAAAGTGAAATAAAATGTGAGTCTTCTCGAGTCTTCAATATTAATTTCAAGTTTTACATTCAAAGAGAAAGTGGGAGTGTAATGTAGTGTACTTTCAAGAATTTATCTGATTAGGCGTGTGTGTGGGATTGACTAGTGTTCACACTGTAAAGTTTCAATATTGTGCAAAAGTAGCATTAGAATTCCAAACCGTCATTCTGCATTGAACGTAAATACTGACAGTTGTCTCTGTATTTTCTAGGTGAGTTCCTAAATTGAATTGAAATGACAGATATTTGAGAAGTAATTTTAAAATGGCAAAGATTTTGGAATAATTTGTAGTTATTGCTCAGAATGCAATGTCCATTTTAACTGAGTTATCACGTTTGTTATTTGTGTTGTCATTAATTGAATAAAGACAGTCTGCATTGAACTTAAACACTGATAGTTGTCTCTGTATTTTCTAACTCTGATTAGAGAAGCTGTCCAGCCGCCAACATACGGATAGTGTGGAAGTCTGCTTCAGTCAGATTGGAGGGGTCACATTCAACTTCATAGTGCACTTGACCTGTATCAGTTCCACGAAGGACATCTGAATCTGTGGAATGCACAATCTCTATGGGCTGACCCTGGGCTGATACTGTCACCATAAATTGCCTAGGGGTGTTTGACACAAGACGAGAGACAGGGTGCTGAATATGGTGGACAGCAGCATGCTGTGACACTGATAAATTACTACTGGATGGTATTGAAGTAAAGTGAGAATCTGCCGCTGAAGAGACGGCGAGGGCAATGGTCTGCCCCGTTTGCACAGTTACCGTTTCTGAGTGGAAAGAGTCTAAATCAGTCACTAAACTACCCAACACAGGCTGGGTGCCATCAGTCCAGTGGATAACATTGGAAGGCAGCATATCACCTGCAGGCCCAGGTAGTATCATTGTAGTTATTCTTTCACTGCCTCCTGAAGACTGAAGTACCAAGGTCTTGGGCTCACATTCTTCCTTTGAAATTCTAGGTCTAGCCTTGGGTCCTGGCTTTTTACGGGGTTTTAACTTTTCCACATCTGGGTCAAACTCTGGATGGCTGGAAAGATGTGCTGTCAAATACTCTTTTCGGAAAAACGATTTAGAACAAAATTCACATTGGTAGTTTCTGATGCCCAAATGTGTTATCTCATGTCTTTTTAGGCTCCCTGGGAAAAGAAACAAAAGCAAGAACTTTACCTGTTAAAAAATTGGAATCAATTTTGTTACCAATAGTATTGATAAAAGTACAATTACAATTTACAGTCAACAAAAATGCCATCGTCCAGCTTCATTGATAATCCTCAAAAAAGCTATTAGAATATCGACGCACATTGTATGAATGGCCAGAATTTTTTTTTTTTAAGTTAAACACAAGCTCAGGCATGCCTACCCTCAATTTGAAGTTTCCGTATTACCTTTTTCAAATTTCAGTATTACTATTATGATTTCCGTATTTACTTTTACTACCTATTGTTTTTGCACTCATCCTTTTTGATATTATGCGAAGAATCCAGTGATAAATTGATTTGCTGCCACAATTTTCGTTTTCTTCTCCAAAGCCTCGTAATTCTCAATATGCTATGGGCCTTCCGCGTGCCGCTTGATCTTGTTCATATCACCAGCGTAGATGCAGAACTGGTTGTCACAAATTGTACTTTTGAGTCAGTGCTGCCGCAAATAACGAAAGGACACATTTCCGAATACGAGGCAAGATATGCCTGCCCCTTGCGCGGTTTCTTTGAAGATTCAGATTCACAATCACTATGCTTAGCCATTTGTTTGGACGCCATGTTTTGAATTCTATCTCACGAGCACCGATCTTCACTGCGACTGTGCAAAAACTGGTTCGCCAAACTTCGGTGCCTCTACCGGAAACTTCGATACCACGTGTCTCTACTGCGACTGCGCATTGCGGCATTAAAACGGGTTTGGCTATCTTCGGAAAAATGTCACGCGGTGCATTACGAGTTCGATTTTTTTCCCAATGTTGTTTTTATGTATTTCCGGACCATGAAACAAGTATCCGTATATTCCGTAGCGCTTGCCAAGTTTTCCAAATTTCCGGAAAAAAATACGGATATTCCGTATGGGTAGGCATGCCTGCAAGCTGATTCTTTACTCAAGAGACAAATATATAAAATTTGAAAAAAGTTTCTTACTGGCAGCAGTGAAATGTTTGCCACAGTGCTTGCACATGTAGACAGGGGCCTCTGCAGGATGTTTGAAAGTAGTGTGTCGATCCAGACGATGTTGGGTGGAAAAAGTACGTGCACAGATCCCACAGTTCAGTGGTATTGTCTCCTCTTTGTTGTGACCCTTCAGGTGATAACGCAAAGATGCACTACGATAAAATGAACGTCCACACTGGTTGCACCTGAGGAAATTAAAAGAGTATTACAAAATAATGCTGGCCATTTTGTAGCTTAAAATTAAGAAGCTGTTACAATATGAAGCAAGTAAATAAATAAGTTTGCAGCAATACACAAAACAACTAATATGTTGCCTTTTACTCAAACTACAGATCACGCTGTTAGTTAGTTATTCATTGCTTACATGGTCCAGCGGACTGCAAAGAGCCGAATAATGGACCACAAAATCAAGACCACAACTTCGCTGAAAGAGGACTCGCCCCTGATCCGCATAAAAGATCTGCCGAAACAACGGCACTCTACCAGCCATTCACTTTACAATAAAGACATCCCACGCAGAGGACACTGAGACTATACTCTAATTTATCAAACCCCCATTTACAAAAACAAAATAGAATACAAACATCATTATAAAATATCAACAAAACACATACATATAAAATGCCTACATTGCCAAATAATAACATCATAGGAAGCCCCAGTGACCATTTGGCAGAAAGCATCCTATATTCCCAAGCTGATCCAACAGACCTCACACACAAATGAGGAGTTTTGTCCCGGAAGGTTTTTCAAGAAAAAAGGTAGGTGACTGGTCTAGCGAAGAAGAAGATAGTATAGTAGATTGATAGAACAGAGTAGGAATGAGAAAGAACAAAGGAGAAAGACAACGAAAGTGAAAATTTAAAGCACTCAATTTTCAGAAATTGGGATACTATTTATACTGAAACCCCCGGCATCCCCACGGGGGAATCACGCTGTTGAACTTACAAGAAAGGTCTGACCCCTGTGTGCTTGCGCATATGTATCCGCTGACTTTTCCGGTTTGTGAATGACTTGGAACACACGGAACAACTGAATGGCTTAATCCCTGTGTGCTTGTACAAGTGAACTGAAACAGAAAAAATCACCTCTCAGTAATCCTCAGCTCTCAATTTACTACATAAGCATCATTATTTACCCTTCCACTCAGTCTGACATGACAGAAGTTCTACTAGTTCATGCACCCAGTTTTCCTAATAAATTGTACATTATATCTGTAATTTTGCTAGACAAGTTTACGTGCAGAGTAGTGCAACATTTTCTAAAGTGAAAACTGTATTAAATGTCTGACTATATAAACTGGTACAATGGTTGTCTTTGCGCTTGGTTTTAGACTGCAAGGTTTTATTTTTGTCTTCTATGTACTCATTTCTTGCTGTTAAGTTTTCTTTAGATCAAATATTTTATGTACACTCAGCACCATTTAGGGATTTTCAAAACAGAAAAAAAAGAAAAAGTTGGTGAATGTTCACTTACTTTTGAATGCAGTCTCCCCTACTACTATGCGGCCACAATGATCACACTTGTGTTTGGTTTTGGTTTTCCGTTTATGCACTTGAACCACATTTTCACTTTCATTAGATTTAGAGTGTTGTTTGGATTTAGGTTTGGGTTTCTCAGGTGATGTATATGGCACCATCTTTCCACCTGGGAAAAATATATTATAATATTATTAATATATATATAATAACACAACAATACTGAAGCTTATGCCTGGTTGTTTTCAAAATGTTTTAATGCAAATTTTTGTATGTAGTTTGTTGTGATCTTCATTTCCTTGTACTGAACAGAGCATTGGCTGGCTTGCCATCTTGTTAAAATTATAATATATCCATATCTTTATGTCTTGTTTTAATAAACTAGTAAAGAAACTAGAATGCTGCTAAAATAACAGAGACAGTACCAAAGACAATTTCAACAGCTTTCATAATTATGTCTTCCTCTCGGTTCTTGTCTAAGCAGGAATTGGCTTGAACAACACTAGTTGCAGTAGCAGCTGCTGCAGCTGATGGTGAAGGTTCCAGTATAAAGGACTCTGAAGTGACCACATCAAACCCATCAACTGTACGACCTTCTGAAGTCTTGTCTTGTCTCAGTGGCTGAATCTGCTGACCATTTTTTCCAGTGACAGTTTCTTCAAGGTCAGTGATCGCATCTTTTATCTGAAGAAAACAAAGAGAAATAAGCATAATATAACTAAAACAAAAAACAAAACACAAAAATTACAGAGAAATAAAGTCCGGCATGCTTGCTTTGCAAAACTCATGCCAATGTCACATGATAAAGCAGCATCTAGCGAAATTTGGGATTAATCCTGGAAAATCTCAGATTTTCCCTATCCCAGATTTTCCCTAGGAAAATCCTGTTTCGAATTTGCCTTATAAAAAGTGTGCATCTTTGGTATGGTATCAATAGGATAGCACTTTTTCTTTCCGTTAACAAAACAGCTTTACAGTTCCATTGATCATTTTATTTTTCAAACAATAATCATCCATCAACAATATATTTATAATTTAGCTAACATTCAGTGTTAGTAAATACTAGTCTATTTATCGCTCTCCAAATCTAAAAACCTGATCCCAAAACAATCAACAAATTAAGCAAAAGCTCGTCTAGTTTACTGATCCTAAGCTATAATTATTTGAAACAAACATGGCAGTTTCTTGTTTTCAAACTGACACACAAAATGTTTTAAAATAGCATAAAAGTGACTGAAATAACTAGTAATGTTAACTAAGTATAACAAGTAAATTTCAATGGGATGTGAACAATAGCCAAAACATACCCCTTCTTTATAAAAGTTCCTGAACTTTTGTATTCGCTCCCAGATGAATGGATTGCTGTGTGGAATGGGCATCATTTTTAAATACTCCTCCATACAAGAGCATGACTGAACATACATCATCACATCATATGTCATGCCTGACCAAATATACTGTCTACGCAGTATGGCCTGAGTGTCTTGCTGGCTAAGATGACAGCCCTCCTCTGAAAAATAAAATACATTCATTTTATAAATTAACGTTCCTGGCATTGAACGAGTATCTTTAAAAACATTAATAAACACCTCAGGATAATGGTGCAGCAGCTTATGGTTAGAAAAGGTTATATGTGTAAATAACCTATATATAATTATATATTATATTTTTATATTTTAAGGGTATCAGTATTAGAGTAAATATATTTGGGGACAGCGTTTGAAACAAAATTATAAACCACCAAATATACAACAGGCAGTCTGGATAGTAATAATATTTTCTGTTGACATATGAACTAGAAGATACTGACCGATATGAGCTTCTTTAATGGCATCCTGCCTGCTTTTGGCAGAAAACAGCACTTTGCGAGGTGCAGCCTTCTGCTTTGTTGGTGGCTTGTAAAACAAAGAACCATCGGTGATGCAAAAGCATCTGGATCGCTCCTTGATACATGACTGCTGATTTTCTGTGGCTGTTGCTGGGAATATGTTGTCTGTCAGATACTGAATAAGGTCTTCATAGCTTGCTTCTTCCTCTTCATCCTGAAAGCAAAAACATTACTATCACTGTGATGAACCTCATGCATATAAATTCAGTTTATCAATGAACTAAGTCTCATTAATGTTATCAAATTCATATTTCAACTGGTTAAGTGGAACAACCACCTCTGATAGTAGTTCAAATTCATGTCACTGCAATGTACCAATTATGAATACTAAACTTTCCATTCCTTTTCAAGTACCAAAACAAAATGCTAACCATGCAATGTACCCAAAAGGGTTGCCAAACTTACTTCAGACATGTGAAAGTCAGCGTCTCTAAGCTCTTTCTTGGTCAACACTTTGGAGGCAGTGGGTATTCTTACACTGGTCTTGTTGCGATTGGGATTCATGCAGACACATTCGGGACAGGAATAGATAAAAGCTGCAACATCCACACTCATGCCCTTCCAAAACACTTTCTGGTCTACCAAGGATTTGAAGGCATGATCTCGTCCTATGTGATCTTCTGAAATTATAGTAGAATGTGATAAAAATCAATGTACTCATAATACCAAACAAACATATTTTTATTAAACCACAAAACATTTAATCTTATTTCTGTTGAGCCAAGTCATTTCAAAAGCTAATCAATGTATAGTAAAGTTGTTAACGTATTCTCATCACTCTCAAAATAAAATTGTCAGTTCCAGAGTAACACTGCGCCTTAGCCCTTAGTCCTTACAAACCCTGAACAACATCAAACTTAAATTTGAGGTAAAATACTCACCTCCTCTAATATGGGCCTTCCTCAACAGAGAGAACCTTTCTCGTGCTTTTATGATGATCAGCCGGCCTGCACACTTCCCAATAGTACCATACAGTTTTCCATTTTTTATTTCCACAGTATCAGCCAGACGGCGAATGGTGCGTTTCAGATCCTGTGTCACTCTTGGTGGATAGGTGTGATGTTCTTTGTATTGTTTGATAACCATGTAGTACAGATCAGGACTCAGCTTTCAAAAACGAAAAAAAAAAAAAAAAAAAAAAAAGAAAGTTCAAATGTTTTTAGTTCCATAACCAATTATTTTACTAAATGCACCACAATCCACTCTGTTAACAACCAAAAAACACCAACCAGTTTCAACTAAACTACAGCAGTGAAACAACAAACACAATTACAGCGAGTTACTAGCTTACTTAGACCATAAACTATTACAAAATCTATCTGCAATAGTGCATGGTAGGCAAAATTCATCAGGCAGCTGCATGATGCCTGAAAACCTGCGAGTGTGACAAGAAATAAGTGTGCTCATAAATGCATGTCTACCTAGAAGGCAAAAGGCTGAAAGCCTATGATGCTATCACTACTTTGCTATACTCAGATACTATACTATATTATACTATACTATACTATGAATAATAAGCCATTTACTCGGCTGCATAAGGTAAAAAAAGGTAAAGGTAGTCCTATAGCCTTGTGGCCATAGGGGAGCGTGATGTTGGAGATCACACTTATCTTGGGCCAGCGTAATGAGGGTGATGCCCATCTCTCTCCCTCGCTGCTTTACCTTCCCCACCCTTAACCTCTTGAACCCAAAAGACCGATATATCGGTCTAGCCCTTAAACAGCTGTGCCCCGAAAGACCGATAAATCGGTCTCGTAACCTTACCGTTAATCTTGCGGTCCGTACACAGCTTACTGTTCTTTCTAGTACTTGCTGTTTGGAATAGGGTTATTGAGGGTTATTTGGAATAAGGTAAAGCAAAATGTCAGCGCTCTAGTGCAGCACAGTGCATGTTTTTGTGACGTTTTTTTCTCAATTTTGCGTCATGAAACGAAGGTCTACAAATCAAGGAAGCGTCGCTAAGCGACTGTACACAACTCAGGAAGTAATCGATCAATTGTGGGATGATAATGAAGATGAAGAGATGACATTTGAAGTACTTTGGGTTGTCTAACACTTTGGTTATGTTTTCGTTGTTTTACTAAATGCATGCAAAAAATGCCATTTTTCTCCGGGGAGCCCAGGGGATGGGGCTCAGAATTGGTGGGGCATCCAGGGTTCAAGGGGTTAAGAGAGTAGGTACTCAGTCACAGTTGAGTCAACTGGGGGCGTTGTTATTTGTCGCTTCACGTTTTTGCGGTCACCCATCCAAGTGCTAACCGCACTAGACGGTGCTTAACTTGCGACACAGTAAGTCACATAAAGTTAAAATAATAGAGTCTTGTAATAGTAATATTAACAATAATAACATTTCAGATTAATACTACAAGAAAGTTAATAAAAGGTAGAAATACTAATAGTCCAAAGCCTAGTATTATAACTCACCACATCAAGCGAATTCATCATTCCATCCTCTGTAATAGCAACTTGCGGATTCACATCTGCCAGACTGGACTGCCTAGCTCCCTTGCGTGGACGACCCCTTTCCCGTTTCACTGGCGCAGGTTCAAATTCAATATCGGCCAAATCTTCATCAATATCTTCTATACACTGTGCTGGCAAAGGTGAAGCAACTGACCATCTCTCCTTTTTGAGCTCCAGCTCAGCCTCTGCTTTAAAAGTCAGTTTGCGCTTTCGCCTTGATGAACGAGTGGCCATAACATGAGAGTGTTCTTTCTTTGGATCATAGGTCTCATCTGATGGAAAATAAGAATGACACAACATTGATAATAGACTCACACACACGCACTTTTAATTTAATACTTATACAACTGGTTTATAACTATAAATAAGATACTACTTATATTAGCCTCAATCCATTAAGAACTTTTTTTCTTGAGACTACTAATCATATCAAAAATATAGTGCATGACAAAATTGTTTTAAAAATCAAATTTTAGATCATTCTTCAATCAAAATGTGCTATCAGGTCAGGGAGGAGGTATTGAAAAAGTTAGCTCCTTCTTTTTAAAACTCACATGCATGTAATAATATATTCACCCCAAAATCCAAAGATTCAGATTTTGCAAATTTGCACGTAGAATATTGTGAATAAGTTCTCTAAGGGGGTATTGCTAACCATATGGATTTTACCCTTCCAGTTAGTATATACAGGGGTAGTTTTGGAGATGAAAGTAAACAAATATCAAGGCTAAAGAAATAAAAACAACGGAGTAGCACTCTAATAATTTGTTGGGTACCATCTCGAATGCATTAAAATAATAAAACAGGGTTGCATTCTAATAATTTATCATTTTCCTCACCTTGTGTGTCATCATCAAATTCCAAATCATCAAAGAGTCCAGCATTTCCATCATCAGACTTAGTATCATTAGCCACACTGTTTGAAGCTTGTATGGAGAGCCTTTCAGCCTTTTGTTTTTTGGGTCGCCCTCTACCCCTCTTTTTCGGTTCTGTTTCGCAGCCATCAAATGTCAGTGGTATGATGGTAGACTGTTCCAAATTGAGTACTTCTGGCAAAGATGATAGCGGCTCAACCTTTATTGGTAGTCTGTTTACATCTATGCTGACATTGCTGGATGGGCCTCTTAACATCTGTTCATAAGCTGACATCAGGATGTCAACCGTTTTTCTCTCATTTTCTTCATTCAAGCTTACTTCTGAGTTGCTTACATTTTCACTTCTGTGACTCAGTTTTTCTGGTAGCACTGGTTCTCTGATGGAAACATAAAATACTGTGTTTTATAATTACAAGGAATCATGATTTTTTTTTTTTTTAAATCTAAGGTCATATCTTTATTGTTTTTAGCACACGATGTTATGCCATTTATGATGATGAGGATAACATTACATTACATAATTATTGCTTTAGGTCCAGCGGACTCTTCTGAGCCAAATCAGGACCGGACAACCCCCGATCCGCATAAAAGATCTGCTGAAACAACCCTAGTGGTAAAACTGAAAGCTCTCCACCAGCCAGTCACTTTACAATAAAGGCATCCCACACAGGGGACGCCGAGGCTGTACTCTAATTTATCGAACCCCCGTTTACAAAAACAAAATAGAATACAAACATCATTATAAATTATCAACAAAACACATACATATAAAATGCCTACATTGCTAAATAATAACATCATAGGAAGCCCTAGTGACCACCTGGCAGAAAGCGTCCAATATTCCCAAGCTGATCCAACAGACCTCATACACAAATAAGGAGTCTTGTCCCGGAAGAGTTTTCAAGAAAAAAGGTAGGTGACTGGTCTAGCGAAGAAGAAGATAATATAGCAGATTGATAGAACAGAGCAGGAATGAGAAAGAGCAAATGAGAAAGACAGCAACAGTGGGAATTTAAAGCACTAAATTTCCAGAAAGTGGGGATACTATTTATACTGAAACCCCTGGCACCCCAACGGGGGGATGATGAGGAAGTGATGATGATGATGGTAATGATGATGATAATGACGAGAATGTGATGCCTTGAAGAGGAACAGATGTTTAATATGTTGACTCTGTACTTGTGAAACTTATGGTTCTTGAAAAGATGAATATTCTCATTATTTCCATAATATACTCCCTTCCTAAACAATGAAACCTGCAGTATAATTTCGCTACATAATAATACTATGTTCAAAACAAACCTGTTGAACATAAGATAGAAAGGAGTGTAGTCATTCTGAGGGGGAAGAGAAATGCGTAGAGGAACCAGGAATGCTTCAAGAAATTTGTCCCAGGCCTTGGGATATTTATTCACAAACTGATCAAGTTGCTTTGACACTCTATGCCATCTTTCATCTGAAAACAGTGGAAAAGAACAAACAACCTCAAGTTTAGAAATAATCTTATATTCTTGTTAATAAATACTCAGAATTGTACAGCAATAACTACAAAAAGCATTTATTCACCAATGATTTTAGATAAATCATACAAATTTCGATTCACAATCACATTTTCTGTCCCTTGCATAAAATTGCATGACAACAAATGTGCCAGTGAATGTTTAAAACAACTGAATTTATAAACATGTCACTTGATAATTAAAAGTATTTTCTATTAAAAGTATTATTTCATCAAGACAACAGTCAGTCAAATATCAAATATAAAATTGAATCTACAGGCAATTGGGGTGTACCTTAAAATATATTACTAATTGTAAAATAATGTATGTCCGATTACCTGCTGGATTATTAGGCAGCATTACACATTTTGGTTTGATATCTGCCACCCCAAGGTCCTGTAAGCAGATCTGCAGCATTTTCTGTTTAGTAGTACTGTTTTGTAGCAAGCACAACTTCTCCATCACACCGTATCTGCAAGAAAATGAATCATAGAATGTAACCTGCACAATGTAACAACAACCCCTCACAAAACATGAGTATGGAATTTATGGTACATGTACCAATTATTTCACTTTTGTCATCATTCAGATATTATTATCGTAGTATTGTTAGTGCATATATATATATATGTTTTGTGCAACTATGGCTGTTGAAATAAGTACAACAAATGTAAAAAGCCAGGCTCAAAAGTACCTGCAGATAAGATTCAGGACAAACAATGAAACTGTTGGGGCATTGATTGATTCCAACACTGTCGCCTCTGGAAACTGGGAGTAGCAATCCAATGCAATGGCCACATACAGTGTCTTTTTGTTCAATGTGTATGGACCAAATACCTGTAACTCCACCTATTATAAACATTCAATTTAACTGTATTTAGTTATTTCACAGATTAAATATTTAATTAGTTAAATTCAACACTTCATTCCTTCAACTTTGTTTTAACTTCACTTTCAAATTCAATAATCGAAACAGTAATAATTCACACAGAAGTGTTATTTGTTATAGTAAAGCCGAGGTCATAACATTTAAAAAAAAAAAAATTGTACTCCCGAAAGTAGAAACACTGCATTTTTTACATAAAATCTCTCCAATAAGCATATAAACAACAAAACAAGAGACTGGGTTTGAAAATTATGACAAACCATTTCAAAAGGCAAAGGGACCCCAGATAGCAATCATCACATTGGTGAAACATGCAGAGTTATTGGCCCTACTTTGCCACGCAATGTCTTGAAACAAATGCTGTCAGTGTGTGCGTACTCTATGCTGTGTTTAATTGTGTACGCCTGAAGCAAATGACTTATTTCAAAGGAGCTCTGTCACGTACAACTTATAGCAGGTGCTCTAAGAGAACACTTGGACATGATGTTTAGATTCAATTTCTCAAATATCAGACAAGAACAATGAATGAGTACACTTGATTGGTGTAAATTATACTTTCTTACTTTTGCATTTTGCTCTATATAGGGCTCAGACGCACTTTAAATATCCCAAACTTCGACACTGGGATAATCAGACGCATATTAACCCCTTGACTGCTTATGATAATAGTGCAATATGCAATAGTGTGACGAAATATGCCATTGACGTGTTATCGTATCATCATCATTATTATTTTTTTTCTGTATATATAAACAGTCAGAAGACAAATACACACCAGTTGGAAATCTCAGAACATTAGTTGTTTAACATGAATATAGTTAGATATGACATCCCTTTTCATTGGCGGGTAGCCGCCCACCTCCCACATGTCCGCAAAGCTTATTTATGTGTAAAACAGGGGCATAGACAAAAGAAATTCAATACTGCTCATCCATACATGAAAATAATACAGACGATGCGATTGCCTCCCTCCCTCTATCTCACTGTCTCTCATTTGAAATAAAAAAATTTTTTTTTTTTAAATAAAATAAACAATATTTGTCCAAATCGCATATTTGTGTAGGAAATTAAATGACCTTTTAGAAATGTTTCCCCACAACAGCACTATCAGGAACTGGTTCACAACAACAATCGGTATGCGTCAAGGATGCCTACTCTCTCCAACACTCTTTTAACATCTTCTTAGAGCGCATCATGTCAGATGCCCTTGCAGATCACCATGGCTCAGTCAGCAGTAGAGCAATCTCCAACCTCCGTTTTGTGGATGACATTGATGGATTGGCTGGAGAGGAAGAACTTGAACAGCTGGTACAGAGCAGTGTTCCCCTATGACCCCCTTGAACAATATTAAAAAGACAACCCCCTTTGACCCCTTGACAAGACAATTCGAATTTTGTGTACATTTTTACAATTGCGAGACAGATTTGCCTGGCAAATGGTTTAACAGTGCAATTTCCCATTGGCAGCGAAAGAGTTAAATAATTCTGAGAATATATATGTTCATTCTATTGCATGAGTTACCTTTTGCCAGAAATAACTAACTGTGTCTTGACCAACAAAAAAGACATCAGGCTCCATGCCGTTTAGTGAGGAGGAATCCAAACCATGCCTGCTACTCGGCCCCTCATGCTCTGTCTTGACAATGCCGACTTCAGTCCTAGGACTCACAATGTCCACATACACCTCTTGGCCATCATCACTGCAGTTGATACTGACTCTGTTGGCACTAGCAGCTGATGCTTTGCTGGCACTGTTGATTGTCACATAGCTGAAGACAGAGTTCTGAGCATTCCTCTGAAGGCAGACCTCACAGTGACGGATTGCATTGCGCACTGTGTTGTTGATGCCCACCCAGTAGTATTCGCGCTGCACAGATTCAACTGTCTTCTCCACTCCATAGTGAATTCCTGGAGAAAAATAAAAAATAAAAAATAAAAAGATGCAGATTAAATAGCATGTCTCCAGTTTTTTTACTATGACAACTTCAGAACATAGTGATTTATAATCAAACGCAAAAAGCTTGTGAAGATGCACACCCTCTATTCATCTTTCATATATTGTATGCATGCATGTATAACCAAACTTTGCGTTAAATTTGATTTATGAGGGTAATACAGGATAACATGCTCATCGATCTGTGTGTAATAATTGTAAATGAGTAATATTAAAAATACTATACCATCACCCAACCCTCATATATCCAAAGCAATGAAAAATACTGGCGTAAATATATTTTTCTGGCTTCATAATCATCTTGTATTTATTGGATTTTATTTATCACCCGTCCCATGTAGGTAAAATGTGGGTTATCCTCTTAGCGAAAGTGTGGCAACGTAAAAGGCAGCTCTGCCCAGGACAAGGGGCAAAAGGCCTAAATTCCATGCTGAGTATATTATATATGTATTTTTTGTGAGTTGTTAATAAATTGGTAGTCAAGCAAAATAATTTGCCAAGTTAAGATACAAGGAATATGTCTCGGAGCATTGTTGTTGTTGTAAACCCATGTCTGAGCACAGGTAATTTATTTTCACAAGTGATGATCACTAGCACAATCAGTCCCCCATTTGTCACACAAATTATAAACTTTACCTGGAACAAAACATCCCCTTCACAAGCAAAAAACCGGTGTTGGTAGACAACACGTTACCCACCGTCTGCTCCGATGTGGCATCTCAAAACCGCGTCTCTCTTTTCATCTTCCGAGATACAACATTTCCGACGATTTAGACGATTCAGTCTGCAGTCGTTTCCCGTCATCTCTTCTTCATTTTCTTCCGCATTTAATTGTCTGGGTCTTCCTTCCTTGTAAAATAGTTGGCCATCCTCTATCAGGAAGGCCTTGCTTCGCTTCCGCACCGCCTGTCTTGCATCTTTCTTGTAGCCCTTTGGAAAACTACCATTTTGTAGAAAGTGTTTCACGACTGTAAGGCTTGCTAATACTTTTCGTTCCATAGTAATACGTTTCACAACATTTGAGTTAAAATATGTCAATCTCTCAAAACATTAGTGTAAATATGGCAAGTGGAAGTAGGTGTCACTGCAACCGCAGACCACCATGTTTAAAAATGACCCGGATTGGAAGTACTGCCACTAGGAAATTTCACGTGTTTCCGGTGAAAAGGCGAAATGAAAATATTAAAAACTATTATGCCTAGATACATTCACAAAATAATATCGGTCAGCATGTGTAGAATACAAATAATGCTAAATGTTGCTACATGTGTAGAATACAAATAATTCTAAATGTTGCATTTTTCAATGTATCAAAGATTTCCAGTCACTATTTCATAATAAAATATTTAAAACAAAATAAATAAACAGGTGTAAAGGTAATAAAACAGGACTGCTAGCATTCAAAATTTACAATAATGAGAAACAAATGTGTACATAAGCCAAAAGAATGCTAATTTTGACAAAATCTGAAAAGACACACTGCAAATTTTCAAGCTAAGCTACTTGTGTTTAGAAGAGCTTAGAGAGCTAAAAAAAAAAAATTGCATTGTGTCATTTTGTCTTGTTTGTGTCGAAACTAGATTTCTTTCGGATTATGTACACATTTATTTCTCATTATTATAAATGTAAAAGTGGCAGATCTGAGTCTGCTGAGGCATAGATCACTGGTAGCATAATTATGCCTCAGCAACCTCAGATTCTCTGTATGAGGAGAAGTGAGGATGTGTTGGAGGGTGGTGGTGATGGTTTTTACATTATTAGTTATTAATTACTCACAGGGTCCAGCGGACTGCAATGAGCTGAATCAGGACCACAAAATCAAGACCACAACTTCACTGAAAGAGGACTCGCCCCTGATCCACATTAAAGATCTGCCGAAACAACCCTAAAGACATCCCATGCAGGGGACGCTGAGGCTATACTCTAATTTATCAAATCCCCATTTACAAAAATAAAATAGAATATAGACATCATTATAAAATATCAACAAAACACATACATATAAAATGCCTACATTGCCATGCAGTGTTACACTGTTGCTTTTTTATCAGTAGTTGATTCAGCCCCGATGCTTGAATCCTGATAAGTGTAACTCAGATTTGTTTATCCACACCTGTTCACTCAGCAACAAGGCAGGAGTCGTCATATGAAGTTTTCCAACTTTATTCAGCATACATCAACAACTGCATGCAATCGCTCAATCGCATTTTCCACTTCACTACTCTTTCTTTTCAACTTCCCAAATCGGAAATAGTGCAGCACTTATATAGTCTCTCTATATTCTAGAGAACGTTCAAACATTCCAGCGTGACGCAATTACAACCAATCAGAATAAAATTTGTCATCAAAACTATGCACTGTCTTACGTCATATAACAGAATTATCTGGTAGCCATCACTAGATTTATCCACACGCTTAGATCAATAGTAAACAAACAACCCTAGAAAATTCTCCAATAATATCGACCAACGAAAATTATCAACATTATACAAAGCTTCTTCCAACTACAACGCAAAATCAAATCAAAGGTAAATACATTCTGTTATTGCATGCTTTGCAAAACAAAACGATCGGATCTATCGTGCACGTCTCAAAAGGTAAATACACCGTTATTGCATGCTTTGCAAAACAAAACGATCGGATCTATCGTGCGCATCTCAAACGTAACAGCCAGATAATAAACATCATAGAAATCCCCAGTGACCACCTGGCAGAAAGCGTCCAATATTCCCAAACTGATCCAACAGACCTCACACACAAATGAGGAGTTTTGTCCCGGAAGAGTTTTCAAGAAAAAAGGTAAGTGACTGGTCTAGAAAAGAAGAAGATAGTATAATAGATTGATAGAACAGAGTATGAATGAGAAAGAACAAAGGAGAAAGACGGTGACAGTGGGAATTTAAAGCACTAAATTTCCAGAAAGTGGGGATACTATTTATACTGAAACCCCCGGCACCCACACAGGGGATTTTTAAAAAATTACTTCAGTCTTTGGTTTATTGATATGTTTAATGCATATTTTAAATTTTGATTTAAGCCTCCACCACTGTGCAATCTGACGATGTAGGAATAACTAAGCTTTTAGAGCTATGAAACTTGCACATTTTGCAAAGAATTGACTCCAGCAACCTCGACCTTTGAGAGCAAGTACAATGACCACTAGCCTAGTTAATGTTTGTTTTTTGGGTGTGTATTTTTTAATTGTTTTATAAAGCGCCCTCAGCATGCTGCCAGCGTGGAGTTGTGTGCTACAAGTCTATATCATCATCATCAAATAGGTTTTAATATATCTGATCAGTTAATCCCGAGATATGATGTGCAATAGAATGATAAACCAACTCGTTCGGATTTCAGACAATATCAAAGTACAGTATTTCCAGTAAGTCTGAAAAAAAATGAGAAGGAATGAGCCAAAATAACAAAACTAAAACAATGTTATGCTGCATGATTATATTTTATTTCCTGATCGATGTGCGCTATCCATGCCCGATTTCTAACTTATTGTTTTGTATACATGTATTGTCATTGTCAATGATTTTAGTGTTTGCCTCAAATATGTCCCGATTGGTTTTATTGTGCTATGCATGGCTTTGTCACTGCTCTTGTATTATTGTTATGACTTCATTTTTAAGTGTGAAGTTTTTACGTATAATGTGTTTACATATTCTTAAATTAAGTTTTAATTGTGAAGCACAGTGAGCCTGGGCATTTTTCAGGAAACTGCGCTATATAAATTTACGTTATTATTATTTATAAGATTGAAATTAAAGATTTGGAGAACTGGAGAAATAAATAAATTTTATTTTAACATTTCATCAATTTTGCAATTGCTTTTAATGTAGAAGAACAGAATAAACCAACAATGTATGAATATATCTGTTTTGATATAAGTGCTTTGAGAAATCACAAACACAAACCAAATACAAACAAACGAATAGTCATGTATGTAGTATTTATTTTACATGTACTAAGTACTTTCAGATACTCAAGCATACACAATGACATGCAATAAAGTTTAAAGAGGGGTATGCTGTAGTAGAAAAGTAAAACTGACAAGTTCATTTTTGCACAACTTCAATGGTTAACGCAGCCACCATCACAAGAATGACATGGAAATAATGGAACCACAACAAAGTTTCGGCGCTCTTGAAAATAAAGGCACTGAACACATTTGTTTTATAAAAGAAAAACTGTTGAAACAAAAGAATAGCACTCCAAAGTTTAATTTTTTGCAGCAGATACCAGTACATAGATAAAATTCACACACCAAATCATGTCCTACGAGTTCATTACACAAAAAATTACATTACAATTTTAAAGTGGGTTTATGAAGTGCCTAAAAGTACCTTCGATCCCATTCTACACGGCTGTGACAACATAAAAAAATGTTAATCGTATGACTCTATCACATCGACTCAAACAAAGCTTTTAAGTTTTGGGGTTAGTTCAGCCAGGCTAGCTATAAATAGCTGTGCCGATGCTTCTTTCCTTTCCTTTCACTGGGAGGGAGGGTGTAGGCAAGCTATAAATAGCCCGCAGCCAGCAAAATGTGGGGGAAACCAAAGAGTGCTGCTCACATAGGCATTGAGCTGGTGTGCTATGAGGGTGAAACCTGAAAACCTGAAGCACCAAACCAAAAACAATAGCAATTTTAAAAAACAAAATTTAACAAAGGACAAAATTTGTTCTTCAGCTGTAATAATTAAACAAACCAAAAGGCAATTTAATACAAATGAAACACTGGTAGGGGCACTGTATTAATTGTAGAATAACAAAACAAGAAAGCTGAAACATTTGTTCTTACAAAATAGTGAGGATGTATTAAATCATTAAAAGCCACAATGAAATAAAACTTGAGCAAAGTCACCTAACCTATACTTGTGTTTCTCTACCCATCCATAAACAAACGCCATAAAGAGCTATCTAGCACTATAACAGCAAGCTATCAAATAAATTTCTAAAAGTTGCAAATTTGAAGTTCTTCACTTTACATCCAACTGAAGAAATTTTTGTCCACACAATGTTGTAAGAAAATAAAATATTTTACATGCATTAATTCACTCCAATTATGTTACTTTTAATGTTGTCCAACGTCTATTCTATCAATGCTGTATTTTTTCAACCAAATGTGAAAACCTAATGGACAGTTTTACATGTAAAAAGCTAGTCAGGTCAGCTTACACGTAAAAAGACTGGTCTTACATTACATTACATGGTTATTGCTTTAGGTCCAGCTAAATCAGTTTACTTTTGATAGTGTTCAAATTTCACTACTAAAAATACAAACTACAAACTAAAATAATGATCAGGTATGGGTAGAGCTTTTGCATATACTGTAGGCAGTATCACAAACATAACAGTATTTCTATAAATAGGTTGGGCATAAAAAAAAGTAACACTAAAAAGTCAATAACAAACAGGGTCACAGAGTATCTGATATGTGAATGATGCAAAAAAGAAAGAAAAGCATTGTCGGTAGAAACAACTAACAATAGTCATGCATTCATTGATCAAGCAGCTGAAAGCTAGCACATTAACATATGCAACTTGCAAGCAAGTGGAATTTATACATTTTATACACAACACAGTATTTAAAGTCAAAGTTGCACAGAAAATAAACATATTTAAAAAATAATAATATAGGATTAGAAAACAATTACTTGTAATGCAGCAGAATACTGATCTTAGATAATTAAATCCATTTAAATTATCAAACAAATTGCTGTGGGAGGTTTTGTTTTTATTAAATGGGAATAATTATTTTGCTCCACAAAAGTGGAAAACTGTTCTTTTTGTCAACTTCCTCATTCCAATTCTTAGAAAAAAAAAAATTTAAAACGTTAAATCAAAAATAAGTATCATGGTTTGTCACTTTATTAAAAAAAAAAAAAAAAAAAAAATTTATTTTATTTTATTTTTTATTTATTTTATTTACCTTATTGTCCCTTTTTCCATAGGGAAATTCTGGGCCGCCTTGCCTGGGTAAAAGCATAGTCGCAGCCTGTGGCGCGCCCAAACCCAACCTACCTAACATTAGTTGTGATTTTGAAATTTTGCTGGGGAGCAAACCAGAGTACCCGGAGAAAACCCCCTAGACTTTGCTGGAGTCGAAAGTAAATAATATTCGGAGAAACATAACGCCCAGATGCTGGATCGCACCCACACCTGTCAGGCGCCATTAGCCCACTTGGCCACAACTAATTCATTGATATATAATTTACATTCCTGGCAGATTACTAACCAGAAGCTTTATCAGCAAACTGACAAGGTGATTAGATCAGTGCAACAGTGTCATAAAATTGTACAATCTCCCAATGGATGCAAATGTTATTAAACAATAATTATACAAGTTATCAGAATCAAAAGTAAAGTCCATTTTATAAACTGCAAATTCAAAGTAAACACAATTTGAATGCTGACATTATTCAATTGGTCAAGGGAAAAACAATTCAAGTTATCAGTACCAACAACAAATGCATGAAATATATTACCATATAGTCTTAAACCCACATATTACCTTTCAAAGTTCTGTCAAAAAGAACAAAGCTAGCTGACAGTTCAAACACTCAAACTTTACTGTGACAATTTAAAAGCAAAATGACAAGCAAACGGAAGTAAAATTTGAATCACCATTAAATTTCAACACAGAATGGTGGAAATTTGTGCCATAGTGCCTGATCAGTCTGCTTTGAAACACCAAAATGTTTTCACTCAAGTTCATAATGCCAGAGATTAGAAGGCAACAAAAATAGACAAAGAAGGTGATCAATCATTAAAAATCTTTCTTGATTGATAGACAAAACTCCCATTCCAAGTACAAATGCTTGTCATCATCTGTGAAGCAGCTCCGTATGATGTAGTCACCTCTAGCAAGCATGCCTGATGGAGCATCTTCCACTGGTGTTTGGTACACATGCATCTCCGTTTTGGGGCCATAGCTACCAACCATATGGTTTCCCTTGTCAACTGAAAAAAAAAACAAAAAAAAACTCATCGTCAAGATTCTGATACAATTTGCTTTACAATATAAACACAGCTCCCCATTTGCAATGAATCTAAGGAGTGGGATCACTTCCATTTTAACCTCTTGAACCCGAAAGACCGATATATCGGTCTAGCCCTTAAACAGCTGTGCCCTGAAAGACCGATAAATCGGTCTCGTAACCTTACCGTTAATCTTGCGGTCCGTACACAGCTTACTGTTCTTTCTAGTACTTGCTGTTTGGAATAAGGTTATTGAGGGTTATTGGGAATAAGGTAAAGCAAAATGTCAGCGCTCTAGTGCAGCACAGGGCGTGTTTTTGTGACGTTTTTTTCTCAATTTTGCGTCATGAAACGAAGGTCTACAAATCAAGGAAGCGTCGCTAAGCGACTGTACACAACTCAGGAAGTAATCGATCAATTGTGGGATGATAATGAAGATGAAGAGATGATATTTGAAGTACTTTGGGTTGTCTAACACTTTGGTTATGTTTTCGTTGTTTTACTAAAAGCATGCTAAAAATGCCATTTTTCTCTGGGGAGCCCAGGGGATGGGGCTCAGAATTGGTTGGGCATCCAGGGTTCAAAGGGTTAAGGATTTTTTCACTCCTGGGTAAGCATTTTAAAGAGAGGAAAAAAAAGATGGACAAACGCCATGATTGATGGTTTCATAGTCAAACAAGGGAAGTAACCACTGCAAACAATGCGTCACAAACTTGCGTTAAATAAAACTATGATGTCACTTCCTAAGCATGGCGACAAATTAGGAGCTTTTTGATTGGTTGATAGCGCAGAAGATAAACCAATGAACATCAACTAACATTTCAGGACGCATGGCCATGCTAATTTTAGATAAGATTCTTCCCGAAACAGTAAACACTTGTAAGAAGCAGCTTTTTGTCGGACACTTGCTCAGAAAAAAAGCCTTTTTGGCTGCTTAACCTAATGTCACTCGGGCCAGTTTGGAACTGCCCCTTATTTAGTTCTCAATGCATTGGAAAGAACTCCGCAAAATGTTTATGCCACTCTTAAGGAAAAAAAAATACAAAATGAGGATTTACACCTGTTTTAATAAAATGAAAAATGCAGAAAATCTTCAACTTTACACAACAGTTGCTCTGCCCAAAACCTCATTAAAGGTCAGGATCTATTGGCTGACATTTAAACACTAGTTGTTCTCCTTTCACAATTTTTTTTTTCAATTACAATAAATAAACGTAATTCATTTTTTATGAAATGACCACAAAGTTGACCTTTGGTAAATTCCTCTTGCTTAGGTATGTGTCAAGGAGGTCGAGAATAACGGAAATCAAAATATAATGTGACTACATTACATCAGAACCATTTATTAATGGCTACCCTTACTTGGATAATGCAATGCATAAGCTTTTACTAGGTAGTCAAAAGCCATTTTTAAAAAATGATTTCCTCATCACAAAACTGACATAGATTTAAAGAGCTTTTCATTCTGAACACAGTGGTATATTTTTTTTCCCCATAGGACAAATAGGTAAAAAGTTATTAATGTTTGAAAATGCCGAATGTTGGTGTTTTTTTGGCAACGTTTTGGAATTGAAGAAATTGACAACTTTGGAGTCTCAAAGTGAAGCCAATATTGATACCAGGAAGCTGATTTTTGACAGGTAACCCCTTCATATGTTATACTCCAAGCCCAATTTTCTTCAGGCCTCTCCCATGTAATGTTCAGCCGTTTTGGTGCTTTAAAGTTGGGAAATCATCAAATTCGCAGTGCGCGCCGGCAAATTATAGGCCTACTGGTGTGCTACTACGCTCAGCACGCGTGTCGCTGAACAGGCCTACGAGTACGCAATGACCGCAAGAATTCCCGAACACCGTTTGGGTAGGCTTTTCTACGGCAAAGCGCTCCGCGATACAGTAATGCACAAATTAATAAATACCCTAGTTTTATAAAGGAAAGTCTGCTCTTTATTTCTTGCTAAGTTTTAAACTTCTAGTTAAAATCAAACTTACATCAAAACCGCTTTATCCACTTTGTTCGGCTCGTAACAAAATGTTTACACACGAGAGCCTTCCATAGTTATATGTAAATGAAGCTAAGTATCCGAACTTCTCATTGGTTCTTATTTTTAGGCCATCCAATGAAGTATCGCAAAGCGCTTAGACTTTGAAACGAGCCACCTCTCAGCAAACGACAGTGACAATTTTTTCGCAGCGGCATTCAGCGTTCGGATAGGGGCGTATTCAAAAGCTGTTTTCTCGGAATCTTTCGCATAAACATGCATTAAAAACAACACAGATGTAAAGATAAAGCTTTCAATTTTTATTTGAATACAGCCACTGTTCGTTTTGATGCAGTTTTACATTAATAATAAGTGTTGAAAGTGAAGTGAAAACTGAGTCAAAACTGCTGAGCGGACAAGAGCCAATGAAGGGCTTGGAGTACCTACTTTTACAATATAAGAATTTTAAAATAATATTCAACGAAGTTAAAAAATAAATCTGACCCCTGTGTTTAACGAATGTTAAAACAAATGCCAAATCAAATTAAAACTACTGGTCATGAGTACTGCCAAATTTGTTGTCATTTCTGCTAGAGGTAATAAAGTATCCTTGAAAATGCTTCATATTGGATCAGCCATTCGCAAAATCAAACACAAGTGTCCTTCACACCTGTACAAAAAGATGCGATTCTAATAGGTCTAGGGTGATTTTGTTTAAACAAAACATTGATAAAATTTCACACCGACGCATACCTTTGACCAGGTATGCGACACCAAACAACAAATGCAATTGTCTGTACACAAAGATGCAAATGTGCTAGCGAGGTTTCATTAAAACAATGATGAAATCTCATCCATTGTTCGTGCCCCAGAAACACCGTACAATGAAAAGAACCACTCACTCCATACCAGACCTGTCGTCATCCAGGTCATCAAGGACCGCGCCATCCGTTGCCAACCAGGACAGAGGTGATAAATGTGCTACTGATGGACAATTTAGCAAGATCCACACGAGAGACAACATCATCATAGGAACCTGGTATGTCAGGACCCTAACTGCGGAGGGAAATTAGAAGAACTGGCACACGAGCTGGACCACTATTGATGGAACATTTTAAGTATTGGCGAACTGCGCTGAAAAAGCCTAGGTGAAACAATGACTGACAAAGGCCACAAGCTTTATTTCAGCAGGAGAGATTACAGGCACAAACACGGCGTTGAATTCTTGGTCTACAAAGACATCCTAGCCACTGTCATGGGCTGCCGCCCAGTCTCCAGTAGACTCATTACCATCCATCTGAGAGCAGCCCCTTTCAACATCACCATCATCCAGGTCTATGCCCCAACATCAGACTATGACGACAGTGAAGTCGAGTATTTCTATCAACATCTAAGTGCCGAAGAAGAACATAGTCACAGTGCAAGGCGACTGGAATGCCAAGGTTGGCCAAGATGCGCACCACAACTGGGGAGCCACGTGTGGACCCCACTGCAACAACGAGACAAATCACAGAGGTTGGAGACTCTTGGAGTTTGCCAGATACAACAATCTGATACTGGCAAACACGCTTGGTCTCCACAAAAAATCCAGACGATGGACATGACACAGTCCCAGCGGGGTGCATCACAACCAGATTGACTACATCATGGTCAAGACACACTTGAGATCAAGCATCAACATTGGCAGGACACACCCTTTTCCAGGAGCAGACTCCACTTGAAGAGAATAAACACAGTAAAGAAAGTGCACCAGACTGAAGTCGACCTGGACAAACTTCAAGACCCGGAGGTAGCAGAAATATTCCAAGCTAAGCAACAATTGGAGGAAAATTTGCACCACTGCTCATTTTGGGAGCTGGTGAAGTAGATTTCAACACCATGACCACCACCTTCAACTCAGCTGTGACAGATGCCGCCACTAAGATCCTTGGCAAGCACCGCCCAAAGAAGAAACTGTGGATCACTCCTGAACCTGGACCTGTGTGAAGAGAGATGAAAAAGAAAAAGAACACCTCACACGGAGCTGATGCCTACCGAAAAACCAACAATGACATCCGAAAAGGCATGCGCACAGCAAAGGAGAACTGGATAAAAGAGCAATGCCAGGAAATAGAGAACAGTCTGAGCAAGAACAACAGCAAAAAGGCCTACCAGACTGTGAAGCGGCTGACAAGTGTTAAACAGCCCAAGGCTCTACAATCCAAAGCAAGCCTGGCATGTGCTTTACAGAAGAACAAGAAGTCTTGGATGATGTAACAATTAAGACGTACTTCTCACGCCTGATCTGTGATTCTAAGGCATGATTACGTCCGATCTAGGCATAATGGGGAGCCCTGATAAGTAACTAACTTCATGCCAAGCCAAATCATCATCTCTGTTGCAATTGTGATCACAAATTTGCTGGAGATCAAGAAGTTAAGATTTGTTTATCCCAATCTCCTGCTGCATCTCTGAACCTAATTTTCGTGGTTTACAATCACATGTGAATTAGAAACAAGTCAAATTCAAAAGTACATACCTCGAACTCCTTTCCTGTAAACTTTCTGTTCATATCTAAGGCCAGCCACAATGTCCCTTTGAACGAAGAAGAATATTTTCACACGGTACTGGCACCCTTCCTTCAGGACAATTTTTCTATGCTTGATCTCGTCCTTAGGCACTGAAGAGGAAAAACAAAAGGAGTGAACAAGTGCCACTTCATCTAAAATTCTATATGAAAATTAAATCTATCAATGCATCATACTACAACAAATGAAGATCCTCAGGGTGGGATGAAGGGTGAAGGTAGGGCTTTGACAGGAAATATTCTTATTGAACATTCTATCTTATTGAACTGACACCAAATGTATGCTTTTGTATAGTATTTAAGACATACTCTTTTTAATCAAGATAATATTAAGATATACACTTAATAATCAAGTAATATATATGGTCAAGGGTACAGAGAAGTGTCCAATGACTGTGACACCAACACCATGACATTTTTTAGTACCCTTTTTAAATTTTTACTTTCGGAAATAAAATTTGTATTGATATTCTCTGAAGCAGTTTTATGCCGTCATCAAATACTGAACACATTGTTTACGATGTCACAAAAAAGTGTAATGGAAACCGCTGATCGTCACGTCATTCATTGCCAATTTTCTATTCTTTGACGTGGTTTATCTATCCGTCATTGAGGTCAAAATAAGGAACGACCTTTTCTCTGCCAGATTCACATTTTATTTGTTTCAAATGATCATGTACTACGAGGCAGCTTCCTTGCAAAGTAACAGTACCGGCGAAAATCGAGTTTGACGCCATTTCAGAACCTTGCCCATTATCTTCTACTTATTGGATATATAGCACTTGATCAAGATAAATTAATTAACCAAGCATGTGCTCTGACTACTACTAATACTAAGGGCACTGCAGTAAGGCATGAATAATAAGGTTTCTAATGCAGATCCATTACTGTCGGTGCCTAATATACATTGCTGAAAAAATCTCATCATCAAGAACTAATTTTTTTTTTTTTTTTACATTTTCAAAAGTGCATCTTTCCAGTAGAATGTAATTTTAGGCACGTTCCTTCTGATCTAAATGGAAACCGTCAAACACTGC
Source organism: Oncomelania hupensis (assembly GCA_036898135.1). NCBI lineage: Eukaryota > Metazoa > Mollusca > Gastropoda > Littorinimorpha > Pomatiopsidae > Oncomelania > Oncomelania hupensis. The sequence goes on along the minus strand of CM072512.1, from coordinate 79,148,283 downwards.
CAAGTTATTCACAACTTTCCGGCACCTCTCATAAAAACTCATGGGTATCTCCATTATAAATTAAAACGAGGTTAGCATGAAACCAAGTTCCGGTCTAGCTTGTTTTGCTTTTATCAAAGCTTGATGCGTGATTTTTAAATATGGCAAATTGCCGAAAACGACCAGCAAAAAAAATAAAAAATATGTGAGGGTACGATACAGGTAGCCAGTGACACATGTTATTATTCTTGAATATTTGGAAATAACTCACTAAAACACGCGGAGAAAAAAAAAGGAAGTATGTTTCATTGAGGGGATTCCGTTGGTGCATAGGATAGCAGAAAAGTGTGAATACTATTCTAGATTCCTAGAGGACTTGCATAAAATATTAAACTGTAAGTAAGTTTACTCACAAGTGAGATCTAGCTCTTCATCTGGCCTCCCTTCAACAGCGATGGCAAGTTTCTTCACAATTACATTCAGTGGGTTTTTCTCATCTGAAAAAAGAAAAATCAACATCAGTACACTAGACAGAGTCAAAACCCTAAGTTATAGAGTCTTTGGTATTACAAGTATTATTTTTGTTACAATATATTACTATTAAGCATGAACATCCATTTAATCACAGCAAACACAAGCACAATCAATCCATATTGATTTAATCAGCTAGTTTTAACTTCTGCCAGGGCCCTACAAAATGTAGAATGGTCTTTAAGCAGTGAAAAACTTCTTTGCATTTTCAAGCTATCAGTTGAAACAGATGAATCAGCCACAGGCCGTCTTGACACATTGTTAGAAAATAGGGTTGCACTATCACAGCAATTTTGCGTTCCTGTACTCAGGCTCGTGAAAAATTTGCATCCACTGTTCCAAAACTTCCTGTTAGTTAGTTGGTCATTGTTTATAGGGTCCAGCGGACTGCAAAGGGCCGTATCAGAACCACAACTTGGTTGAAAGAAGACTCACCTATAAAATAAATAGACTATATAAATTATATAAAAAAAGATCTCTTGAAACAACCCTAATGGTAACACTGAAGGCACGCCACCAGTCATTCACTTTACAGTAAAGGCAGGGGACGCTGAGGCTTGTACTCTAAATTTATTGACCCCCCATTTTCAAGCACAAAATAGAATATAAACATCATTATAAAATATTTTACAAAACAAATATTATAAAATGACTAAATTGAAATAATAATATCATAGAAAGTCCTAGTGACAATTTGGCAGAAAGCATCCAATATCCCCAAGCTAATGCTTAATCCAACAGACCCCATACACAGACGAATAGTTATGGGAGAGTTTTCAAGAAAAAAGGTAGGTGACTGGTCTAGCGAAGAAGATAAAAGATAGATTAAAACAGATTAGGAACGAGTAAGAACAAATGAGAACGACATAAACAGTGGTAATTTATAGCACTAAATTTCCACAAAGTGGGGATGCTATTTATACAGAAAACCCTGGCAGCCGAACGGGGGAAACATTTTGTGTCTACAGACAGTTAACAGAATGAGTGTATTCTGCATGCATGCATGCGCGTACAAATTTGTCATTACCACAATCACTAGAAAACATTTCATTTGTACAAATGTACTACTTTAGGAAAAATGAGGTGTTCAACTTGCTTCCTGCCAGAAAAAAAAAATCAAGGTACTTACTGGTATTATAAACAATTAATTTACTAAGTAAGCTGTAATCAAATTTGAATACATACCAATGACAATGCCAGTACTAGCTCCAGCCAACAGCTGCTCCTTGTATTTTTTTAAGCTCTCATCTTCCTGATCCTGGTTCAGAATTTCATCCAGTGACTTGGGAGCTGGTGGCTTGTAGCCCAAATTTTCTTCATTATCCTCCTCTTCTCCTGCAGCGACAGCCTGATCAGCATGAACCTCTTCTTCTGCCATTACAGTGACTTTGCACTAACTGAACAACAAATATAGACGTTTAAATCAATTTCATGGTTTATTCATCTATGGTTGCTGCATATTTTCAGCATGTAGTTAATGAAAACTTTTGCACTGCAAATTGATTTTTAACTTCTTAGGCACAAATCCAGGCAGACATGACATACAACACACTAGATACTAAAACAAAATAACAAGAAGTGCAACTAATCAATCTTTCAGGCAAATCTTCATAACTTTGTCCTCTCCTATCCAAACCTATCCCGTAACCCAAAGGTTGTTGGGGCACCCCAGATTATCGTTTAACCAGCATACTCCATCTTTCTCTGTCCTCAGCAACACTCATTGCTTAATTTACGTTTAGTGTCTAACTAGTCCATTCTCGAATGTTGTCCCCCCACCCCTTTTTCTGTCTCCCTCTTCTTCTGCCTCCTTGCACCGTGACTTGCAGGATGGTTTTTGCAAGGCCTGATGCTCTTGTGACGTGGCCATTTTAAAGTTAAGTCTTATTAAGTTATTACAATACAAACAATATTACATGTCTCAAATTTGAGATATATGATATCCTTTATTGATCAACTTGGAATAATACGATAAACCAGCAGATATTGCCTCATATTTGCAAAGTCTGTTCTTAATGCATATTGCAGCAGGGTGTGGTTTTTAGTTTTATTGCAAGCTGAGTTTTCCTTCTTTTTTTCTTCTGTTTTTCTTTTGTTCCTGACGGTACATTACTCAAGAAACTATGTAATACTGACTACTTGTTGCTACTGATAACTTGCAGACTTTCTAAACACAAATTGTGGCAATTAGCTCTTACGATTTCAGAGCTGATAATGATTCCGTAACATCAAAATGATAAAATGGTACTTGCTGAGTCAGTGGAATTTTAAACTAGTGAAAGTGAACAAATTAGTATAGTTCTAATGATAGTAATGTGTCTATGTAGTATACAACAATAAGTCTTTTATAGTAATTATTATAATTTAGTCATGCCCCCCTCCCCCCCCCAAAAAAAAAAAAAAAAATCTGCTTTACATTATTAATTTATTATGTTAAAGTGTATTGGTTTTCTGCAGCAAATATCAAAGATTGAAAAGATGTTAATAATATTATGCTTGATTAAATGCAATTCATACAATAAATAAATACATATTAAATAAACATAAAGTGTGGAGATTTACATCAGATTATTAGTCTGTCGTATCCTCAAACTCTATGGTATTGATTCTAGACTATAATATAAAATGAACTGGCAGTGTCATCAAACTGTAAATGTAATGTTTAACATTAATGAAAAACCGCCATTTTTGTTCCTATTTCACAATAAAGAGTGCATATTGTTGTTGCTTTAATTATTTATTATGAAATGTGAATGTCTAACTCTAACTCTCGACTGTCTTAAGACACTCTTTATGATCAGTTTATGTGACTTTCTTCAATAAATGTTACTCAAGAACTTCCTTCCAAACTACTTCCTTGTGAGCAAGGCAGTTGCATTTGGTGTCACAAACTATTATCATTCTTAATATAGCCAGTATTAAATCTCACACTCTTATCAGTTGATAAATGCACAAGTCATACCTGTCAACCCCCTGATTGGAACACCTTACTATCAAGACCATCTCCCCTTATCAAAACCTGAATTCACCTTACAAAAATCCGTCTGCTCGATCTCACTATATGAAGATGTGTTTCCTAACGTGTTTTTGCCCAATAATGTTGGTGTTAACTTAAAGAAAACTGTTTTTAATGCAAACATTGTGTGAATAAATGAAACTTGACAGTTCTTAGTCACACATACACTAACCGAAAACAGCAATGACCAGTTCATGTACATACTTTATTCACATAATTAATGTTCCTCTCTACCCCTTGCACACCAACATCCATTTCAAATTCATGTGTATATATACACTCCCTTCTCATACCTTCTCAGCTCAGTTCTGTCTTGCTACATCACTCACTCAGTCACTGTCACTATCAGTCTTCTCGTGGTCTTTTCTTGTGTGTGTCATTGTACTTCTTGGTTGCTGACTTAGCTGACTGAAGGAGTTCTTTGGGTATAGAAACACTGTGACATGGGTCATAACAATTGATCTTCACCTGGAGGAATCCTGTCAATGTCTTGGGCAGCATGCTCTTTCTATTGTCTGTGTGGATCTTCCTTACCACGGAAAATGCCCTCTCACTTGCAGCATTGCTGTGGGGGAGGCTGAGGAGGGTAGAAATTACCAGTTTCAGTTGGGGAAACCTCATCCTACCTAAGGAAGTCTTCATGTCCAATAGAATACCCCAAGCTTGATCAAGTCTCAGGTCATCCTTGAACTCAGCATCCTGAACCATTTGGTGCCCTTTAGTTTGTACATGAGTCTTCAACTGTTCAAGTCATAGATTCCACTTGCCGCAACTTTAATGTCAAAACGACATGGAATGCAGAGAGTATATTCCGGCCCTTTGTTTGACGCTTTGAATAGGCCATAATATTATCCTTTCGCGTAGTTTGGGCTCTCCCATTCGGCCAGATGCCTTCCAGTACCTTTGATCTTCTTCCTCGGTGGCTGAGACATTTTCCATGTGCCAAGTGACGCTATTAAAAATGGCCGCTTCAACTGTCTTACAATACAAAACTCAGTACTGCGCAGGCGCGTAGTTTGCGGTATTTCGAAGTGGGAGTTTTCGCTTCCGGTTTCCGGTAATCGAACGTCGTCTGCTTCATAAAGAGAGCGATTCTCGTGAATTTAGACCCCTGGTTTTAATTTTACCGTATTTATTATTTTTCGCCGTACTATTATCGGTAGTATTAGGAAAATCACAGTTTCGCCGTACAGAAAATACGGCCAAACCGTATAGGTTGACAGGTATGACAAGTCACACAAGTGCTTTGAAAAAAACTACATGTGTATGTATTTTTTATGGACCTTGATTAATTGATTGATTGTTGCTTTAGGTCCAGCGGACTCTTCCGAGCCAAATCAGGACCGGACAACCCCCGATCCGCATAAAAGATCTGCTGAAACAACCCTAGTGGGAAAATTGAATGCCCTCCACCGGCCAGTCACTTTACAATAAAGACATCCCACGCAGGGGACGGCTGAGGCTTTACCCCAACTACTCGAACCCCCGGTTACAAAAACAAAATAGAATACAAACATCATTATAAATTATCAACAAAACATATACATATAAAATGCCTATATTGCTAAATAATAACATCATAGGAAGCCCTAGTGACCACCTGGCAGAAAGCGTCCAACACTCCCAAGCTGATCCAACAGACCTCATACACAAACGAGGAGTCTTGTCCAGGAAGAGTTTTCAAGAAAAAAGGTAGGTCATTGATCTAAAGAAAGAAACTAGAAAGAGATTTCTCTTATATAGCGCACTTACAAGCTCAGAGAGCTTCTCAAGGCGCTGGCCCGTAATATCCAGCAATCACAAAATAGTTTGCTGAAGTCAGGATTCGAACCCACGTCGCCCAAGACACACTCACACAAGTCGTGCGCTCTGACCACTGAGCGAAGAAGAAGATAGTATAGCAGAGTGATAGGACAGAGCAGGAATAAGAAAGAGTAAATGAGGAAGACAGCGACAGTGGGAATTTAAAGCACTAAATTTCCAGAAAGTGGGGATACTATTTATACTGAAACCCCCGGCACCCCAACGGGGTTTTATGGACCTGAATCAAGATCCTCCTTACAACCACTTCCCACAACTTAAACGTGTAGTTGTCAATTAATATTTCTTGACATGCAATAAATAATAAAATACAATTATTAATTAGTTATAGTCATGAAAGCAAATAAAAAAAATATACATAATTAAATTAAAATAATACAATCAATCACCTTAGGGGCCTAATCAAAAAAAAAGAATTTCTGAATTAGTGAATAACATCATTTATAAATAATGGGACACCAAAGTAACAAAACAAAACAAAAATAGCCCCATATACATGTACTAAATTACACAATTAATAATTATAATTATATAAAGTAAAAACAAAAAAATGATGATATGGCCTGTGGAGCCTACATAATAAGATAATTTAAAATTAATTTACACAAGCAAAATGATCCACAATGTAGGCTACTGCAACTGAATTTCCTGTTTTCACTTCAGTTATTCATTTGATGATTAGTATAAATTTTTATTAGTATTATTAGTAACTAGTAAGTATGTACTTAAATTCAATTTAATTTTTAGTGTTTAATTTTCATATTATATACATGTTATTTTGACTACACTATAAAAAGTAACTTTACCTTAGGGACTATGAAAATCTGCATATGATTATGAATAAAAATTATCACAAAAATGACTCGTTGAGTCGTAAAAGTCACACAGCATGATGATGCTATAGGCTAATATTATTGGTTGCTTACTTTTTCTTATCAGTAACTTAATTAGTAATTTATAAGCAAAACTGCATTATCACAGAAAATAAAGTCCTTGCGTGTTTATACCTATACACCTGCTGTAAGGTGACTCACAACACAACACAGCGAGTAAACAACAGTGCGATCTGAATAACACTCTCTTGCACCGAGGCCAAAACATGAACATTCATTCAAGGAAGTTGACTACCGTACACAGTGGCGCGTTTAGATGTAACATCGAAAACATGGTATTTAAACTTAACTAGGTTTAATTAATTAGAAAACGTCCTTTAACCGGAATGATATATTATAAAATGACAGGAATTTCACCTTTTGGTAAATATAACAAGCAAAAGTGTTTCGGATAGCTTCCTAGTCTTCTTTACACCTCCTTTCAGACGATGGCGGACAATTACACTTCCGGTTTCTGCGGCATGATTTATTATAATCTAGTGCGTTGATGATGTCACTGAAACATCTGTAATAATGCATGGCTTCGATATATTTACTATAATTATTTAGTCTTGTTTTATAAAACAAACTAAAATTATCGTCAGAAACGAATTTAGTTCAGAATTTACAGATGCAAATTTGGTCCTAAGGTTGTATGAACTTTGACCCACAAGGAATGACCTCACACACATAGCCTAAATACATGTGCAAAGTTGGTTAGATCAATCTAATAGACTTGTGTGATCTGTCACATTAGCGGGCTGACAATTCCACTTTGTCAGTTTTAGTGATCGGATTGTAAGTTGATCTATCCCCAAATAAATCTCATGATTGAGCTTTGAAGCATAATAATGTCTGCAACTTGTGCAAGTGCAAACTGCTCCAATTGACAGGCAATGTTTATCCACAGACCTGTGAACTCAGAACTCTGTTCTTTCGTCTTTGTAACTTTCAATATCACTACTACTTTCTAACTGCGGTAGTAGTGAAATTGAAAGCTACAAGGTGGAAAGGGTAAACTTCAGAATCTGTGGATTATCACACTGAGCCACACAGGCGGTGATAGTGCTTTATCTTGCATGATGCTATAGTGTTTTAATCTTTCATTCATTGTCATTTGTCAGTCGGCTCCCCATGAATTAAAGAAGAGACATGTGCAGCGACTTTTGGGCCTGGTACAGCATTAGGCCTCAGATTGCTGTGGATGAAATGCATTTGCTAAAATCAGCAGCTCCACAAATAGTTGTACCTTAGGCTATAGCTAGTAGGACCAGATTATTCTGTTCGTTACACATTTTTTATTTTGTTTAATATTTTTTTCACACCACCATGGAAAACATAGTAACCCGCAATAGTAGCAAATAAATCAGCATACTGATTGTGGCTGCTCAACCCAAGAAGAGAGGGTTACAGTTATTCTAGGGCTTTCGGTCTGGGAATATGTTTTGTAAACGGTGATTTTGCCAGTTTAGATGTGTTTTAGATTATTATATTGTGAATCTTTGTATGGTACCTTACTGTGTGATAATAAAGTTTTATATTATTTCTTTGTGGCAGCAATCATTGACCATAAAAATGCATTTGATGTGTAAGCGATTATCAAATTCTCGTCTACGCTTCTTGACATCACAGTGGTGTCACTGGCTAAGCTCCAGTCCTGATCCTCAGGTGGCCATTATTGGGAGTGGTCCAGCAGGATTCTATACTGCCCAACAGCTTATAAAGGTATACCTAATATCCAGCTTGAGTAATGATTGCAGTGTTAGATTTTTCATACATATGATTAACAGGGGAAAAGCATGTTTTAATTATTTTTATACTCCAATTTGAATTTAACTCACACATTAAGGCTAAGACTTTCCAAAATTGTGGAACAGCTTTGTAATTTATAAATTTTATTTGCAGGGTCACTCTTCCTTGAGAGTGGACATGTATGAAAAGTTACCAGTGCCTTTTGGGCTTGTCCGCTTTGGTGTTGCCCCTGACCACCCTGAGGTCAAGGTAAGATAGATAATATGTCCTTTTTAATTAATTAAATATTATTAAAGAATATATATATAACTATTTTCTAAAATTAGTAATTTTACAAACTCATCAATTCACATTATCAGTAGTTCAACAGGGAACAAAAATTTACATTTTAATTCTTTAGATGTTTGGTAGCCTGATTGAGATTGACTATTTAAAAATGATAACTTTAAAAAATTCAACTGTTTTAAATTTATTTTTTTCAAAGTACTTATGCCTGCATCTTTCTTTTCTTTATTTGTTGTTGTTGTTTTTTGTTTTTTTGTGTGTGCAGAACTGTATTCATTCATTTACACAGACTGCACGGGGCACCAGATTTAAATTCTTTGGTAATGTTGAAGTAGGTTCAGATGTGACAATTGCTGATCTACAGAAGGCCTACACAGCCGTTGTTTTGGTAATGTATTTTGCACTTTCATAACTAATTTTTATTATTGGGATTCTGGGGTCTTTGCTGTAAGATAATGGATGATCTTTCTTGTAACTTTTGTAAAATAAGCCACACTTGGCATGGACATAATAAACAAACAGAACGTTCGCTCATTGTGCTGGCTCAGTGTTTACAAATTGGCAATGAAAATCTACCCAGAATATATTCATGACCTGCTGTACATATTCATACAGGCACAGTGATAAAAAAAAAATTGTAACAGTATGTTAGCTTATGTAAAGTAATTCCTGGAAAATTGGAGGCTTTTGAGTATTCAGATTTAAGTGATATGCTGTAGTATAATAACCCGAGGTTGTGTGCATGCCTATGTTGGTAATTTTAACCTTTTTGCTGCCAAGAGAGAATTACACTGAGTTACAAATATTTGCCAGACAAATCTGGCTCATGACTATGAAAAATTACAAAAAATTATAGCGTGAACAATATTAGAAATAATTAGATAAAACTTAAACATTTCTGAAAAATAATTTAATTTTCTACCATAATATGCTGTTTGGAAAAATAAAATAAAATAATTATTTTTTACTTTACAAAAAAATGTTTTACATAATTTTTTTTAATTTTTTTGTCCAAATGAGAGATGGAGATGGAAATAGACAGGCAATCACATCGTGTTTGTTGTATTTTTGATGAATGGGTGATCAAAATTCTCATTAAAAGACACGCAGTGCAGTTACTTCCCAAACCGAGTTGGCTGACATCAGATCAGGAAAAGCCCCAAATCTGGCCGTTATACTAGGAGCATGAACCCAAAGATATGGAATAACATTTTAACGGCAAATGTTGATATTTATTTTAGCATTAGGTTTATAATAGTTAGAATTTGGATTAGGGTTAGTGTTAGGGTTAACTGTAACTCTAGGCCTAGACTATACCTAATTTCCCCCGAAGATTTTCAGCATTTTCACCCTCTAAATACTCTAATGCACACATATTGTAAGTTCGCCACACTTTTGTTCCGGTTTCCTATATTCTGCTCAGTGCTGTGTACTAGTGCAAACAATGAAAGTGAAGCCCAATGAAGGCCATTCTCCCGATCCGAATAAAGATAAACCAAAAGCTAAGCAGCTGGCCAGAAAAAAAGCTTTTTTGAAAGTCTACAATGAATAGTGGCATTGCCTGACTACATCATCGAAAGGCCCAAATTTGCACGATGCACTTTATGCGAAAGCGACTTCACCGTTGCACATGGCGGTTGCAACGACTGTGAAAGCATGTATCATCAACATCACATGAACAGTTTAAAGAAGCTGCTAAACACCATACGTCCATCAAAAGCCTTTTCCAGGTGCAGACAAAATCTACTGGTGCTGAATAAATGCATACAGTGTAACCTGAAGTATGTGATTTATTGCTTATCTGAAAAAAGTTTATTTTATTTGCCCTCTTCTTTACGTATCATTTCATTTTTATACTTTGTAATATAATTTGCTTAGTAAGCATACATTTCTATATATTATATGTATTTCAATACTTTGTGTGCACAATGTCAATATTAATGTGTTACCAGAAGACAAAAAGTCTGTTATGCAAAAATCTGGTCAAAGCTTCCAAAATCTGGTTTTGAGCAGCCTGGAGTACTATCAACATGTTTTTCCGGTAGGCAAGTCTGGTGAGCAGTATTGAATTCCTGTTGCCTATGTCCCTCTCTGGTACATATGTCATTTTTGCGGGCATGTGGGTGAGAGGGGTTAGATAGGAGGTCGGACCGCCACCCGCCATTGAAAAGGGTTATCATACCTAACTTAACGAATGTTTAGCAGCTATTGTTTTGAACTTTCCAATGGTGTGTATTTGTTTTCATGACGGTTTAACTAAACCGAGAAAAAATGTGTTTCAATGATTGTGACGGGATAAAACATCATTGGCAAATTTTGTCACACTATTGTATGACAACTTATCTCGTCATTAGCAGTCAAGTGGTTAAAATTGTGTGAGTTGGTTTTTTGTTTTGTTTGTTGTTGCCATCTTTGTGACATTTTAGTTATGTCCTAGATCGGTGAGTGCCAAATACACCAATACATTCAACATGCTCTAGGTCCTGTTGTCCATTGTCCTGGGTGACACTGCCTTTGTGGCTGAAATGCTTTTGCTGAGAAGGCAAACCAAATTTCGCCCACATGGGTGATGAATTAAAATCTGTATAATAAGTACAAATTACTTTGTTGTTATATTGTTACATATCAGGTTTTGTAAACACTTAATCCATACTGGGCTCTTATTTTCATGTAGAATATTATAAATAAGTGCTCTAAGGAGCATTTGTAAGTAATATGGGCTTTGCCCTTCTAGTTTTCTTTGATTTGGGTTTCAGTGCTATGGCGCTAGCAATGACAGATGTTTGGGCATTCCAGGAGAAGTGAGTTTATCTTTATTTTGTTGTTGTTGTAAGAATGCTTTGTTTTCCAATACAATAGTAATAACAAGAATAAGTGTATTATTTGAGTGTGACAAGAGGTACTGGTACTTGTGTAACATTTATGATAACAAAAAGTTTGGCATCTGCAGTTGACACTTTCACAGATACAGAATTAGAAATACACTCTGATTTACATTTTCCCAAAAGAGCACAGAGTATTAATTATTTAAAGACTATATTAACAAATACAAATGAACGAATCTAATTTAAATTGTAAATTAGGTTCAAACATAATTTCACAAATACTTATACCTAATTGGGAACTTCAACGAGCAAATTTTGACATAGACTATTCTGATTTAAGAAAACAGGAAAACAGCATTTTATTAGCAGCAGATGCAAAGGAATGTATGTATGAAAAATATTATTCTTACTTACAAATTTATACTGATGGTTCTGTTTTAGATTCAGGTAAAACAGGAGCAGGTTATGTTATACCTGTTTTAAAAGTTAACGAGGCTTACTTTTTAGGGAAAGGGCATTCAATATTTACTGCAGAACTCATTGCTATACTTATGGCATTGAATAAAATCATTAGTTTACACACTGACTTTTTCAATATATTATTTTGTGTTGACACTAAATCAGTTTTACAAACTTTGGATTCAAATTCTAATAAAGAAGGGTGTTATATTATAGATGAAATTAAATATCTTATTCATAGTTTAATCATAACAGGAACAAATGTTCAATTTTGCTGGATACCATCTCATAGTGGATTAAATCATAACGACTGGGCTGATAGGATTGCAAAAAAAGGGGGTAGAAAATGGAAGTACTGTTATTCACCTCGATATACCATTCTCAAAAAATAAAGTATATAGTGTAATTGAGAAAAATATAAAAAATAAATTTCCTTGCATTATATTATATAATGAAATGTTACATTCCTCGCGGACTGTAATCAGTTTAGCATATCGTCTTTCTTTGAACTCGTGGAGGACAAAATACTGTAAGGAAGTTGCTTGCATTTGCAAACAAGCAATTTCTGTTAATCATCTTATTTATGACTGCAGTGCAATCGCGCAATATACTCCACAACATCTTCGAAATATCCAGGATAAAAATATTAATTATTGGATATTAATTCCTATCCTATCCTATCCCGTATCTCGGAGGTCGTAGGGGCACCACAGATGATCGTTTAACCAGCGTACTCCATCTTTCCCTGTCCTCAGCAACCCTGATTGTTTCACTCGGTGTCAAACCAGTCCATTCTCGAATGTTGTCCTCCCACCTCTTTTTCAGTCTCCCTCTTTTTCTACCTCCATGCACTGTGCCTTGCAGGATGGTCTTTGCAAGACCTGATGATCTGGTGAGGTGGCCATACCATCGAAGTTCCCGTTTTTTCACCACTGTGAGCAGGTCATCGTGTTGTCCAATGGCTTGTGTGATGGTCTGTCGAACTTCGTCGTTGGTGATGTGCTGGGTATAGGAAATGCCCAGAAGTCTTCTGTAGAACCTCATTTCCATGCTTTGTATTCTTCGTTGGAGATCTGCTGTGAGCCATGTTTCGCAAGCACATAGGAAGATGGAGATGACAAGGGAGCGCAGCTGTCTTATCTTGGAATGTAGACTGATGGTCCTGTCTTTCCAAATGGGCTTCAACCTTGCCAGGGCAGCAGTTGTTTGTGCAATCCTGGAGAGGGCTTCCTGTCGGGACCCATTGTCTGATACAATGGCTCCTAAATATTTGAAGTTATACACTGTGTTGAGGGATTGGCCTTGGACTTCATGTCCGTGTTGATGCCATTGGTGTTGTTGGTCATCATTTTGGTCTTCTCTGCACTTATTTCCATTCCAAAGGCTCTGGAGGTGGTGTCAAGCCTCTGTACCAGCTGTTCAAGTTCTTGTTCCTCTCCAGCCAATCCATCAATGTCATCCGCAAAACGAAGGTTGGAGATTGCTCTTCACCCTATGCTGACTGTGCCTTCGTGATCTGCAAGGGCATCTGACATGATGCGCTCTAGGAAGATGTTGAAGAGTGTTGGAGAGAGTAGGCATCCCTGACGCACACCGATTGTTGTTCTGAACCAGTTTCCGATGGCACTGGATGACTGCACTGGTAGCCTTGTCCTACAGGCTTTTGATTATTTCAATAATTTTAGGGCTGATGTTGTACACTCTCATGGTTGCCCACAGAGATGTATGGCAGACTCGATCAAACGTCTTTTTTAAGTCTACGAACATATGATATAAATGTTGTTGGTGCTGTAGGTATTTCTCGCAGATTATTCTGAGGTTGAAAATCTGTTCAGTGGTACTTCGTCCTGTCCTGAATCCTGCTTGCTCTTCAGCTGTTTTGTTCAGCTTGGGGTTTCAACCTGTTGAGTATTATTTTCAGGAGGACCCTGCTGGGATGGCTGATGAGGCTGATGGTGCGGTAATTTTCACATTCCTGAAAGTTACCTTTTTTGGGAAGAGTGATGATAAGCGACTGGATCCATGGTGTAGGCCACTCCCCACTCTGCCAGATCTTGTTACAGATAATGATGAGTGTGTCAGTAATCGCTTCTCCTCCTGCTTGAAGAAGTTCAGTGGGTATGTTGTCCACTCCCGCCGACTTCCCCTTCTTCAGCAATTGCACTGCTGCCTCAACTTCTTCTCGGAGAATTGGGAGGATTTCTTCTTCTTCTCTGATCTCTGGACATGCTAGAACTGATGGGTCTCTGTTTGGTGTGTGGTTGTAAAGGTCAGAGCAGTACTCTCTCCATCTGTCTAAGACTTCTTGTTCTTCTGTAAGGCATATCAATTGCAAAATAATTAATATACAGTCCTGTTTGGATGTTTTTTGTAAAAAACAACAACAGAAGTACAGATTATTTAATAGGTCTATTAGATTTTTTACTATGAACCATAAATTAAGAACATTGAATATTATATATGTTTATATTCAGACCATTGAATATTATATATATGAGATATAATGGTCCTTCTACAGCTTTTTGAAGCCCGCTGGACCCTGCAAACCATGATTAACTATCAAAATATGAGATATAATTAAGATTATTTTACAAGGAGTGGTTAGTAGAAGCATGGACCCTCACAGCAGATCTCCAACGAAGAATACAAAGCATGGAGATGAGGTGCTACAGAAAACTTCTGGGCATTTCCTATACCCAACACATCACCAACGATGAAGTCCGACAGACCATCACACAAGCCATTGGACCACACGATGACCTGCTCACAGTGGTGAAGAAACGGAAACTCCGATGGTATGGCCACGTCACCAGATCATCAGGCCTTGCAAAGACTATTCTGAAGGCACAGTGCAAGGAGGTAGAAGAAGAGGGAGACTGAAAAAGAGGTGGGAGGACAACATTCGAGAATGGACTGGTTTGACACTGAGCGAAGCTATCGGGGCTGCTGAGGACAGAGAAAGATGGAGTATGCTGGTTAAACGATCATCTGTGGTGCCCCTACGACCTCCGGGTTACGGGATAGGATAGGATAGGTTAGTAGCTATATTGGACGTCATTTGTGTAAGTTATAATTATTTTACAATTTTAATTGTTTATTTGTTCAGTTTTGTGTACTTTGTTTAATCCATTTCTCCCTTCATTATGACCATTCCCTATTTGTTTAATATTTTCCCCTGCTCCCACTAAGTCTAAAATCACTTAGGTGAACAGACGTTAGATTAAAGAAAGAAACAAACAAACAAAAAGTTTGGCTTTTTTTCATCCAGGATCTTCCAAATGTGTTGTCAGCTCGATCTTTTGTTGGCTGGTACAATGGACTGCCAGAAGATAAAGGGGCAAGTATTATTGATATTTTTTTACAATATGCCTGCTAGTTGAAGAAAGCCAGTGCTTGCTGATATTCCATTGTAATCCACATACTAGTTAAAGAATTGCAACTTTTTGACTCACACGCATAGCAATGTGAGTTTATGTACTCACAGCCCCCCCCCCCCCCCTCAACCTCTCTCCTCACCCACCCCCAAACAAAAATTCAAGATTTTTGCCAATCTGTTCGAGATGAGTCCTAGATAGTCCAAACTTGATATCGAAAACAAGACTGTAGGTGCATAAACTTTAATGTGGTTAAGTACTCAGAACCTATTTCTACTATTACAACCAAACTTAGTAAGATGGTGTATACTCATGAGACCTCATAAATGATCAGGGAATGAATGATTTCACTTCAAGGTCAAGGTTACAAGCTCACTTAATGTTGTTTTTCACAAAATTTTAAATTTGTTCTAGGTTATTAATTTTGAACTTATAATTTTTTTATGCATGATATTGATAGATATCAATGAGACACACATACTGTGCAGATTTGGTCAACTTCACTCCAAGATCAAGGTACTGGAGCTGTCTAAAGTCAGTATAGGTACTTTAAAGTGACCTCATGGCTCAGTGGATGAGTCGCCGGTTTAATAATAATAATAATAATAATACGGTAGATTTATATAGCGTGGTACCCCAACAAACATGGGCTCGCCACGCTTTACAATGCAATAAAAAAGCAATAGTATTAAAAACAAAACAAAATAAAATATGTAAAACAAAAACATGCCTAGTAAAAAAAAAAAAAAAAAAAAATGCCGAAGGTCGCGGGTTCGATTCCCGCAAGGGGCAAACCTATGTGACTAAGGTACGAGACTATTGAGGTCACCGAGGGTTTTCTTCCGACACTCCGGTTTCCTCCCTCCCTTCAAAAATTAGATTCTCTTTCTGTCTTCCAATAGCGATTTCCCTGTCTTTACACCACCTGTTTGAGTGATGGATGTGTATTTGTTGTCTGTGTGTGAGGGTGGATGAGACAGGCGCGTACGTTGCATCCTGTATTATTTTTCTTGACCCTAAATTATGAGAGATATAAAGTCCAGATAGAGATGATAGAGTGGTCTTTCATATATGTTCCATTTTTGTGTTGATCTTGAAGGTCAAGATCATTTTAAGTCTTGCATAAACATTAAAAAAAGGTAATCATACAGTGGAATGGCTATTTATTTAACCCATAGTATGCAACTACATTGGTTTATTTGATTAAACATACATGAGAGGTCACGTGATGGTCAGGTCATCGCAAGGTCAAAGTCATTGAAGGTAAAGGCCATCACAAGGTCACTGTTTTTGGGCATGATAAACTTTTGCTGTACTTTAACGAATAACGAATCTTTATTGTCCCCATTTGCACAAGGATATTTTGTGTGATGCACAGTAACTGCTAACATATTAAGAAGACAACACAAAGATTGGCGTACAATGTATACAATAAAGAAACGGTAGCGGATATTAGAACACCTTAATGCATAGCAATACTAAAAAAAATCTCAAGACTATTACAGCAAGTACTGCCATTTTCTCAATCATTCACGCTTTCTCATGACCATGCTAATCCTTGCACATTCATTCTTATCCACACACCGACTCATCCCTTAATACATTTGTACTTAGCTAATCGTTCTAGGGTTACACATTACACACTTCCACTGTCAACGCTATGTCAACATTGTTGTTTCCCTTCACTAACTACAGGGGAGTGGAAGTTTACATACATTATAAGAAAATAAGTAACAACCAATAGGCTACTGAGCAAATTAAATGGGACACTATACACATGACTAGTTACAACTAGAGACATTCCGCAACGAATACATCAGTAAACTGTTGTTACTTCCTACTTACTTAATTTGATAGTACATGAGTTTATTTGGAGCCGGATGTCAAAGTCATCTCAAGGTCAAGAGCATAGAAAGATCAAAGTCAGTATAACTTTGCATTTTAATGCCACCGTTTCATTTTGTTTATGTAAGCAAACATTTTTATGTTACATATTGCAAGTTCCATAAGGAGCATGTGAGTCATATGGGCTTTGCCCTTCTAGTTGTATCTGTGATCCGAATTCAAAGACTAATTGAAGAAGGACAACATTGTATATATGGCCATCAGAATTCACATAGTTAAAGAAGCCCTATTCAGATGATTCCTACTCCTAGTTATTAAGGAGCAGTTAGTCATGACTGTTTCAGTGCAGTTGGGTATTGTGAACACAGACGATGCCAGTGATTATTAGAATTATATATTATTACCATAAAAGATTGGATTATATAAGTTGATGTTTATATTAGCTTAACAGGGAAAGAAAATTATTGTAATGATCACACACACAAACCCAGCAAAACCCATAGCCAGAATAATTTTGAGGAAATGGTGACTGAAATTCATTTCATTTGTTGCCTGTTTCAGCTGAAGGTCAATTTAGACTGTGAAACAGCCATTGTTCTTGGGCACGGAAATGTTGCCCTTGATGTAGCCAGAATACTTCTCACTCCAGTAGATATTTTGAAGGTGAGTATGACTGCCTACCTACAGCTATTTGTACTGCAAGATTTGTTGTGAAGAATTTTTGTCTTTAATTTTTTTGTTTCATGTATTTTACTTATTACTTTTTGATTCACATTCATAGCAATGTGAATCTATGTACTCACCACCCCCTTCACCCCTCCTCCCCCCACTCAAAAAAAAGTCAAGATTTTTGCAAATCTGTGTGAGATGAGAACTAATTAGTGCAAAAAAGACATTAACCAAAAATGTGTTTGTCTGTCTGTCCGCCTTCCGCCTTCTGGATGAGCAAAACGTGCAAGTGGATTAATATCTCAGAATCTATTTCAACTATCACAATCAAATTTGGTAAGATCATGTATATGATGATGATGATGGATATGTCCACTTGTACTACACATGTATTCATCCAAAGCGAATGCTCGGTGCGCATAAGAAGGATATGAAAAAAATAAATCAAATGATAGGAAAAAAAAATGGGAGTGTGGGGTAGGGAAGACGGTGAGAGCAAGAATGGTGCTTGGCGGTCCATAGAAATGAATCACTTTGAGGAGAATAAATAGGTCTACAGTCTTTTTCTGAACAATCCAACAGTCATGCAACGAGTTCCAGAGCACTGATGCTGCGTTTTGAACGTTCTAGCGCCTGACCTTGTCTTGTTTGTTTCATCATATGCATGGCGACAGAACAGGGACTGGGAGCATGAGCTGAGGCGACCAGATGGTTCATATACTGGTATCAGTTCATACAAATACTCTGGGGCTGTCTTGTTCATGCAGGAAAAAGCTATTGACAATATCTTGTGGTCTATGTGTTGGTTTTTTTTTACTGGCAACCATTGTTGAATGAAGCACAGGTAAAATGTGTGCAGAAAGCTTAGTACATGTGACGATTTTGGCAGCAGTGTTCTGGATCTTTTGAAATCTATCCAGCTGAGTGACAGGAAGACCCCACAAGGTGCTTTTGAGATAGTCGACTCTAGACATCACAGAACACAGAATCTTTATTGTCCCCACAAACACCTGCAAGGAAATTCTTGGTGCAGTGTCCATCTGCATATAAAATCTCAAGCAATAAAATTAACACATCAACACTAAACTGAACTGAAAATAAATAATGATGATTTTTAAGATCCATCGACAGTGACGCTTTCTCACACACACACACACACACACACACACACACACACACACACACACACACACACACACACACACACACTGCAGCAAGAGCTATAATGGTTGCTGCTGCCGGAGTTACCATGGGGTCAAGTTTTCCGAGATTTCTGAGGTGAAGATACCAACTGTGAACAACTGAGCTAACAAGTTTAGAAATGGACAGCTCGGAGTCTCGGATCAGTCTTAGATCACGAACATAGTCCGCAAAAGAGTTGTGAGCATCACCAACGTGCACACCGGTAACTTCAGCCAAATTTCGTTGCAATTTCAGAGTCCAGCAACCAAACACAAGAAGATATTTTATAATGTCGACTACATCACCAGAAAGTTCAAACTTTGTACTAAGTGACTTCAAATGGTGAACATGGTAAAAAGGATTTAAATGTGTAATTAAAACGCATATATATGCACGTACACACTAGATCGAAAACCGGTCGTTAAGTCAATGAGGGGCCGATCGGTACACATGGTCAAATCGACTAAAATATAACACAAACGAAATGGTATTCTGAGATTTAGTTTATGCTAGCACAAAACACAGATATGAAAGTAACTAAAATGCAAAAGATTACCACAATACAAACGATATTTCACATAAAATGATCAATTCTATAGCACAAAGATAGAGAATGATATCCACTCGAGCCGTACTCCCTTCTTTGTCTGCTATGCTTATAGCGTGGGGTGGGAAGATGATGGGGTATAGACTCGACGCCGCGGTACGAGGGAGACTAGGCATCAGGCTGGCACTGCTTGCCTAAGCTAAAAGTAGCCTACTAGCGTCTCGGCTGAAAGGTAAGTGTCCGTGAAAGAAGGCGCAGCCGTGATCAACATGGACATCAAAGTCCAAGGCCAATCCCTCAACACAGTGCATAGTTTCAAATATTTAGGAGCCATTGTATTAGACAATGGGTCCTGACAGGAAGTCCTCTCCAGGACTGCACAAACAACTGCTGCCCTGACAAGGTTGAAGCCCATTTGGAAAGGCAGGACCATCAGTCTTCCAAGATAAGACTGCTGTGCTCACTTGTCATCTCCATCTTCCTATATGCTTGCGAAACATGGACCCTCACAGCAGATCTACAACGAAGAATACAAAGCATGGAGATGAGGTGCTACAGAAGACTTCTGGGCATTTCCTATACCCAGCACATCACCAACAACAAAATCTGAGAGACCATCACACAAGCCATTGGACAACACAATGACCTGCTCACAGTGGTGAGGAAATGGAAACTTTGATGGTACATATGGCCACATCACCAGAGCATCAGGTCTTGCAAAGACCATCCTGCAAGGCACGTTGCAAGGAGGCTGAAGAAGAAAAGACCGAAAAAGAGGTGGGAGGACAACATTCGAGAATAGGCTGGCTTGAAACTGAGCGAAGCCATAAGGGTTGCTGAGGACAGAGAAAGATGGAGTTTGCTGGTTAAACGACCTTTGAGTTACGGGATAGGATAGGATATGATATAGGATAAGATGCAGCAACATTGGTTTATTTGATCATTTATGCATGAGAGACCACATGAAGGTCAAGATCATCCCAATATCTTTTTTTTGTTTTTGCATCATACAACTTTTGCTGTAATTTATTTAATATTACATGAGCGTATTTGGAGCTGGAGGTCAAGGTCATCTCAAGGTCAAGAACATAGAAAAATCAAAGTTGGTATTACTTTGCATTTTAATGCTACTGTTTCCTTTTGTCTTTTTCTGGCCACAAATTTTCATGTTAAATATTGCAAGTTCCATACGGAGCATGTGAGTCATATGGACTTTGCCCTTCTAGATTTGTAATTAACATGAATCATGTTTGCATTTATCAGAGTTTAAATGAATACATTTATTAATATTTTATTTTCCAGATGTCATAGGTTTAATGCAGTGAACCAAATTATTATTAGTAAAGGAGCATTGCATGCCGCTTGCAGACAAGTATTTAATTATTTTGTGGTTTTCAGAAAACAGACATAACAGATTTCTCTCTTGAGGCCCTGTCAAAAAGTCGAGTGAAACGAGTGTTGATTGTGGGACGAAGGGGGCCTTTCCAAGTGTCATTTACTATCAAAGAACTGCGGGAGATGATCACTTTGCCAAAGTGCAGAACATTCATTGACCCGCAGGAAGTTTCTAAAATGAAGGACAAAATCAGTGGTATGTGTTAATCAGTGTTTATCAGTGTAAGTAAAGTTTTTCGTTTTATTGCGAATTTAAATATTGGTAACATTTTATAAATTTCATAATTGTATTTATATTAGTTCACATGTTTGGTTTATTTGCAGTATATGGCAAACTGCACATCAAACAGAAGTCTTTGTTGACCAAGCTAATATATGCGCTGATGAGAATGGCATCCACAGTTCTTTTGTTTTGTTCAGATCTTCCACGACAACGCCGTCGGCTGGGAGAACTGTTATATACAACGGGTGTTGACCCAGCCGAGAAATACACTAAAATATGGGCTGATGCTACAAGAGAATGGCACCTAAAGTTCCTTCGCAGCCCTGTAGAAATTATTCCTGCCAGTGATGGAAAAGGACCAGAAAGTGTGAAATTTGTCGTTAACAAATTAGAGGTGATACTTAATTTCATTTGTGATTGTGTGTGTGTTTCTCTGTATAATGCTTTTCCTACTGAGTTAAAACAGCCAAGGTAGGGTGTGTTTACTGTCAGGACACAGACACGGTGACCCACAATGAAGGGGGAGAGGAGGGGAGAAAGAGAACATAGTCCCCATGCAAAAACACTCACTGCATGCACTTCGCTCTGAAAACCGGGCCCATCACGATCTACTTAACAGACCAGTGACACACAGACTGTGACAGTGACAGACATATTAATCGATGATGAAAAATAACCTAGGAAGTTGACAACAATAATGATGATGTTGTTGGTGATGATGATGATGATGATGATGATGATGATGATGATGATGATGATGATGATGATGATGACTCACACATACTTCTACAGTTGACTTTTGGACTTAGACCTACCTATTCTGCCCATTGACTTGATGTTGTTTTGACTGGTGACTGGCTATGACTTCACGGCTTGTTCTTGGAATATTAGAGGATTAAGAGCAACAAACAAAAGAAGATGCTTATTTAGAACATTGAAAAATTGTAAATATGGTATGGTATGTTTGCAGGAAGCTCATATAACATGAAAGATATTGAACACTGAAAGAGAGAGCAGGGTGGAGAAATGTATTTTGTTGAAGAAACAGCCCGCAGGAGGGGTCAAGTCATTTTATTTCGTAAAGGTTTGGTAGCAGAAACCACACTAGAACATGTTTCACATAGAATCTTGGCCTTGAAAGTGAAGCTGGATGAACGTGATCTGTTGCTAATTTCAGTGTACGCCCCTAATGAACCAAACAAAGAACTAACTTTTTTTGAAGATTTGTGCAGGCTTGTAAAAAGCACATGTTCAGACTTCATGATTGTGGTGATTTTAAGGCTGTGTTAAATAATAATGACAGTGATATTATTAATGGTGAATTATATGACTGGTGTGGTGGGTCGTTTTAATGCATTTGTTAGTGATTGTGATTTGTATGACACGTGAAGATTGTT
The DNA here is from genome assembly GCA_036898135.1 of Oncomelania hupensis. NCBI lineage: Eukaryota > Metazoa > Mollusca > Gastropoda > Littorinimorpha > Pomatiopsidae > Oncomelania > Oncomelania hupensis. Next base: position 79,126,111 of record CM072512.1, on the reverse strand, counting down.
TCATCCCAATGCTAAAGAGTTTACTTGGGCAAGAAAAACTCCATTCATAGCTTGACGTTTAGATCATGTGTTGACAAGGTCTATAGCTATTAATAGAAAAGCAGATAGCCATATAGCAAGTGTACGACTGACAGACCATAGAGCTTGTGTTACTTCTTTTAAATTTACTGAAAGATTTGGGGTGGCTAGGTACTATAAATTCAATATTTCGTTATTGTCTGACATTGGGTTTGAAACAATATGAATAGGTTAATAGATACTTTTGAACAAGAAACTGATAATAATGATCAAGTGTTGTGGGAACTGTTAAAAGTAAAAATGAAAGAGTATGCTATTTGCTGTAGTAAGACTAAAAGTATGGAAATCAAGAACAGCTAGCGGCGCTTCATGAGGAACTAAAAAATCTGGATGTGCTTCTGGGCCAGGATCCTAACTGTGTACAAGAGAGAGAGAGTGATTCAAGAAGCAACTAGGACTGGAGGAACATCACACCGCATTGTCTGTGCAGGTTCGAGCGCGTTTCAATGGGTGGAAGAATGAGAAAAGAACACTACATTTTTTTCTGGGTTTAGTAAAAAGCAAGAGCCAGTACCAAAATTATGGACACTGTAATTAGTTCTAATGGGGTGATTGCTAGTGGTCAAGAAAATGTTTTAAAAGTAAGACTGGTTATTTTAAGGAATTGTATAAGAAAAAAGTTGACAGTGCTAGTCTGGTTCAAAATGTGCAGGCATTTATGGAAAAACAGATGGTGAATTAATAGAGGCATTAAAAGATATTAATAATGGTTCAAGTCCTGGTATTAATGGTCTAACAATAGCATCCTTTAGAACTGCCTTTGACACGGGCATGCTATCAGCTTCTCAGCTGAAAGGTTTAATTACACTGATAAACAAAGGCAAAGATTTACCTAGAAACCAAATGGACAACCCCATGGAGGCCTATTTCAATTACTAATTCAGATTATAAGCTTTTGGCTAAAGCCCTTGAAGTAAAGAAGAAAGGTGTACAATATTAAAACGGTTTTTATTTGGTTTTTTTGTGTGAAAAATGTGCATGTTTTTATGCAAATGTATGCAGCAAGACCTGTAAGGGATTTGAAAATATCAAATCAACATTCTAGGCTACAGTTGTGCGAACGTGGCTGGATAACAACATTGACAGTAATGTTTTTTTCACAAACTCTATGGGGCAATAGAGAAATAAAATACCAAGATAATGTATTATTTTTTCCACAATGGATAAAAGGAAAGCTTATTTTTATTACTGATATTTTGATGAAAATGGTCAATTACTATCTATAGATTAAATTTACTATAACGTAGGTCGTTCTCCTTCACGTCCCATGGAATATAACGTTGAACGTAACGCCGTTAAAAGATTTCTTTCATAACGCAACGATGAGAATGAACGGGACACGAGTTACTTCCCTTTACTCAATGGAAAGAAAATTCTATCCGTAAAAGTTTCAGGGAAGAACTGGTTCAAAATAGATACTCTGGTCCCTGCTGTGAGGGCTTTTGGAAACGAAAGCTTAATTTAACATTTTCAAAACAGATGTGGTCCTTGACTTATGCGTCAACAATAGAAACAATGAAGATTACGGCTTCTACAGTGGAAAATAATGCACAATTTTAGTTAGTCATAGTTTATATGGTCCAATGGACTGCAAAGAGCTGAATCAGGACCACAAATCAGGACCACAACTGAGTTGACCCCTAATTCGTATAAAAGATCTGCTGAAACAACCCTAATGGTAACACTGAAGGCACTCCCAGAGATGCCAACCCTCACGGTTTCGCCGTATTATTTTCCGGTGGCATTTTTTTTACGGATTTACGCTGTAGTCATTTTTCTTACGGCGAGAATAATTTTTACAAGAATATATATTTGCAGCTGATGATTATGGCAAAAGGACTGTTACACGTTTCAGACTGATTACACTTAGGCACTGTCACAGTATAAAATAATGCAGCATATTATATAACGACCTTATAAGGTAATAAATCTATTTCATAGCCCCAATTATTGAAGCTTGCTTTAGTTTAACTTATTGCGTATCGTAGTTCACAACCTTGTTAGCTGCGCTGAAGCAGCAGCAGCAGACAAAACAATGCAAAAAAATCGATGAGATTTACCTTTTTTAAAAAATTTTATGCCGATACACAACCTCAAAGCGATTTATTTTTTAATTAACTCTAACATTGTGCAGTACATGATTCTGATTCGTAGCAGGTTGATGTTAAAAAGTTTGCAAACTGACATCGATTATCCTTCTGACTTCGGTCGGGGTCAAGAGTTTTAGCACAGATTATTATAGAATTTTTTTGCGGAGCTCAGTCATCTTTGATTTTTCCGATATGATTTTTAATAAGAAATCTCAATCCTGGACCTTTGCTCCCTCTTGTCTACTGACACAATTTTAAATCTACTGACAATTTATAAATTTCTCACTGACAGATTTTTCTGCAGGTTGGCATCTCTGCACTCCACCAGCCGGGTAACTTTAAATAAAGGCATCCCACCCAGGGGACACTGAGGCAAAACTCTAATTTATTGAACGCCTGTTTACAAAAACAAAATAGAATATAAACATCATTATAAAATATTGAACACATACATATAAAATGCCTACATTGCTAAATAATAATATCATAGAAAACCCTAGTGACCATTTAGCAGAAAGTGTTCAATATCCCCAAGCTGACCCAAGAGACCTCATACACAAATGAAGAATTTGGAAGAAAAAAGGTAGGTGACTGATCTAGCAAAGAAGAAAGTATAGTAGATTGATAGAACATAATAGGAATTAGAAAGAACAAAGGAGAAAGACAGCGACAGTGGGAATTTAAAGCACTAAATTTTCAGAAAAGTGGGGATACTATTTATACTGAAATCCCCGGCACCCTCATGGGATGAGGAGAGGGTAAAAAAAGGTGGGGGAAGTGAAAAATGCACGATATCTATCCTACAAATATACTCCTCAGTAAGAGGAATGTTACTGAAACCAATAAATGTTCATATTGTCCAGATTAAGTTGATGTAATTGAACACTTGTTCTATAACTGCCTCTTTGTCAAAACATTTTGAAAAAGGATTGAACAATATTTGATTTTAAATTTTGGAATAACTTTGAAAATTGTTGCAACAGAGGTTCTTTGTAACCTGGATGTTTCAAAACAGGTGAAGTTACAAGTAAATTAATTTATACTTGTCGCTAAGATGTGCATTAGTATTTGTAAAAAGACCAAAGCTAAAAATCAATTGGAAGACATTTTTTAGTCACAAATGAATCTGTGTAAATTAACCCACAAAATTTGACTGCTAAAATAACCCTATCCTATCCTATCCTATCCTGTAACTCGGAGGTCGTAGGGGCACCACAGATGATCGTTTAACCAACCTACTCCATCTTTCTCTGTCATCAGCAACCCTGATGGCTTCGCTCAGTGTCAAACCAGTCCATTCTCGGATGTTGTCCTCCCATCTCTTTTTCAGTCTCCCTCTGCTTCTACCTCCTTGCACTGCGCCTTGCAGGATGGTCTTTGCAAGGCCTGGTAACGTGGCCATACCATTGAAGTGTCAGTTTGTTCACCACTGTGAGCAGGTCATCGTGTTGTCTAATGGCTTGTGTGATGGTCTGTCGGACTTTGTCATTGGTGATGTGCTTGGTATAGGAAATGCCCAGAAGTCTTCTGTAGCACCTCATCTCCATGCTTTGTATTCTTCGTTGTAGATCTGCTGTGAGGATCCATGTTTCGCAAGCGTATAGGAAGATGGAGATGACAAAGGAACGCAGCTGTCTTACCTTGGAATGTAGACTGAGGGTCCTGTCTTTCCAAATGGGCTTCAACCTTGCCAGGGCAGCAGTTGTTTGTGCAATCCTGGAGAGGACTTCCTGTCTGGACCCATTGTCTGATACAATGGCTCATAAATATTTGAAGCTATGCACTGTGTTGAGGGATTGGCCTTGGACTTTGATGTCCGTGTTGATACCATTGGTGTTGTTGGTCATTATAACCCCAATGATTGAAAATAGGGGAGAAAAAAACAACTGAAAAACAAGTTATGTTTAGTTTTTATACAGGACTCTAAATAAAATGATTTTGTTATGTTATAACTGATATTAAAAAAAAATTTACAAAAATTTTATATGCTGAATATTCAATACGATCTGGCTATACTGCCTCTTATGCGCCCCCACGGGCTCGGCTCCGCGCGCCGGGGGTGGACCCCATGCCTCTCTCTGGCTGGGTGACAAAGTTGCCTACTCCTTTTTCTTCTCTTTTGTCTTGTTTCTGTCTTATTGGTCCTTTCACCTATATTCTCTTCACCCTTAAATTCTCCCAACATACTATGCAGTTTTGACTCCCTTTCTTCTGCCTTACCGGACTTTCCCTGTCTTCTTTTTCCCCATCACTCCTTCTTTTTCTACTCTTCGTTTTCTCTGTGGCCTTCTCTTGGCCCCCTGCGTTTGCCGTGCAGGGCAACCCGTGTCGGGGGAGAATGGGATCCTGGAGGTTGAGGTCCCTGAGGGACTGCGGTCCCTCACACTAACACACCTCTTTGGCCCGGACTTCTCCTAGACGGGAGGCTGGCGTGGCCCGCGTCAGTCAAGCGGCTGGTCGTGTATTGCCCTAGCTCTGCTAGAAGGCTGCGGCTCATGGGTCAAACTTGAACAAAACCGTAGTGGCAGTGCGGGATTGTCTGGGTGTATATCCCCCCTGTAGCCCTGGTGCGCTCCCTTGCTGGATTTTCCGCTTGGACGCATCCCCTTGTTGGACTCCGTGGTGGGTGGGGAGCAGGGGGGATGAATTCATAAATTAATAACATGGCTTCCACAAATAAACGACGACTGCGTGATGACGGACCGGACTCGGACATGGACAGTGACATGGACACGAGACAGAAAGCTTGTGCATCGGGGGTAGAAGGGGCCTGGCCTCGTTTTTTGGTTGTAGAGGGGGCGGATCCGGCTATGCCACTAGGCAAGCTGTCTCCGTTCGCAATACAGAAGGGTTTTCAATCCGTTTGCACAATCGGGTTCAAAGATGTGAAAAAACTGAGATCTGGGGCCTACCTGGTGGAGTGCTCAACCAAAAGGGCATCGGATAGTCTTCTAAAGAGGGATTCGACTGTCTTCGTTGATAGACAAATCAAAGTTTCTGTGCATGGACGGTTGAATTCCTCCAAGGGAGTCATCCGATGTCAGGATTTGATCGACATGTCAGAATTGGAAATCCGTGGTGAGCTCTCCAGCCAGGGGGTCACAGCAGTCCAGCGGGTCTTCGTCACCAAGGGATCCCAACGTATCCCCACCAACACACTTTTTGTGACCTTCGCTATGGCCAAACTGCCGGAGTCACTCAAGGTGGGGTACCTTAGGGTGAAGGTGACGCCGTTTGTACCATCACCGTTGCGATGCTACCGGTGCCAAAGATTTGGTCACGGTAGCAAGAACTGTAAAAGCAAGGAAATATGTCGTGATTGTGGTAAAGAGAAACACGAAAACGAATGCAAAAATCCGATTTGCTGTGTGAATTGCGCCGGGAATCATTCGTCCAGCTCCAAAGACTGTCCTCAGTGGCAGTTGGAGCTGGAAATCCAAAAGGTGCGGGCCACTGAGAGTTGCTCCTTTGGCGATGCAAGGAAAAAAGTTCTTGCAAGTAGGCCGGTGCTTAAAGAGAGGTCCTTTGCGGCTGTGGCGGGTTCCACATCTCATGTGGAACCTAGCGCACACCCGACAATGGACACTGCCGTGAGTAAAATAACACAGATTTTGGAAACGTTGTGCAAACGGATGGATACTCTCGAAAAGATGCTTGCTTTGTTTGCCCAGAAGGGGGTTTCTCCAGCCCCACCGAATCCACTGGAGAACGTGACGACGGGCACGTCAAAAACCGTCACTCCAAGCGCGCAGACGGCCGCGCCAAAAGCCGTCACTCCTGCCACGAAGGAGGCTAGGCCTCATGCCACCGCACCAGCAACGACCGGTTTTAGCGACCGGGTAGTTGCTGGGGCGACTAAAATCCTAGTTACCCAGCAGAAGAGCGTCAGAGGAGGAGAGGGAAAGATTGGCAGGGGTGAAGGGGAGAGGGAAGATATAAAATCTGGTGCTGGGGAGAGGGGGAGGAAGTCCGCTGGCAGCTCGGGTTCCGGGTCTTTGACAAAGAATCAAAGGCCCGGACCCCTTTCTTCCAAGCCCCAGCAGCCTCTCGAAACGGAGAACCGTTTCGGGGGGTTGATGGAACATGAAGAGATGGACGAGGGTCCAAAAGATACAGAGACATAATTGTGCTCTCGGAGATGAAACTTTTAGCATTCTTTTACTTAATTTTTATGTCCATTTTACAATGGAACATCCGAGGGATAAGGGCAAATTATGAGGAGCTATGCTGTCTGCTGACAGAGCATCGACCTGAAGTATTGGCCCTTCAGGAAACTCTCCTGTCAGAAAAACATCCTATAGATATTACTGGTTATTCCTCTCTAGATTGTTTATCTTCTAGAGGCGTTTCACTCTTTATCCATAGAAATGTCCCATTTAATCCAATTTTACTTAATACAAGTTTACCAGCAGTTGCAGCTAGAGTATCTCTTTTTAAATCCCTCACAGTTTGTTCTCTATATTTGACACCATCAATAAATGTAACTAAAAGTGAACTTGAGAATTTGGTCCAACAGTTACCTCCCCCTTTTTTGTTGTTGGGAGATTTTAATGGACGCTCTCCCCTGTGGGGTAGTGATCGTACCGATTCTCAGGGTAAAATAATTGAAGACATTTTAGACTCGTTAAACCTAGTAACTTTGAACGAGGGTGCTCCAACTTTTTCCTGTTCTAGAACTGCTTCTTTGTCCCACATTGATATATCGATCTGTGATCCCTCCTTACTTTTGGATTTTAAATGGACAGTTTTAGAAGATCTCCATGGCAGCGACCATTTCCCGGTTTTATTAAAACATGATTCAGATAACCTTGAGCAAACTCCTGGCAGGTGGAAACTGAAACAAGCTAACTGGAGTCTGTTTTCTAACCTGTCTGAGGCCCAGCTACGTGCTAAGAACCAGGAATTTTCAAATGCCTTAGATCCAATACAGCTTTATACTGACATAGTTATTAACAGTGCCAAGGAGTCCATTCCGCAAACTTCGTCAAACCCTCACACACTTAAAAAACCCTGGTTTGACGATGAATGTAGAAAACTTCAGCAAGCTCGTAAAAAAGCTTTAAGAACTATGTTTTTACACCCAAGCACTGAAAATAAACAAAACCACCAACGTTTGCGAGCGCAATGCCTACAGCTCTTCAAACGAAAGAGAAAGGAATCGTGGAGAGGTTTCTGCTCCACGCTTAATTCAAAAGCGAAACTGTCGAAGGTGTGGAAAGTAGTCCGCAAACTCAAAAATAGAAGTAACAAACAGGTGAGCCCATGCCTTACTGTGCAGGGTGACGTAATCGGAGATAAAAAATTAGTAGCTGATCTTTTGGCTTCTTCTTTTGCTGCAAATTCTTCCTCTGAAAATTATTCTGTCCCTTTTCAAGCAGTTAAAACCCGTAAAGAAAAACAACAGTTACATTTTACCTCCGATAATTCTGAAGATTACAACATTCCGTTTTCATTAGTCGAACTTGATGATGCAATTAACAAAAGTGCAGATTCAGCAGTTGGACCGGATGATGTACATTATCAATTTCTCAGACATTTAACAAGGTACTCACGGTCTCAACTGCTGGACATCTTCAATCAGCTCTGGATCACTGGCACCTTTCCTCCCTCCTGGAGAAAGGCCATTATTGTACCCATCCCTAAACCTGGCAAAGACCATACTAACCCGACAAACTATAGACCAATAGCCTTAACGTCTTGCTTATGCAAGACACTGGAAAGAATGGTTTATTCTCGTTTACTGTGGTATCTCGAAACCAATAATATCTTATCCAACACTCAGTGTGGCTTTCGAAGTGGTCGAAGTACTGTTGACCACCTGGTGCGACTGGAAACTTTTATCCGTAACGCGTTCGTCCAGGGTGAACATGTCGTTGCCATCATGTTTGATTTGGAAAAAGCTTATGATACCACATGGAAATATGGCATTCTTTCAGATTTACAAGAAATGGGTTTGAAGGGACATTTACCTCTGTTTATATCCAATTTTCTAACAGACAGAATTTTTCAGGTTAAGGTTGGGGGATCTTTGTCAGCTACGAGAGAACAGGAGATGGGAGTGCCTCAGGGTAGCATCTTGTCTCCCTTGCTGTTTAATATTAAAATAAATAACATTGTTCGTTCCGTTAAACGGGGAATTGACAATTCTTTATTTGTCGACGATTTTGCATTGGTAGCCAAAGGTAAAACTTTGGCATCTGCAGAACGTCAGCTACAGTTATGTGTCAAGGCCGTTGAAGACTGGATTTTACAAAATGGTTTTAAATTTTCTGAAGCAAAAACTGAATGTATTCACTTTTCCCAGCACCGGGGAATTATTCAAGACCCTACTATTCTCCTCAATAAAACTCAAATAAAGGCGGTCAAACAAGTCAAATTTTTGGGTGTTATTTTTGATCAAAAGCTATCTTTCATTCCTCATCTGAAAATTTTGAAAACTAAATGTCAACAGGCCTGCAATTTGCTCAAGGTTATCAGTGGTACAGACTGGGGTGCTGACAAGAAAACTTTATTGCTGTTATATCGTTCTTTAATTAGATCCAAGTTAGACTATGGTTGCATTGTTTATGATTCTGCTAGAAAATCTTATCTTAAGATGCTAGATCCAGTTGCCCATCAGGCACTACGCATTGCTTTGGGTGCGTTTCGCACTTCCCCTTGTGAAAGCCTTTACGTGGAAGCTAACGAACCTCCGCTGGAGCTGAGACGTACAAAATTGTCAATGAATTACTATTTAAAATTAAAAACTGATCCTATGAACCATGCTTATGACTGTGTTTTCAACCCAGATTTTGTTCAGAAATTTGAAGCCAAACCTAACACAATTCCTCCGTTTGGCATCAGAATGCAAGCTCATCTGGAAAAAGCAGGCATTGATGTTGCTTCCATCAACGACGATGAACTTCGGACTGAAGCTCCCCCATGGAAATTATGTACCCCAAACATTAATTGGCAGTTGTCCGCTTTCCTTAAAAACAATACATCCGAAACCGTATATAACCAACTTTATTTAGAACAGTGTGCTTTATACCCAGGCTATGAACAACTTTTTACAGACGGGTCAAAGAAAGGAGATTCAGTTGCTGCTGCGTCTGTCTCCGAGAGACACTTAGACCAGCCTTTGCAACAGCGTTTACCTGATTTTTGTTCTGTTTATACAGCTGAGCTCAAGGCAATTCATTTAGCTCTGAAACAAGTTTATCAATCCAAAAGAACCTCATTTTTAATCATGTCCGATTCATTGTCAGCACTTCAGGCTCTTTCCACGAGAAAGATATCACACCCTTTTCTGGCAGAGATCCATGACCTCCATACACAACTTGTTTCTGAGGGTAAAAAGATAGTTTTTATGTGGGTCCCTGGTCACATGGGCATCCGCGGCAATATTGCAGTAGACAGGGCGGCTAAAGATGCTCTACATCTCGATTTCCCTCCAGAGATTTTTCAGTTTGTGCCCTACTCTGACCTACGTTGTATGACTGGTTCTTATTGTAAACGACTGTGGCAGACTGACTGGTCTAACCATGTCAACAACAAATTATTTCAAATTCTTCCCGATTTGTCCACTTCTTTGCCTAACTTTGCATCCACTCGCAAAGAAGAAACAGTGTTATCTCGCCTTCATATTGGGCATACTTATGTCACCCACAGTTTCCTTTTAAAAGGAGAAGAACCACCATGGTGCTTTGCATGTGATCAATCCTTTTCCGTTCGACATTTCATGTCTGAGTGTGCTGATTTGATTGAGGAAAGGGAAACATATTTTGGTTCCATACCTTTCAAAGAGATTTTTAAAGTATGTAATGGTCAACATCTGTTTCAATTTTTACATGATGTTGGTTTGTTTTATCGCATATAAATCGTATCGACATGTTTTGTTTAGTTTGGATTTTATTGTTAGGACTGAATTTAGTGATTTGATTGAAGAAAGAGATTATATTTTTAATACATCAGTTTTAAAGAAGACTCTTAAAGAGATGTCATGTGAAAGTTTGTTTGGGTATTTAAGAGTAACAGGTTTGTTTTTTAAGATTTGAATTATTTTATAATATTTTAAGATAACGTCTCTCTGGTCCTGATTTGGCTCGGAAGAGTCCGCTGGACCTAAAGCAATAACCTTGTATTGTATTGTATTGCCTCTTATGCTAGAAACCTAGCATGCTTTGTTGCATACAGTACGAAAAAGACAAAGTCCCAAGAGCACTACAAACTGAAAATGTCTAAATGAGTTATCAGTCCTATAAAAAATTTAACCATTGTTGACAACTTGTAATCAATTAAAATATCAACATCATAATTTATTTTCAATGTCATGTTATAATAATTTATTTTAATTGTTTTGTAACTGAACATGTTTGGATACATGGTAAGGATTTTGTACTCTGGGTTTTCATTTTGGTGAATAACACACAGTTGTGTGAATTACTGTGGATGGCTGTCAAAGGCTTTCGCTGTGGAATCATAAATAAGGCAAGGTTGCCACTTTTCACCTCTGGACTTTGCTTTCGCTATTGAAGTACTTGCTGTTAAAGTAAAAGCATATCCTGGTATTAAGGCCAAGGGCATTAGTCTGGAAACAAAAATAAAAAATGAGTTTGATTTAGGTATTGTAATCAAGATACTATTGTATGCATAGGATATTACACTATTGTATGCATAGGATATTACACTATTTTTCATCCCCCGTGGGAGTGCCAGGGTTTTTGTATAAATAGTATCCCAACTTTCTGGAAATTTAGTGCTGTAAATTCCCACTGTCGCCGTCTTTCTCCTTTGTTCTTTCTTATTCCTGCTCTGTTCTATCAATCTACTATTCTATCTTCTTTGCTAGACCAGTCACCTACCTTTTTTCTTGAAAACTCTTCCAAAACTCCTCATTTGTATATGAGGTCTCTTGGGTCAGCTTGGGAATATTGGACGCTTTCTGCCAAATGGTCACTAGGACTTCCTATGATATTACTATTTAGCAATGTAGGCATTTTATATGTATGTAATTGATATTTTATGATGTTTATATTCTAATTTGTTTTTGTAAACATGGGTGATAGCCTCAGCATCCCCTGCGTGGGCTGCCTTTATTATAAAGTGGCTGGCTGGTGGAGTGCTTTCAGTATTACTACTAGGGTTGTTTCAGCAGATCTTTTATATGGATCAGGAGTGAGGCCTCTTTCAAACAAGTTGTGGTCCTGATTTTGTGGTCCTGATTCAGCTCTTTGCAGTCCGCTGGACCCTGCAAACAATTAATAACTAACTAACTATTTTTGAAGGTGAAGTAGACATGAAAAATGCTTTGGAATTTGTTTGATCACTTTACTCTTATCACTGGTCACAGATAAATCTACATAAGCCCACATTTGATTGCTAAAATAACTGAAACGGAATATTTGGTTCAAAATGGGAAGAAAAAGCTTATTTAGTTTTGCATTATATGTATTTGTGTATGTATTTATTTAGTTACTTTTTTTTTCTTCTTTTTTTTCTTGTTCACTGTATGTCAGAAATGTGACAGCTCTTTAATACTTCATCTATCTGTACTCATTGTGTTATACCCCCTCCCCCACAACTTTTCTAAATGGGAAGCTAAATTGAATAAGGAGTGAATTTAAAAAAAATTAATTGATTAAAAATTAAAGAACAGCCAATGTATTAGTATTAAATAGTATAAGTGAGGCTAGATCAGACCTCTCTCATTCAAGTCTCAGCAGACATCGACACTGCAGATTGCAGCTTTTGTTGAAGTAATGACTGCTTATGATGAGATAAGCCGTCATACAATAGTGTGAGGAAATTGTGAAATTTTTTTTTCTCAGTACAGTTAAACCATCAGCAAAACAAATACACACCATTGGAAAACTCAGAACATTGCCTGTTTAACATTCATAAGTTAGGTATGATAACCCTTTTTAATGGTGGGTGACTCCCCCCTCCAACACACACACACACACACACACACCACTCCTCCCTCCCCCTCTCTCCTCTCTTTGCACTCGCCCTACCCACATGCTCGAAAAGCTTATTTATGAGTTGAAAATAAACGCAATGAGCTGAATTAAATGCAGTAACACAATAACGTGCATCTATACATTAAATTTACAACAAATATGATGCGATTACCACCATCTATCTTTTCATTATCTATCATTTAGACTAAAAATAAATAAATAAATCAATATTTGATTAAAAATAAGTTTAAAAATTATTCAATAATTGTCTTTGTACAAATAGCATATTCGTTTAGAAAATTAAGTTACCTTTCATAATGTATAAGTGTTACCCAGTTATTTGTAATGTTGTTCAAGCTAGCATTTTTTGTAATTTTTTACGATTGTGAGCCAGATGTGTCTGGCAAATAGTTGTAACTCGGTGTAATTCTCCCTCGGCAGTGAAAGTGTTAAGTAATTGTTCTGACATCACATTCCATTCCTGCCTTGAAAAGAGGAGGAAACAATCAGCTACACCTCGTTATGTCATCCAGCTTAGATGGTAGACCCTCTCAACTACTGCAGAGTCTTGAGAGAAAGGGAAAGTATATTATCTAATCTCAGCCATGCTCTATGAGTGTTTTTACTATCAAGAATTTCTGATGCTTATTGGGTGCAGCCATTTATTTTTACCTTTTAAACAGTGAAGATTTTTTTCCTTCTGAACATGAAAGTAGTATGAACTGTTTATTGATGGCTTTGACTTTGAGTTGTTTTTTGTTTTTTTTTCATTATAAATAGGTCGCAGACTCATAAGATGAAGAATCACATATCTAGTCATATTTCATCATGCTTTGGTTGGTACTGAAATGTTGAACATTTTTTGTCTCGCTAGGGTGATGTTGTGGAGAAGCAGAAAGCTATTCCAACAGACCAAACTGATATTATCCCATGCGGTTTGGTAAGTACATTGCATTGGGAGCGACATCTCTGCATACTTAGCAAAAACAAAAATTAATAAAGCGGAAAAGGTTAAAAATGCCCCACCTCCCTTTTCCTCTCCCTTCCCCTCCCCCCATGTACTCCCTTCCTCCAAAAAACAAAAACAAAACAAAACATAAATAAAAATCTATTTGTAAATTTGTATTGTTTTTTTTCCAGTTTTCCTATGTCTGGCCCCACACATTCTGTCAACAGTTATTTTTCTCTTTTCAGGTACTGAGGAGTATAGGTTACACTGGTGTACCGATTGACAGCACAATACCATTTGATGCCAAGAGAGGAATTGTTCCTAATACCAATGGTAGAGTCAATGGAGTTAAAGGTGTGTGTAGTGTGTGTGCGTGTTTGTGAATATTTGCTTTGCATGGGTGTTCTAAACAGTTGCAGATGATAGTGGTCACTTTTAAACGATGATATTCCATCCTACCATAGCAAGCTAAGGGCAATCCTTTGAGAAAAAATGCCCTCCGCTTTGATTCTGGGCCCCTGCCAAACAGGCAAGAATTGTGTTGATAAATTGTTTGCATCTGTGCAGATCTCTACTGCAGTGGATGGATAGCCCAGGGTCCAGTGTTTGTCATCCTGGGAACTATGAACGATGGTTTTGCCACAGGAAAAGTGATTTTGGAAGATATTGCTTCAGGACAGCTCTCGAGTGAGGAGAAATATGGCTGTGATGCTATTTTGAAACTGCTGCAACAGAAAGGTACATGTGAATATGCTGAAATAAAAATAAAATAATAATAATAATTATTATTATTATTATTATTGTTATTATTATTGTTGTTGTTGTAGTTATTATTATTATCAGGCTGCAGAACTCTCCTCGGATCCGCGATTTTCCAAGGAAAACGGTTGCCGTCCCGAGAAAAAAAAATTGAAGTTCCGAGATTTTTTTTTTGGGGGGGAGGGTAGCAGGGCTGTGACAACTGACAAAAGAGAGAGAGTTGGTGCTGCTGTACCTGCCTCCAAGAAAGCTGACAAAGAGGACCTGCTAATCCAGGCTTCAATAGCAAAGTCAGCACACATGCAGTTTGTAAAGAAAGCAGCGACTGTAGATGTGATTACAGCTAGCAGTCAGAGCGAACTAAGAGGCAGAAAGCGTCCATGTCCCAGTCCTGATTCTGAGAAGTCACCTGCCAAAAGACTGTATGAATCATATTCAGATTTTCTTGTTGTGGAAGACGATGTCTGTGAACAGAATACTGCCCCTGTACCTCCTAGAAGTACCAAAAGAAAACAGACATCAATTTCTTCTTTTTTCAAGAAGTAGAATTGCTGACACTAACCTTGACACTTTGCCTGCTTCTGATTTGAAAATTTAATAAACTAATGCTTTATACTGAGTTGTAACTTCTATGAATTCGTGCTTCACAATGCTTTTGAGACTCCAGTATGCCAGTAATTTTGTTTTGCTGTTTGATATGAAGAGTGCTTTTCTGCCAGTTTTCAAGTAAGTTTTGCTTTTGTGTTTGTGAGGATATTAATAATAATATTGGCAATCTATGAATATTCTCAACAACAACAAAAATTCAAGTTTATCTCTCACGAAAAGCATCCTTTTAGGGTTTCAAATGCTATGAAGCGTTCAGCTTCAGGGGGGATTCGCCCCCCAGTCCCCCCACAGGGGCTTCGCCCCTGGACCTCACCAGGGGCCTTACGGCGGCCCCTGGACCCCGGCCGGATTTCAGAGATTTTTTCCTTGGACTGTTCTGCAGCCTGTATTATTATTATTATTATTATTATTATTATTATTATTATTATTATTATTATTATTATTATTATTATTATTATCATTATTATTATTATTATTATTATTATTATTATTATTCTGTACACAATGCTTTTTCCACTGTAAGGTTCAAAGTGTTTTGATCTGTACTAACATATATATATATATATATATATATATATATATATATATATATATATATATATATATATATATATATATATATATATATATATATATATATATATATATATAATGAAAAGATTTGGTGTAATGGCAAGGAGATTGCTGTTAGCAGTCAGAAAGGAAATCCAAGTTAGGGCTTTTCTTTTTTATTTTATATTGACCTTTACCAATACCATTGTTGAAGGGAGGGAATTCCTGCAAGGCACGGTGCAATGTGGCAGAAGAAGAGGGAGACAGAAAAAGAGGTGGGAGGACAACAGTCAAGAATGGACTGGTTTGACACTGAACGAAGCCATGAGGGTTGCCGAGAACAGAGAAAGATGGAGTACGCTGGTTAAATGATCATCTGTGGTGCCCCAACGACCTTTGAGTTACGGGATAGGAAAGGATAGGATAGGAAGTAACTCAAGTATCCAGAGATATATGTGTTTTATGTTAAACTAACAACTATTTTATTTCTTTGCATGTTTGACTTAGGAAAATGTGATACAGCATGCCACATTGCATAGCAGAGACGTCCGAGGCAAGACTTATATTGCTTCTCCACCATCTCTGCCGGCATTTGTGTGGCCTACCTATTATGCCGGGTGGCGTTACGTAGTCAGACCTACAGTCTGCCTTTTTTCAGCTCAGAGAAAGTGATTACCTAATACTTCAATAAAATCTGCATTCTGTTCACTATCAGTGGCAGTGATAATGGAGAGGCGATGTAAGCCTCTGTCGTCTCTGCTATGCAATGTGACAGCATGCATTTGTAACAGGATGATAATGGTACACTTTACTGAAATGGTATTCGATTTGGAGCGGCTAACTTATCTGACCTGTGCAATGATTAATAGGTTGCCATAAAATTATTTGTAAAAGACATGGTAAGTATTTTGTAAGCAGGTGGGATCATAAGGTGTCTTGAACTTAGAAGTATTTAATTTTACCCTTGCTGTTAGTAAATTGTATGGTGTTGATATCGTGAATGAATTACATTGCTTTTGTTAAAGTCAGCTTGTTTTACTTGTTCTGTTTACAGGAACAACACCAGTAACATTTTCAGATTGGGACAAAATTGACCAGGTGGAAATGACCGAAGGAGAGAAAAATGGAAAACCTAGAGAAAAGATTACTTCTGTTGAAAGAATGCTACAGATAGCCAAATCATAAAATACTAAATGTATAGTGTGTGACTATGTAAAAAGAGTGTTTCCACTCCAACCTTAATTAATTTAATGCTTTCAGCACTTGACAGTCAACCAAGCCTCTTAAGTTGGGATCCTACTGGCTTGCCGAGTCCCTCAGGGTTCTGTGATGAAATCTGTCATATTCTCATTCTTTACATCTCAGCTTGGACTCATCATTGAGCGGCATTGCCTCTTACATAAAATGTTTGCCGATGACACCGAAGTGTATTCATCCTTCTCAGCACATCGATGAGAGAAGAATTTGAATTTGAATGACGAAAAGACAGAAGGCATTCTTTATGTTTCCAAGTCTGCTCATAGCATGTATCTCTGGACTCCATCCAGGTTGGAACTGGAAGTGGGACCCTCTATTTATTCAGTTAGAAACACAAAGACTTATGTACTTGGATGGTCATCTTCTTATGTCCTCTCACATCAGTTCAGCTATAAGCTCCTGGTACTTCTTCCTTCAAGTTGTTGGGCAGCTCCACCCAACGTTCAGTGCACAACTGCAAACTCAGTTGCTGTTTCTCTCATTATTTTGAAGATCAGACTACTGCAACAGTTGTCTCTGGAGTGCATAGAAGTCCAAGATTCACAGACTTCAGCAGGTTAATAATATTGCAGCCAGGATTGTTGCACAGAAAGAATAAACTGACCACATTATTTCTGCTTGAGGAACCTTCATTGGATACTGGTAAAATGAGTGTTGAACACAAAATCCTCAGTCTCACCTACAACTGTCTCAGTGCTATCCCATATCTCTAAAAACTAATTGCCCGCCACTTACCTTAGTGCAGTTTGTGCTTCTCAGTGCCATCTTCGATTACCTAGTGTCAAAACAAGTAATACCAACAAAAAGACATAGAGGTTTTGTTCCTTCACAATTTCCGCTCCATTCCCCTGGAACAACCTACCACTTTTTTCAAGTGGAGGTTTTCAAGAGAGCCCATCACACATCTGCTTACCAAAGCCCAGCAATATTTAGTTCCCAAGCTTTAAGCTCAGCTCTAGAGCTATTGTTTTTGGCATTGTTTGTCCAGCCGGCATCCGCCCAGTGTCTGCCATCTGTCCAGTGTCTGGCGTCCATCCGTCATGAGGTGACATTTGCGTACCTTTCTCTTAAACTAATGGACGAATTTCTTTAAAACTTTGTATTTAGGTACCTACCAGTTGACAAAGTGAAAGCATGTTTATATTCCAAAAAAAGGAAAACTCGTCGGTCTCTGGCACACATAAGCAATAATGTACACATGCTCACACACACACATACACATTGGTAAAAACATAAAACATGTTTTATTCTTCCATGGGTAAGAATATACAAGGCATAATACATATATCCATTCATCCATTGTTTACGACACCATTATCTACACACAAAGCCTAACCATATAGGCCTGCTATACAACCATGTTCATTCTGGTTGATCTCTATTAACTGTGAAACTGTAAATATTTTTACATTTGTTTGATTTGTTCTTTGAAACATCTGATATGTACTGTCTTCTTTCTGCAAGTGCATTGAGCATGTTCACATGGAGAATTGGTACTCTCCAAGATTAGATCATCATCATCGAGAGTGGTGATAACTGGGCTAATTGTTGCTTAATTTCTTAAATACTTCTGGCCATGTTAATTATGTGTATGTAAAGTGATAGACTATTATTATTTGTGTACATTGTGTTACTGGATGTTATACAATAAATAAATAATAGCTTGTATTTAACACGTAAATGAATCTGCTTATTGTCGTTTCTTACTTCAGCTTTGTGAGTTGAATGGATGGTTTTCTTCTGTGAATCATTACAGCGCATGTTTATGACATAATCCATTACATTACACCGGAAATAAACTCAAGTGCAACATGTATTCAAAGTGGAATGCACTTCAAACAGCTGAAATTGCCTAACCCACAATTATTTGGGGAAAAAAATAAGAAAAAAAAATGAACGTGAACAATTAGTTTCCTGGTAACAGAAAACGAAATGCACAATAATAAAAGGAGAGACAATAAGCGTTTTAATCTGTCAGTCTTTGTTCAGTAAGCCTACAAAATAGTTCGCCACATATAGGTTTTATATTATGTGATGCTGAATGCTTTGTATTGCACGTTTTCTTCAGGCTATGATAGCAAGCTCAGTGCGCTCAGAAAAATAATTTGGGGGCAAAGTACTAGTTTCAGGATTCAGAGATGAAGGTTTTCGGCTGCTTCTTAAATGCTTCCTTTCAGACACATTCTCGCAGTGAGTGTGGTAGTCTGTTCGACAGCTGTAGTGCTGCACATTCAAATCTGCAAATGTAGATGTACTCCTTGCTGAAGACCGAGAAAGATGGAGTATGCTGGTTAAACGGTCATCTGTGGTGCCCCAACGACCTCGGAGTTACGGGATAGGATAGATAGCTATACTCTTTACATTCAATTTTAAGCACACAATAAGCTATTATTCTACAAAGCCAAACGACTGGTTGTCCTACCCCAAAACCACGTGCTCGTATCTGGATACGATAGAAAGCGCCCTATCAGAACTTTCCTGAGAAGAGTGCGTTCTAAATGCTATCGTATCCCAATACGAGCGCCTGTGCCTAAGACATACACGCACGCATATGCTGATCGTCAAAGACCATTCGAGTAGACGTCGGACGCAACCAGATGATTGAGACTCTGAAACACGCGACACTTTGGCCACTAGAAAATATTCGGTAAGAGACTATTGACATAGTGAGATGTCACACTTGAGTGAGCCTCGCCAAAGATCATGGGCCTCGCACACAGTAGCCGATTCTTAATTGGTTGTCACAGTGTATTCTTCTGTGTGTGTGTGTGTATGTATGTATGGTTTCACTTTTTTGTGTGCCGCAGTATTGAGCTGAACGTGATGTAAATTATATTTTGCAGCACTCTATTCTGTTCACATTATAAACATGACATCAGACATGTCCACTGGTTTGACCAGCTCTTGGACGTGTTTCTCTTACAGAGTGCTTCCACAGTGGTAGACATCCACTGACCTGTCTCAGGACATTAAACATTTTGGGGGTAAGGAGAATTTAAAGTATTGTGCCTATTAGACAGCCTTAATTGGTCTCCAAGCTGTAATTACTCCATATGATACCGATTTTTTGGAAGGGAGGGGAGTGGGAGTGGGGGGGGGGGGGGGGTAGTAGTACACTAATTCTATAGATCAAATAAAAGTTTATTTACTTTCAGTCAAAAGAGTCGTTGGGGTTTATGATTAAAGAAAAAAATTTATGTTGTAGGGCCAACCAAATCAGTGGTTTTAAGAAATCGATAAATAATCTAGACAGACTATAAATTCTTCTCGAATACATTACATTACTGAATCGAGGCTGCAACACTATGGGGCGCCATGTGTCCATTTATTCTATGTGACTATTCTATACATAGAATAAATTCTATGCACATAGAAAGCATTCTATGCACACAAAAAGCATTCATTAGTTGAAATTCCATTTATAAAAAAGAAACCAATATTGTAAGTCATAGAATAAAATTCTTTGTATAGAATAACATTCTATAATATAGTGTAAAATTCTATGTCCATAATACAATTCTATGTATAGAATAACATTTTATAATAGAGAATAAGATTCTATGTATGTAATACAATTCTATATTATAGAATGCACTTGTATGCATAGAATTGTATTCTATAACATAGAATGAATTCTATTACAAAGAATGAATTCTATAACATAGAATTTATTCTATGTGCATACAATTCATTCTATAACATAGAATGAATTCTTTAACATAAAAAAAATTATATGACATAAAATGAATTCTATGTGCATAGAATAAATTGTATAACATAGAATGAATTCTATAAATAAAGAATGAATTCTATATGCATAGAATGAATTTTATAGCATTGAATGAATTCTATGACATAGAATTTATTCTATGACATAGAATGAATTCTATAGGCATAGAATGAATAGTATAACATAGAATGAATAAGATGACATAGAATGAATTCTATGACATAGAATGAATTCTATAACATAGAATGAATTCTATAGCATAGAATGAATTCTATGACATAGAATTTATTCTATAGCATAGAATTAATTCTATAACATAGAATGAATTCTATAGCATAGAATGAATTCTATGACATAGAATTTATTCTATAGCATAGAATGAATTCTATGTTACAGAATAAATCCTATGTCATAGAATTCATTCTATGCTATAGAATTCATTCTATGCTATAGAATTCATTCTATGCTATAGAATAAATTCTATGTCATAGAATTCATTCTTTGCTATAGAATTCATTCTATTTTATAGAATTCATTCTATGTCATAGAATTCATTCTATGTCATCTTATTCATTCTATGTTATACTATTCATTCTATGCTATAGAATTCATTCTATGTCATAGAATTCATTCTATGTCATAGAATTCATTCTATGTCATAGAATTCATTCTATGTCATAGACTTCATTCTATGTTATAGAATGAAATCAATATATACACTTTTTTTTAAATAGTAAAAACTGGGGCACTGTCAAGGTATAGAGAACATTTTTTATTGCATGGGACTGTATTGCAGAGAGATATACACATTGCCACATCCCATCACCACACCACATCACTCTACATCACACTGCACCACAAATGTGATGGGTAGGTGTGGTGGAGTGATTAGGTTATGTGACGATGTGGTCTGATTCACTGCTTTTAAGGCATAATAGAACTGTATTGCAGATACATACATACACATTACCACATCACAACACCACACTACATCACTCTAAATCACACCACACTGCACCACAAATGTGATGGGTGGGAGGGGTGGGGTGATTAGATTATGTGATGTGATTCACTGATGCCATGATATGTGCTGTCTGCTGCAATGTGTAGATGTGCTGCTGCTGTGATGTCGGCTGATGTGATGTGATGATTTGTTGATATGATGTGATTTCATGTGGTGGTGCGTTTTCACGATGATGGTGATGAAGCAATGTGATGCAGTGATGTGATGTGATGATGTGATCGATGTGGTAATGATGCGATGTGGTGATGTGTCATACAATATCTTTTTTTAAATTCTAAATTTTGTTACAATTTATTAGTTGTGTTTTTTAATTTTATGTGAATGAAATGAATTATATGTATATAGAATTAATTGTATAACACAGCAAGAATTGTATGACATAAAATTCATTTTTGTAACATAAAATGGATTTTATTTGCAACACTGAATACATTCTATTTTCATAGAATTGTTTTTTAACATTTGGTGCACATAGAATGCATTCTATGTTATAGAATGTTCATTCTATAACATAGAATGTTCATTCTATAACATAGGATCCATTCTATAACATAGAATGTTCATTCTATAACATAGAATGGTCATTCTATAACATAGAATGTTCATTCTATAACATAGAATCCATTGTATAACATAGAATCCATTGTATAACTTAGAATGTTCATTCTATAACATAGTATCCATTCTATAACATAGAATGTTCATTCTATAACATAGAATGCTCATTCTATGCGCAACTAGGTCATTCTATGTGAAGCGAGGCTGTGACGTATAAAGAGACACGTGGAGCCTTGCACGCGCGGGAGAACTGAAGAAATGGCTGACGTACCAAGCGCTTTGCGGCTTTATCAGACATCATAATTTCGTGAACAAGCATTTAGGTTTCTTGATGCGGACGACTTCGACGGTATAATTAGTGTGAATAGATCGCTTAGCAATAAAAATAATTGACGTCACACCCTTCCCCCCCCCCCCCCCCTCCGCCTCTGCGTGCTTGCTTTTTTCATTACAATGTGCTGAGGTTCTGTAAGGGTTTATAGTGACAAAATCTAATTAAATAATCAGTTCTTTTCGCTCAATACCGAAGAAATAACCGTACTGTACACTCATAAAAAGCAATAATTAATATATTTAAAGGTCGAATATTGCTATACAACTCTGAGACATAATAAATGAAAGGTTCATAAAGCTGAATATTGCAAAAAATCTATTTCACCCCAAGCGGCCCCCCAGGGCGCTATGCACAAAGGCGTGGCGGCCACGTGCTGCGGGAATAACACAGCGTGATCGAGTTTGAAAATGGTGAAGTACTGTGCTGTGTTTGGATGCTCTAACTCCGACGTAAAACCTTTCTGCAAAGAAAAGAACATTTCCTTTCATCGATTTCCACTTCATGTCGTCAACTCTAAACTGAATGTCAGTGACAAATCGCTCTGTAATCATTATTGCACGAGTGTGCTATGTTCAAAACATCACAATATCCCAAAATGTTCTCTATACCTTGACAGTGCCCCAGTTTTTCCTATTTAAAAAAAAGTTTTTATATTGATTTCATTCTATAACATAGAATGAATTCTATGACATAGAATGAATTCTATGACATAGAATGAATTCTATGACATAGATTGAATTCTATAGCATAGAATGAATAGTATAACATAGAATGAATAAGATGACATAGAATGATTTCTATGACATAGAATGAATTCTATAATATAGAATGAATTCTATGACATAGAATGAATAATATGAGATAGAATTTATTCTATAGCATAGAATGAATTCTATAACATAGAATGAATTATATAGCATAGAATGAATTCTATGACATAGAATTCATTCTGTAACATAGAATTCATTCTATGCTATAGAATAAATTCTATGTCATAGAATTCATTCTATGCTATAGAATTCATTCTATGTCATAGAATTCATTCTATGTCATAGAATTCATTCTATGTCATAGAATTCATTCTATGTCATCTTATTCATTCTATGTTATACTATTCATTCTATGCCTATAGAATTCATTCTATGTCATAGAATTCATTCTATGCTATAAAATTCATTCTATGCATATAGAATTCATTCTTTATTATAGAATTCATTATATGTTATACAATTTATTCTATGCACATAGAATTCATTTTATGTCATATAATTTATTTTATGTTAAAGAATTCATTCTATGTTATAGAATGAATTCTATGCGTATAGAAATAATTCTATGTCATGCAATTTATTTTATTTTAAAGAATTCATTCTATGTTATAGAATTCATTCTTTGTAATAGAATTCATTCTATGTTATAGAATATAATTCTATGCATACAAGTGCATTCTATAATATAGAATTGTATTACATACATAGAATATTATTCTCTATTATAAAATGTTATTCTATACATAGAATTGTATTATGGACATAGAATTTTACACTATATTATAGAATGTTATTCTATACAAAGAATTTTATTCTATGACTTACAATATTGGTTTCTTTTTTATAAACGGAATTTCAACTAATGAATGCTTTTTGTGTGTATAGAATGCTTTCTATGTGCATAGAATTTATTCTATGTATAGAATGGTCACATAGAATAAATGGACACATGGCGCCCCATACTATGCTGTCTTTCATGCAGAGTCCGCAATGCACACTGATAATCGGAGACTGCTGAGGCATACCCTTGTAGCTATGATCATCTGTTTGATAGAACACCGACAGTCGATGGTATGGCCGCAAATGTTGGGATATATTTCCCACAGTCACGCCTACTCATTAGTGGTCTTATTTTACAAGCTACGGTGCACATCAGATTGTTTTTCTGCTCCTTTCCGACATGGAGATGATGACTTTTGTGATTAAATCTGGTGTGGCAAAAAAGCGCCGGCGTAGGCGTAAGGGCGCTGAGGGGGATCAGACTCCCCTGTGGTTAAAAGTACAACTGATCCGATTCAGTGATGTTGAGTGCTACTAGCTCGAGTGACTCCGAGCAGTTTGTTCCTAAAATCCCAGCGATTGGCGACCTGGTCGCCTCTGCTGAGGGTGGTTTGCTTTGGCCTAGTCGGAAGAGGGCCCACGAGGCCAAATTAATTAGTTGTGCTATGGCCTAATTTTTCTTCAAGAAGAGAGGATCGGGTGTGAAGAAGCAAAATGCTCAAAACTTGTCCTTCATAATGACTGCAAGTTCTAGTCCAGAGTAAGTGTACCATTCTGCTGAAAAAAATAAATAGCGAGGGCTTTAGTTTTACTGATTCTCTCATTAACTGAATGAAGGCGGAGAAACTACTATAGGTTGCAATTTGTGCATTTATATTTTGCATGATTGAGTTTAATTATTGCCTGGTTACTGCCATGAGTTTAAATTAATTATTGCCTGGTTACTGCCATGATCATGACACAATTGTTGAATAACGATTCATGAATCGGTGCCGTGAAAAATTGAAAAAATAGCAAATCTCTCATTAATCGATACACTCACCTCCTCTATCTTAATTTAGCACAATTTTTAGATTTGCATAATTATATGACATCAATCCATTTTGATCACTTGCATTTTGTAAAACTTCGCATTAGTAGTTCGTGAAAGACTATTATTATGTGGTCGTTATCTGGTCTTTATCTGTTAACAATGCCAATGCAGAAAGTATCAAGCCATGAAATAAAATTTTAATTAAAATAATTATTCGCATTTAGTGTGTAGTGTCTTAATTAGGTACAGATCTTCTTTTCATTGTCAGCTAAACACAGTTAGATGTGGAAGGAGAACACAGACTGAATATAAATAAATGAGTAAATTAGGGATAAGTCTTTAGCTTGCAACTTAACCTTCTAAAACCATGTGCATCTTAGTACACAGGACATTTTAGTACTAGCCTAACCCAATATATAGTACATTCATTTAAGTTATTAAACTGAGGGCTGCCACCTTGTTGTTTGTAGATTATAGTCACACGACACTTTCGCATATAGGTGACTACTGGACCGATTTATACTGACACCAGCGGGCCAGTTGTTGGTAAAGGGGGAAATAATATGATCACACGTTGACCAATCCGGGATTCGAACCAGCGACCTTTCGGTTACTAGCAAGACGCTCTTACCAACTGAGCTACCCGGCCCCTCTCTGCCACCTTTATCCCTCAGGTCCAGGCTATCAACCTGGCTAAGAATCAGCTCAAGCTTGCCGTGACACGGGGGCCGACGTAAGCCGAGGCCGTTTCTGCTGCCTCGGTCTCTGCTGCGGCTCGCGTGGCTGAACCGGTTTCATGCTTACCTGGAGTTGGCCGGTCTGGTCATATCCGTTGCCGGCAATGGGTCAGATGCCCGAGGTCGGAGCTCCCGTGATGGGGAGTCAGGCCGGAGGGTTACTTTCCCCGGCTGGCCGTCATGAGGCGGTATATAATTTTGTGTATGACCCCTGGGAGGCCATACGTGGGCTGGAGGACTCCATTGTGCGTCTAACACAGACGGTCACTGACCTACTCGTGACGGTGCGTACTCTGACTGTACGGGTTGTGCCTACACCCGGTCAGGTTGGTCCGGTTGCCGGCGTCTTGGACGCCGGGCAGCGAACTTGTTTTTTCCAACCTAGTTCCAGTCATTCGCCGAAAAAGGCAATTACCGAAGTCAAACAAAGCTCTCCGAGTCGAGCTATCCAATGTTTTACGAACGAATGCTGGCAGGACTACGTGAAACCACAGGCTGGGAAATCTCGTCTTTCGTAGGCCTCAATTACATACTATACTACGTACGTATGTAGGAGGCCCACGAGTTTACAAATACAAAAGGAAAGACTTCAGAGCCTGTGGTGAAACATCCGTGCATAAAAATAGCCGCTGTTGCTTCTAGATCTAATTCTGTTTCGATCTGCACAGCTTTAAGCTTAAGTCAAGTCGAGATTCGCATTTTGAAGCAGTTAGTATTATTATTATTTTATGATGATTAATATACTGATACCATTAGTAATAAAGAGTAAAAGTAATACATAACACATAATGCACATATACAACGATTTCACATTTATATCAACAATAAAACCATGACAAAACTTCAAAGCGCTATGGATACGTTGATGTCCCTTCAGCACAACAAGGCAAGCACGTTTATAATGGTCTGAAAAAACAGTGACATTTTTATGGCAAGCACCAAAGCAATTATTTATTTAACTAATATTATTCTTTTTAACTGATACAGTAAATTTGTTATATGTATTTCAATGATATGTATTTTAATGAGAAACACGTATTAAAAAAATGTTGCGTGGCAGGCGGAAATTTCCATAAATCATCTGAAAACTTTGGTAAATCTATAAGAAAAAATAACCAGTACACCATCTGAATATTTTAGTTAGGGTTAGATATAGTTTATACATTTATTTACGTTGTAAAACAAACAATACAGGTCTAATAATTATATTCAGCTAGTGAGCTTCTTCGCTGCGCGGAGACTGACTTATATAATGTAGATTAAGCCTATGTATACTATATTAACAGTGTCTACTTGGGAATGCTAGTATTAGCCTACTGCTGAGAACTAACAAAATGCAAATCAAGGAACGCAACTATTAAATATGGTCGATAATAATTATGCTCATATTAACAAAGTATACCGTTGCGAAATGCTAAATCTGTGTAAATCGAACAGAATTAGAAGCAACAGCGATCATTTTTAATGTCAACTAGTCGTAGTCATGCAAGCATCATTTCGTAACACATCGGAGAGCTTCGTTCGACTTCGGTGATTGCCTTTTTGGGCGAATGACTGGAACTAGGTTGGAAAAAACAAGTTTGCCGCCGGGCAAGAACGGCCTGAGGGTATGGAGGACGGGACGCGCCTTTCTCGCCCGTCCATTGGGGTGCAGACTATGGCGGGCTCCGTTGGTGGCCGTTCCGGCGGAGCTTCTGTGAATGTTGTGACACATGATCGATCTAGTCAGGTTGCGATAAATAAATAGCGCGAGTATCCAAGACAGGACCCATCGTGAGATGTCCTCCTTGTACGAGGAGATGGAACATGACAGAGTCTCTTGGTAGAGAAAACATTTATTCAAGTTGTTAGTGATTTTGCGTCACCAGTTATACAATTATGATAGGGTTCAGGGGAAAGTTTGGTGACCCGATTTTATCTATGTTGTTTTACTGCGGCTTTTAGAATAAATTATGTGTTTTTGTGAGATTTTTTTTAATGGTTTGTGGGTGTGAATTGCTACTGCCCCAGGTAGGCGTCTGCCCTGGTGTTGTTAAAATATATATGTTAATATGTTAATATAAAAAGGTAAAGATAATAATATATAAATATTTGGTTAGATATATAAAAGTTATTGTATATATAACTAAGGATAATATTATAATATATGAATTGTATAAAATTAATTTTATATTTTGGATGAGGGGGAACGGCTAACCCTATCATTTTTGCTTTTTATAAATATTTTATTGTCTTTAGTATTGCATCTCTTTCATATAGGTGGGGAAGGGCGGGGGTGGGGGGTGGGGGTGATCTTGCATTTTGGACCACGTGGCGATTATCGTAACTTTTTAATAAATTTGCTTGGCTCTTGCCGGCCTTTTTCCCCTTGGCATGATCATGCCAAATTTCATTTGGCTACCTATAATATAAACAGTATGCGCTATTGGTAGATTGTCCCGAATATCTTATATTGGGACGTAACATTCCTCTTACCTCCCTCCCTTCCCCCTTCCCATACCCCTACATGCCTTCGTGTCTGGAGACTTTAATCTACCTACCTACCTACCTCACCAACAGGCGCTTGTATCTGGACACGCCTGTGACGCGTCTCACTTTGGTTATCATATATAACGAAAGGGAGACGCGTCATAGGCATAGGCGCTCGCGTGTCAAGATACGAGCACCTGTGGATTCACCCATTGTGATACAGTGTGCGTGAGACTGCCGAGGTATTTGCTAGTTAAAGCTGCCTTAATTTCTGTCTCATCAAACTCAGACACATTGTGTGCACATCGCTAGTTAGTTATTCATTGCTTACAGTGTCCAGCGGACTGCAAAGAGCCGAATCAGGACCACAAAATCAAGACCACAACTTCGCTGAAAGAGGACTCACCCCTCATCCGCATAAAAGATCTGCCGAAACAACCATAGTGGTAACACTGAAGGCACTCCACCAGCCGGCCACTTTACAATAAAGACATCCCACGCAGGGGACGCTGAGGATATATACTCTAATTTATCGAACCCCCGTTTACAAAAACAAAAACAAAATACAATATAACAATATAACTTTATTGTCTAATGTTCATCACATACAGAAATTATAGAATACAAACATCTTTATAAAATATCAATAAATCACATACATATAAAATGCCCACATTGCCAAATAATAACATCATAGGAAGCCCCAGTGACCATTTGGCAGAAAGCGTTCAATGTTCCCAAGCTGATCCAACAGTCCTCGCACACAAATGAGGAGTTTTGTCCCGGAAGAGTTTTCAAGAAAAAAGGTAGGTGACTGGTCCAGCGAAGAAGAAGATAGTATAGTAGATTGATAGAACATAGTAGGAATGAGACAGAACAAAGGAGAAAGACGGTGACAGTGGGAATTTAAAGCATTAAATTTCCAGAAAGTGGGGATACCATTTATATTACTGGAAACCCCGGCACCCCCATGGGGGGCGTGCACATCACTAGCTAGACTATGAGGAAAAAGGATTGGTAATCTTTCCTTGTCATGTGACTCAGCGAGCATCTCAATACAGTAGTTTAAGTTAGGTTTTATGTTAGATAATAGGCCTAATCATGCAAGCTGTATAAATAATTTATATTATCAGAAACCAACTTGATCAAATCATAATAGATCTGTGATTATATCTATGATTAAATCCAAATCCGTACGTGCGCCAAAGGGACTGTCAAGTAAAAGGTGCTAAAGTAGGCCTACGCACTACAAGATCCATTCACGGCATTACATGATTATTGCTTTAGGTCCAGCGGACTCTTCCGAACCAAATCAGGACCGGACAACCCCTGATCCGCATAAAAGATCTGCTGAAACAACCCTAGTGGTAAAACTGAAAGCTCTGCACCAGCCAGTCACTTTACAATAAAGACATCCAACGCAGGGGACGCTGAGGCTGTACTCTAATTTATCGAACCCCCGTTTACAAAAACAAAATAGAATACAAACATCATTATAAATTATCAACAAAACACATACCTATAAAATGCCTACATTGCTAAATAATAACATCATAGGAAGCCTTAGGGCGCGTCCACATGACAAGCTTCGAGCGAAGCTTT
Source organism: Oncomelania hupensis (assembly GCA_036898135.1). Taxonomy (NCBI): domain Eukaryota; kingdom Metazoa; phylum Mollusca; class Gastropoda; order Littorinimorpha; family Pomatiopsidae; genus Oncomelania; species Oncomelania hupensis. Next base: position 79,096,839 of record CM072512.1, on the reverse strand, counting down.
GAGCTGCGCTTCAGCTGCGCTGCGAAAAGTCTAACTAGAATTACTGTAGAAGCGTCCACACCACGAGCGGTAGCCGCGCGGCTATTGCTAGCTTCGAGCGGCGGTAATATTCTCGGCATTTATCGACGCTCGAAGCTCAAGCGGTGGTTTTGGGTCCTTGACCTTGATTGGTTTTGTGTCCTTGGCCTTGAATCAGTCTTCTTACCACTCTTCGCTTACGGAATCAGAGAACTACAAAATAAGAGATTGTGGCAGAAAAAAACAAAAAGATTTTCGTACAGGGAGGTTTGAGCAAAGCTGTTTCAGGAGGTGCCTAAAATGGCAAGGCACTCAAGTTAGTGATTGAGTGAAGATGGTTATAAATTTTATAATAAAATGACCAATTGCTCTTTTCGTATAGTATAGACCTAATTGACAAAATTGCAGCTTTATCATTTGTGCAGTCGCCATTGAAAAATAATAGTACCCAGTAAGTGCTTTTTTTTCTTTTATTATGTTTTAACACAATTTGTTGCAAATAAAATACAGATCTAGATCTATTAACGAATTCACATTTGATGTTTTCACTCAGATTTAGAACCGTGCTTATAGTCCCAAATTCAACCTAGATTTAGATCTGGATTTTATACATAAAAAATAAATAAAAGGGCTATGATGGTAAATTATCAATGAACACTTATGATGTAGGTATTGTGTGTTTGATGCCAGCCAATAAAAGTTTACAAAAATATATAGTTAAAGTTTTAACTTGGGTTTATTTCTTTGTAGCTTTGTAAGGGTGGGGGGTGGGGGGAAAACAAGAGAGAGAAAAGGGGAAGCTGAACAGTAAATGACCAACATTTGGGTGGAGTGCATGATTGCATGTCCATCTTTTTTAAATCTGCATTCTTTGTTTTATTTTTTTTAATAGTACATTCCATGTTGATCTTAAAAGTGACCAACTTTAGATTTAAAATCACAAGCTTTGTGACGTATATGAACAAGGGAAAACTAAAGTCACGAGAGTCTCATCCTTCATTATCACTGCCGTCAGTTAGTTCAGCAAAGTTATATTAACTGTAGCTTTCCTGCCAGTTCACTGCACCAACCCTGACAAAATACTCAACCAGCTGTTCTCTCACCCGCTAAGTATTGTCCAGGACGACCTGAGTAACACCCCATCCGTCTGTCCTGTTCGCCACGGACTTGAGTATCATCCCAGATCTTCGTGTCTTTTTTTATATCAGCGCTTTCATGATGGATGACTGCATTGTGCAAGGCAACAGTGCTAGCACAATGTTGTCAGCAGTGGTCACGTTGTGCAGATTGCTGTTTCCAGCACTTACCATTTTCCAGCAAGCACTACAAACCCGCATTCTACACAACGGCTTGCCATGGCGATAATTGAAGATGATATCGACTGTGTTGATGCGTGTTATTAGGTATGGCTTGGGCGATAGGCTGGGTTACCTACCAAAAAAATAGGAAAGGTGAATGTTGGAATTTGGTAGTGGGACATATTTACTGTATTCCCTTCAAGGCAGAGTTTCATCTGAAACCTGGATAATATGCCATCACTCTCTTTCCCGTAGGCTCCAACTTCAACAGAAATAAATTTTAGTTGCGGGTCTGCGATGCCTTGCAAAACCACAGATAATAAACTTCTGAACGACAGCTAGCATCACGCTAGCAGGCAGCTAGCTGTAACAGCTTGTCATGTGGCCACCCAAGCTGTCACCGAGCGTACAGCTAGCAGTGCAGCTAGCTTGCCGCTAGCTTTTTGACGCTTTTGGTGTGGCCACCCACCGCTCAAAGCTCAAAGCTCGTCCAACGCTACGCCACCGCTAGCTCAAAGCGCAGCTCGTCATGTGGACGCGCCCTTAGTGACCACCTGGCAGAAAGCGTCCAATATTCCCAAGCTGATCCAACAGACCTCATACACAAATGAGGAGTCTTGTCCCGGAAGAGTTTTTAAGAAAAAAGGTAGATGACTGGTCTAGCGAAGAAGAAGATAGTATAGCAGATTGATAGAACAGAGCAGGAATGAGAAAGAGCAAATGAGAAAGACATCGACAGTGGGAATTTGAAGCACTAAATTTCCAGAAAGTGGGGATACTATTTATACTGAAACCCCCGGCACCCCAACGGGATTCACGGACTTGCGCTGATTTTTAGAGACAGAAAACCATCATCTCAGCAAAACTAAACTTCATTTGTCTCAGCTTGAGCTTAATATCCTACGTATGATAAACCATGCGTGACGTGATTTGTCTACTTGGTGTACGCCGAGACGACCTACACAATTGGTAGAAACGTCATCAAAATTTGCGCACAAACGACACGCTACGCAATGATGGCGGGCATTTCAGTTTGTGAAATCTTGTAAACAGAAAAAAAAAAAAATCTTGCATGAGAGAGTAAGTGGGGTGTAAGGTAAGTTCGATCCTCTCGTCAAGTTGAACAGCTTAGAACTACGTTCATGAGAAGAAACACAAAAAAAAAAGAAGGAAAATACATACACTATTATCATCATGTGATCTCCTAAACGAGTTTGATTCTGTCACAAATTAAACTTACGAACACAATTATATTGATTTTGTCTAATTGTTGTGATTATTATAACGCATACCTTCATAAGCATCCTGCATGATGATTATGATGTTGATTTCATTGATGATTATTATTGATGATAAATTATACTATATTGATTTAATTAATCTGGAGGGATGCACATGTCACACCGATCTTTAAGAAGGGAGAGCAGTACAATCCCGCCAACTACAGGCCGATCTCTCTCACCTGTGTGTCTTGCAAGATGATGGAACACATCCTGGTCAGCGCTGTGATGCAGCACTTTGACGACCACCAAGTACTTACCGACAACCAACACGGCTTTCGCAGAGGGAGATCATGTGAGACACAACTCCTAGAGTTCGCAGAGGAACTGACAAGCAGCTTGGAGAGTGGCAGGCAGACTGATGTCCTCATCATGGATTTCGCCAAGGCATTTGATCGGGTGAACCACAGCCTGTTACTCCACAAGCTCCGATGCTACGGTGTCCAAGGCCCCGCTCTCACCTGGATCTCCAGCTTCCTCAGTGATAGGCGCCAAGCAGTCGTTGTTAATGGCAGCCGCTCCGACTTCGTCCCTGTGCGATCTGGGGTACCCCAAGGATCAGTACTCGGACCCTGCTTGTTTCTAGCATATATCAACGACCTGCCAGACAAGCTGACCGCACTGACGAGACTATTCGCAGATGACACAGCAGTATACAGGGTGGTGTCCAACATATCGGACCAGAACCAGCTACAACTAGACCTCCATCGCCTTGAGGAATGGGAGATGAGCTGGAACATGATGTTCCACCCTGCCAAGTGCAACACCCTGCTTATCACTAGGAGCAGGCGCCCACTCAGCGCAGCTTACCAACTTCACAACCAGACCCTTGAGACAGTCTCCTCAGCAAAATATTTGGGGGTTACCATCCGACGCGATATGAGCTGGGACGAACACACTGACAGCATTGCCAATAAAGCCAACAAAACCTTGGGTTTTCTTAGAAGGAACCTCAAGATCAACTCTGCGGCTATAAAAGAACAGGCGTACAAGGCATTTGTCAGACCCATACTGGAGTACGCTTCGACGGTATGGGATCCTCACACCAAGAAGGCCATTGACAGGCTGGAGGCCGTACAGAGACGGGCTGCACGTTTTGTCCTCAATAGATACCACAACACTTCAAGTGTGAATCAGATGTTGGATTCGCTGGGGTGGTCATCTTTGGAACTGCGCAGGAAGACATCTCGCCTCTCGATGCTATACAAAATCAACAGAGGACTGGTGCACTGTCCCTCCATCCTCGCTAAGATGATACCACTGCCTCTCCGCCAACGCAGAGGACATGACAGCCAATTTAGCCGCATCACCTGCCGAACTGAGTACCGTTCATCCTCTTTCCTACCCCGTACTATAAAAGACTGGAATGCTCTTCCCCAGGAGGTAGTGGAGGCCACAACTGTTGATGCTTTTGCATCAAGAGCCTCCCACCGACCAGAATAGGTAGTTACTCAACAACACTACAACTCCTTCCCCCATCCCCCCCCCTCCCAAATCCCTCTGTCACTTATCAGATCTGGACTGTCCATGAACTAGGAGAACGGAACGGCCTTTGTGAAACATGTGCAAAACCCTCATAGTGCCAGTATAATCAACAAGTATGATTGTGGGCGCCTACGGAAAGACAAGACAGATAATTATTTTGTGATTATAATATTAATTTCATCTAGCGGTACATCTGCCCTGGATCTGATGTTGATGAGTTCATCAGACAGCTTTCCATTTCGTATGATAATGTATGGTGCCCCAACGACTTTCGAGTTACGGGATAGGATAGGAATAGATAGGATAGGATGATAATGTCGCAAAGAACGTAGGCCTACATTGTGATCACACTGCGTAGGAGCGATCGTAAGCCTCGGATAGTCTCAGCTACGCAGAATGGATTGTGATTTCTTCCTACGGCTTTGACTTTGAGATGATGATGATGACGAATTCAACATTAGGCTGGTGACGATTCTATCTATCTTATCTATCTATCTATCTATCTATCTATCTATCTATCTATCTATCTATCTATCTATTGATCTATCTATATATCAGGGGCGTCGCACACGGGGGGGCAGGGGGGGCACCTGCCCCCCCAATAATTTGGCAAAAAAAAAAAAAAAAGAAAGAGAGAGAGAGAAAGAAGAAAAGAAGAAGAAGAAGAAGATTTCAAACGATAGAGGAAGGCAGGAAGAATCAATAATTTAAAAAAATCACCATATTTTTAAACCGTAGTGTAAAGGGCTAACGTACGAAATAATATTACAATAATCTATTAGCATGTGCCTGTGTTTCACAACAAAATATTTCGTGGTGCTAACGCAATCACCGGGCAGCTTTCGCTGTTTGAAAGAAGTGTCATTTCATCACGCAAAGAGCAAAATTAACAAAACAATGGAATCGTCTGTTTTCCAGGTTTGTTGATATCAATTATTTACTTTAGTCTGTAAAATGAGTAAGGCAAGGGTGAATGTGCAAGTGTCAATAAATAGTTGATGTGCGCGATATTTTTTAATTTAGATTTAGTTTGTTGATAGGCCTACACGTGCACGTGCTTTGATTGCAAAAGGGGAAAAAAGGACCCGTTCGCTTTTCTGGGGACAGATAACGTGGGCTTGACTGCTTTGATTATTACACCACCACCCCCACCCCCCACCCCCCCATTATAGGTTTCACTTGGTTTGTTTGTTTGTTTGTTTGTTTTGTTTGTTTATGTGTCCGCGAATAGATCTCCGATGTTTGTGGACTGAACTAGCTGAGATTTTGTTCATGGACTACTAGTAAGATCATCTGTGATCACCAAGACAAAAGGCACTCAGACAGACAGTATTTTGCTTTAGAGAAACTGCGAGTAATATACGCCCTAGTAAAACAAATTGATCAATTGACTGATTTTCTGAAACTGGTAGTGGAAGTGTTTGGTCATTATATGTATGCAATATGCAAAACGACTTGTGATTTATAGAGAAGACACAATTTCAACCTAGATGATCTTGCGGCAGGTAATTAATGTTCGTGTTTCCTGGTTTTAATCATTATCACATATCGCTAATCATGTATTTGTAGTTTCTGGAAATGAATCTTGTATTTTTAGTAAAGAAGAACATAAATAATTAAATGTTTTTACTCTCAGTCTTTCAGTTGGATGAAGGTACGAGGATATATTACTTAATATCTATCTAGCTATCTATCTGTCTGTCTGTCTGTCTATCTATCTTTATATCTCTCTATTTATCTGTCTTCATTCATCCATGTATCTAGTCATTGTATAACCAGTGAACTAATAATTAGGATAGCTAAGTTAGCACAACCCGCGAAAAAACCAGACTGCCTGTCTTTCAAGTGTTGGCTGAGTCACGGGCTTCCCCATCAGCAGGATCAGATACTCTATATATATAACAATACACTCTGAGAGTCTGAGCACACGCCCAAAATCGGGCGTAGGTGTAGGCCTACGTGGTTGCCACACAGTAGTATAGGCGGCAGCCCTGGGACAGCATGATGTAATTTATGTTTTGCGTTGTTTCCTTAAATGTGTTAATGTTTGTTTACTAGCTTCATACATGTTAGTTTTCTCCAGTAATTTTAATCGATGATCAAAGTTGCCGCAGGTGCTGTACAGGTGAGATGACGGGTTGACAGACTAAAAATAGTGACCAATGGGAAGCCTTGTGGCAAAAAAATACCATGGACTTCCGGACTGATGCGTCCTATAGATATGTGTTTTAAACGCTAGACGTAGATTGGTAATATATTTGAATTAGGTCTACAAGTGCGCCTTAATTGGCATTGTTTTGCAAATTAGGATTAAGATGTGGTCGTAGTTGTGCTATGGCCTAATTTTTCTTCAAGAAGAGAGGATCGGGTGTGAAGAAGCAAAATACTCAAAACTTGTCCTTCATAATGACTGCAAGTTCTAGTCCAGAGTAAGTCACTAAGTGTACCATTCTGCTGAAAAAACTAAGTAGCCGAGGGCTTTAGTTTTACTGATTCTCTCATTAACTGAGTGAAGGCGGAGAAACTACTATAGGTTACAATTTGTGCATTTATATTTTGCATGATTGAGTTTAATTATTGCCTGGTTACTGCCATGAGTGTAATTATTGCCTGGTTACTGCCATGATCATGACACAATTGTTGAAGAACGATTCATGAATCAGTGCCGTGAAAAATTGAAATATAGCAAATCTCTCATTAATCGATACACCCACCCCCTCTATCTTAATTTAGCACAATTTTTAGATTTGCATAATTATGTGACATCTATCCATTTTGATCACTTGCATTTTGTAAAACTTCGCATTAGTAGTTCGTTAAAGACTATTATTATGTGGTCGTTATCTGGTCTTTATCTGTTAACAATGCCTATGCAGAAAGTATCAAGCCATGAAATAAAATTTTAATTAAAATAATTATTCGCATTTAGTGTGTAGTGTCTTAATTAGGTACAGTTCTTCTTTTCATTGTCAGCTAAACACAGTTAGATGTGGAAGGAGAACACAGACTGAATTAGTGAATATAAATAAATGAGTAAATTAGGGATAAGTCTTTAGCTTGCAACTTAACCTTCTAAAACCATGTGCATCTTAGTACAGTGGAACCTCTCTACAACGACCTTGAAAATGTTGACAAAAATCGGTCTTTATAGAGAGGGGTCTTTATAGAGAGGGGTCTTTACAGAGAGCATAATGGCCTTTTCTTGAATCAATTTGCCAGTGATCGGAATATTCTTTCTTCTAGCATCCAGAAACCAATCCCAAACTTTCTCATTTACCTCCGAGTATGTTGTCTTCCTCCGTTTTGATCGCGTACGATCGGCATTATCACCCCTTTCCCACCTTTTAAGAATGTCATCTTTGTCTCGGATAATTCCTTGAATTTGTGTTTTTCCAACTTTAAGACTCTTTGCGATCGCAATGGCAGTCTCTCCTTTTTTGTGTCTGTTTACAACATTAACTCGATCTTCCAGAGATAAAAATTTTCTTTTCTTTGTAGACTCCATCATCCCATCACGCTTTCTTTGCTTCTTCTCAGTGCCGCGCTCGTGATGTGAATAAAGTGAAATGCAAACCCCAAACGAGTAGAATCTAGAATGTGACGTTACAAGATGACGTCAAACTTATAGAAGATTACTTTATCTGCTGGCGTGTCACATATAGGTACCTGTCTGACTGTGCTGAACAAGATCGTAGACAGTTTTTATTGTGCAGTCATGCCGAGAAAGTCGCTATACGGTCTGCAAAGATCGGTCATTAGACGTTATAGCGAGGGAGTCGCTATACTGATGACAGCAATATAAGGAAATACATTGGTTAAAATAAAATGGGTCGTTGTAGCGGGGGAGTCGTTATCAGGGCTGAGATTTAGCAAGCCAGGCTAAGGAGCCAGCCGGGCTCCTAACCTGGGAAGTTGAAGTTGCCAAAATATTTCTCAGGTTGCCAGACCCCTTGATTGAAAGCACGGTCTTTTTTTTTTAAACTGTATAACTATTGCAGCTAATAAACAAGATAAATTTCAACAACAACACTGTTTCATTTTTTAAAAACAAGCACTGTATAATTTATTAATCATCGACATCCTCCTCCTCAATGTTCCAAAACTTGTTGAAGGAGCTTGGGTTTGCCTTCTTCAGCTGTTTTTTTTCTTCTTCGGACTTTATTTTTTTTGCTGGAGGCTCCGAGACACCGCTTAAAAAGCGCCACATCGTTCGAGATTGACAAAAGACTGAGAATGGGGAATATCGAAAGTACGGCAAGTCTCGCGTGACTCATCAAGGAAGTCAGAGACTCGTTCCGATACACGCAAGGAAGCAAGAAGGCTAGGATCTCGCAGAGCAGTAGCGTTTCGCGGCGAGGGAAAGAAGAAAGTCTCGCGAGAAAAGGCTATTTTTACTTCGCAAATCCCTCGCTTTGCTAGCGTTACCTAACTTCCTAGTAGCATGCATCGGAACGGGTCTCCGGTGCTGACTGCAGAAGCGGTTGGCGCGTGTTTTGTTTTACATTGCAAGTCAAAAGTCCGTGTACAGGTACAGAATCTCTACCACTGGCGGTATTTTCAAGTCGCCAGCCGGGCGAATGGTACCCCAAATCGAGCTCGCCACACACTATTTTTAGGGGCCATTGGCGAGTTGGCGAACGTTAAAGCTCAGCCCTGCGTTATAGAGGGGGGTCGTTGTGAGAGGTTCCACTGTACACAGGACATTTCAGTACTAGCCTAACCCAATATATATATACTACATTCATGTAAGTTATTAAATTGTCCTGTACATGCTGACTTCACACTACAGCAATAGTTCATAATTCTCTTGTAAAATAAATAAATAAATAAATAAATATAAAAAATAAAAATAAATTAAATTTATTTAAAAAATTTATTTATTTATTTATTTTACAATTTTTAGAGTTCAATCAAAGATGCAGCTTTGACTTTGACTTTTGAGTGTATTACAATATAATGTATGTTTAGGTTCTAGGCCTGGAAAGATTGCTAATATAACTCATTCATAATTATGATCAAGTTACAGCAGTATTATTTTCATTTGGCATTATATTGACAATGAAATATTACTTTAGTCCTTTGTAAATCAATCTCAGGTGTGGTGCATTAGTTTGTTACTCTAATAAACACATAACTTATTGACTTTCATTATGCATTCAATCATTCTCCCTGTACATAAGGGGGGTAGAGGGAGGGAGGCAGGTTCACAGATAAGTTTTGTCTGTTATGTAATAAGTGTTATATCCTGTCATCAATATATACATAAATGCAATAACATTGTTTAACTAATTAATTCATTTATTTATTTTCCAGGTATGTAATCAAGGAGAAGAGTGAGCGTAGCATATCTCGACGTTCAATAAGAAGTCTTTTGGACTCATCATATGAGGAATGTTCTCGGAATGAAAGCTTTGATGTGTGAGTATCTTGCTGTCTGCTGTACTATGGAGTTTTATGTCCAAAAATGCAAAACAATAATTACTATTTCAGCAATCACTTGCTGAAGCTCTTCTTTGCTGGTTGTGTTTGATCTCTCTTTCCTTTGTCTTTTAAATTTAATATTAAAAGTGTTTGGTTTTATTTTCGTGTAGATTTAAGTCACAGTATTATATATAATGCAATTTATTTATTTTAAGTACTATTACACTGCACAGTTATACTATAGTTAAACAGAATTTAGATTTCACACTTGGTCAGTAGCCTTTAGATGCCAGTGTGATAGCCTTTTTAAATGATAGCTAAATCAATGAAGTTCCATGTTTGTTTACTGAGCACTCAGAAGATGTTGACTCTTTAATTTTCCCTAGGTTTTAATCTGTACTTTCTCAAAAAATGAGCAACTATGTACAGGGGTGACATTTAACCCATGAGACTAACTAGCACGCCGGGCTAGCTAGGAAGTAAAGTGAGGTAGCCCGCATGGTTTTTAGGCAGCCCGACAACTGCGTATTTACGGCAATGTGTACAGTGCATTAGACCAATTTCTTTATCGAAAATGAGCCAAGATCGATCTTCGCCATCTGAACGTTTCAGCCATGCAGTCTGAAAATGTCTTTTTCTCTTCGATTCATACACTTTGTGACGCTCTTTCTTCTCCGAACTAGAATTCGCCTTCGTTGACCCCAGAAATAAAATTCCACATTTTCGGATCAACAACCGTCACCTTGACAATACACGTAATTTGTAGCAGTGTCTTTTTCACAAACAAAGCAGACAGCGCACTTGGCGCAAAAAGGGAAGTAGGCAAAGGGAAATAACCCTCGCGTATGCTTCATACTCGCAGCAGACGAACAGTGACCTAAAAACGCTCTCGCTTCGGACCGAGCTTCTAAAAGTCTGCAAGTAGTAGTATTTTTTTTAGGTCGCCAGGCGGGCTGGCTCAACAATAAAGTGAGGTCGCCCGAGCCGGTTTTAAGTCGCCTCGGGCGACCGCTAAATCTCACTCCTGTATGTAGCAGTGCAGTATGCAGTATCATCAATAGAATTGTAATATAATCTGAATCATAATTTCCACATTTTGTAACAAAAACATTAATGTCAAGTATTTTAAAAAAGATAATATGGGATTGCATTGTTTCCAGGACTTTTCCTGATTCTGTCGTGTATGTTCTCAACTTTTTACTGAAGTTTTTATTGCTTTGTTACTTTTTTTCCAATTCCAGTAATGCAATTAATTTATGTCCTTTGAGTATCTCTTCTGGTTCAGTAGTGTATTAGTTGTAATGCTGCTTGTCATTCTTTGTCCTTTGAGTATCTCTCTTCTGGTTCAATAGTAGTGTATTAGTTTTAATGCTGCTTGTCATTCTCATATTAGGGAATCCCCTGTTGATTCGCTTACCTGTGTAGCTATCATGTGTAATAAGGCAAAAAAAATCACATCTGTTTACGGTAACATGGGGAAAAAAATGGGGTCGGTAGGTCTGCTTTTTTTTTTTTTTTTAACCTTTCCCACCTAGGGTTTGATTTTTTGTGTGGCTTTTTTCAATTTTTTTCCAGACGATCCCCCCAAAAAAGTTTAGGGTTGGGCCAAAAATTAGGGTTGTTCAGGATACCGTAAACAGACTTTTTATTTGTTGTTGCCTAGATATTAAATAATCCCAAACTCTGTTTTTGCTTTTCAATCTTTTTTTCTTTCATTTTAGCACATGATTATTAGCAATAGCAGGGTCTTAAAGTTTTGTAATTAAAAAAAAAATAAAATAAATAATAATAATAATACATACATACATGATGACATTGATGTATACATGACAAAATTAAAATTGTATTGGAGTCATTTAGGCTTTGGCTTTCCTGTTCAAGTCTTGTTTGAAAAATATATTCAATGCTTAAAGTTAATTGCGTTAAAGCCTGTATTATTTTGAAATGATTACTGTAAAACTCATGAAACTGCAAATATGTTTTGCTTAGAAAGTTATTGTAAATGCTGGGTATATTTTTTGTTGTAACTTTGTTGTAGAAGTGTATCATATTAATATGATGCAGTATGTCTACATATTTTTAACTTCTACTAATAGCACCAAGGTGACAATTAAGAAAAAAGTTCTCCCTTTAAAGTTTCAACCTTGTTAAGTTGCATTAAACAACATTACTAAATTAAAAAAAACTTTCTCCACCACCACAACTCCAAATTATATCTTCCTCATACAGAGTGAAAGTGTGTATAATTTTCACATTTTCATTCAGAAATGAAGTAGTTGTTCATTCAACACTGTTGTGCAGAAAATGATTTGCAGTTCAAATTTATAAATCTATTACTAACATTAGTTGGGGTGGCCTCCTGTCGCAGTGGATAAGTCGCCGGTTTCCTTTGCCAAAGGTCGCGGGTTCGATTCCCCCAAGGGGCGAACGTATGTGACTTAGGTACGAGACTATTGAGGTCACCGAGGGTTTTCTCCGGGCACTCCGGTTTCCTCCCTCCCTTCAATAATGGTACAGGACGCAGTCAATATAAACATTTCAAAAATAAAAATTCGATTTTCTTCCGTCTTCTAATAGCGATCTCCCTGCCTTTACACCATCTGTTTGAGTGATGGATGTGTATTTGGTGTGTGTGAGGGTGGATGAGACAGGTGAGCGTGCATGTATTGTTGGTATAGATCGCCGCGCTTTGAGCCTTGGGGAAAGGCGCGTACATAGCATCCTGTATTATTATTATTATTATTATTATTATAATATTATATTTTATTTTTATTTGCGAAATACACTATTTTAATATTTCTGGTGTGTAACAAAATAGTAATCTTTTGAAATAAACGTGTTAAAATGATGGCTAAAACTGTAAAAGTCCGTGCACGTTTGTTTTGTATTTGTTTTGATGCGTTTTCTAACATTCCACAGCTAACTTAGTGTAAATCAAGATGAAAATTGAAAGTTGGTTGGAAACACATAATTATGATTATTATTTAATCTTGTATATGTGCATTTATCCATAAATGTGAACTTGCTCAGTGCACTATAGAAATTCAAAGTGGGTAAACTGATCTATAAAAACTAAAAAGAAAAAGAAAAAAAGGCTTCTGTTTAAACTTACACTTCACTTGCAGCAAAAAAGGATTAGGCTATGTTGATAAAATGCCTAGTATCCCAAGGTTTCTTGGTAGGTTTTGCCAGTGCACACTTTTTTAAAAATTGGAGGTGTCACTGGGATGCTAATTTAATCTGCAATAATTGCTTTGTAGTGGGATAAGCAAGTACTAGTATTAAAAGTAATTTGTGCTTTATTAATTATTTATTTATTCATGCAGTATAACAACATTTGCTTTATTAATTTATTATAGTGTAAAAGTAGGCATATCATAGCCATATTTGATGCACAGCCGTTTAAAAAAAAAATAGTTGAGGCTGTAGCTTGTTCTAAAATTCTATCAGAAGATTTCTTGTTTATCTTTTTTCACTGATTTCCTCCTTTCTAATCCAAATCAGGATTCATTCTCATGACATGTTAATTCATTATTATTGGTTTGAGTGATACTTGTAGTGATGAAATGGAAATGGCCACTTATTATTCTAGTTTGTGTTTGTGACTCTTGACTCATTTGTTGATGCGGTGGCTATCGTGAATATAGTTGTACATTTATTATGATTGAGCTATAAATATTTTTAAAGTATACTGAATTTGTGAAGTAACAAAGTTCTGTTGGCTTTGCGACTTGAGTGGAAGCATCCCCTATTGTACTACCCACAAATTATTATAAGAATGTCTAAACTTTCACTGTTTCTTTTTTATGTGACAAACGTGCATTCATTTACACTTACTGTGTGCATTGTTTTTTGTGTGAAGGAGAAAAGAGATGAGTATGTAGGGAATGCACAAAAATCACATGTCTGCAGTTTTAATTACCCTACTCCTATTTTGGGAAGTATTTAGTGAAATTTCAAAAACTCCATGAGTTACCTTTTATTTTGAATTATATGGTGTACTTCACATGGATATATTATATATATATATATATGAATTATGACTGCTTTCTCTTTTAGTATGCTATAATTCAACAGTTATGCTCTAATGTCAAAATAATGCTGCAATAATTTCACTATTAACTAATTGTGAAATATGACAGTACTTATTAGTCCTGGATGGTGTTATATAATATATAATATATTAATTTTGTATTGCATTTGCAGGTTGCCAAAGACTGATTATACATATGCTAAATCGTAAGTGCTCAACTTTTTTGTTTAGAGCATCCGGCCTTTGTGAAAATATAAGTTTCCTTTTGTCAATTCAAGGAATTATATACATACACATAGTTGTTATATTTAGGAGTGAGAATTTAAAGAAAATGTTATAATTCTGATAATTTGGTTTATACTATAGCTCATTACATTGTAAAAGTTTGTTAGTTTGCTTTATGTCTCTTGTTCTCTTTATGCATTTGCGTTTGTTTGAGTAAATATAGAAATATTCGCACAGAAATGCCTAAATATTGCCTTTGAATTTTCATGAAGTGGTGGTGTAATTTATCCGTTATGTCTTTGGTTTGCAGAGGAAGCTATAGCCCAAGACATCTGAGGAAATTCTACGTCAATCCCAATATGTCACGGCAGCGATTGAGAGGTGTTGTCACCCCTCCTGTCAGCATGTTGGTAGATGATTCTGACTCCGACTTTGCAGATGATGCTGATTTAGGCTATGGAGACTCTGTGGCAATTCAGACACATTCTACAGCAACAGCAAACTATGTTTCTTCTGCAAGTGCTGCTACTTCTAAAGCAAACTACCTGGTGTCATATACCAATGTTTACAAAACTGATCAGTTGGAATTTGATGACTCTAATGTGAACATGGAAATTGATAGCAGCAAAACCAAGACCTACAGCAGAGACAGTCATATGCGTCAAAGAGACTTGGAGAACATGCAGATTCAGCAGTCCAATCAGTCAAAAGGTATTGTTATCCTTTATGGTGGTCACTTTATTCCAGTAATGTGTAGTAGTATGTTAAGTGCTGGATTAACATTTAAAAGTAACAATGAAACTCTTTATTTCATATTACTGGGGAAAATATAGCAAGTCCTTGTGACTGCTTGTGTCATTTGTCTTTAGTAGATCAGCAATCTCTACATAGAATTTTTCAGTATGATATATACGACAACATGGGCTTGGGGAGGGGAAGTGATTGGAATGTTCATTGTGTTTCAGTCTCTTTAAGACAAGAGTTCCTGTCTCGTGTGTATATGTATTGTCATATTTTTATTCTGAATACTTCAGGAGAGAACAGTGCAGCGTACAGGCACTATTATGAAGGCATGGTTCTTCGATCAGGCAGTCGTCTGAAAAGTGTAAAGCGCTTTCTTAACAGCCATGAGCCAAGTCGACGTAAGAGCACTTCTGTCATCAATCATTCAACTGATGTAACAGGCAATGCCTTGGATGTGAGAGAAGCAATGTCAACTACTGTCATGTACAGAAATGCTCGTCGAAGTGATGCTGATATTTTTGATAGTGGCTATGGAGCCACCACAACTACCACCAAGACTGTCACCAAGACAGTGACAGAAATAGAGGAAGAAGAACTAAACCAAAACAACAGTGCTTCGACCCGACATGGATCAAGGTAGGAATTAAATAATTAGTTGAGGTGGTGTTTCTATTGAGTCAACATTACTCCTTGTTTAGTCCATCCTCTGCTTGGAAGTAGGCTTTTCATTTCCCAAATGGCAATAGCACTAACAGCAGTAGAACAAAATCTTTTACCTTTCAGAACCATGCTCTCAGCAAAGAAGTATTATTGTTAATGAATAATAACAGCACTCTTTATTTATTTATTCATTCCTTTCTTTAATTTGCTTGTAGGTCGCCAAAAACAAGTAGAAGCAAAGGGTACCGTGTGGTTGGGTCTCGCCACAGTGAGGAGCAAGAGCATCACAGCAAATTAGACGAGCGGAAACGAATCTCAGATGAATATCATCGTGAGAAAGATCATCGCATGAAGCATATGTATGGTAGGTGAAGAGTAGATGGACCAAACTGCCCAGTCGGCTCTGAATGCTCTTTGATTACATGATAAATATGTATCAAAAAATTTATTAACATTGGAATTTATAAATTATCTTTGAAGGCTATAATAAATCATTATTTTTCTTGATTGTAGACAATTATATATATTTATATAGTAGTAATGATGGTAATACTGATAATAATAATGGATAATAATATAGATAATAATAACGATAATAAATATCGTAATATAACTACATTTTCTTAAGGCAAACAATTAGGCTAGAATTCTGTTGAAGACACATATGCGCACACAGGAACATGTCCTAACATGCTAGATAACATACAACACATGATATGTGTAACAAAACAATGTGAGAAAAAAAATTTCAATTAACTTTGTAAAACATTAAAGAGGAAATATGCTATTGAAATCACTACAGCAGTTAATATATTATTTTCTCATGTGTTGCAGGGCTAGATCAGACTGATGATTTCTCAGGTATGTTCAGGGGCACAATTTTCTTTGTTTTAACAATTATTTATTTTGATTCTTATAGTTATAGTGGTTTGCCCATGGCACTTGTGTACACTTGGTTTGTGACAGGTATAGGTTTGCAGGGTTGCCAACCACTACGGAATTTCCATAGTTTACTTTGGAAATGAATACGCGGCTACGGAGCTACGCAAATCAAAAATTTACTACGGAAAGTCAATTTTCGACGATAGTATTACTGTTTTAACGAGTTTTATTGAGCGCCTGTGCCTCCTGTAGCACCTCAAGGTCACGGTCATTCGGTTTACGTGCACGGTGTAATAGATCACGCTCCCAGTGCATGTTAGAAAATTCGACCAATCACCGTGAAGTGGATTTGCAAACGGCCAATCGGTGCACAAAACCTTGACCTTTCTGTGACACTTTCGTTTCCGGGTCACGTTATACAGTGCGAGACGAAAAGTTTGTGTGCGGCGTATTTTGAATCCATGATGCCAAAAAGAAAGAAATTTATCGATGAAAGCCCAGAAAAAAAGAAGAGGACAGCAAATCAAGAGTACAGGAAAGAGTATTCAGAAAAATTTCCGTGCATCACTGCGTCATCGAGATCACACGATGTGACGCGACACGTGAATGGCAACTGTCACAAAAGTCGTTGCCCTGATCCAGAAAGGTTAGTCCCTGTTCAGTCGGTAGCCACCTTCTTCAAGCCCGATATGGATCTCTCAATAATACGTGCAGAAACACTCTTCACGACCTTCGTTGCAGACTGTGTATGCATGTCTTCGTTTAAAAAAAATGCGAGGACGTATGGCTACGGAAAATGTCATAAAACTACTGAAATTCAGAAATTTTACTACTGAAAACTTTTTGGGGGGTTGGCAACTCTGGGTTTGTATTTAAATATTAGATATAGGCGTGCTTGTTTATTTTTAAGTTGTATTTGTCAAATGGTTTTATTTTGACAGAATTGCCTTGCATATTCTGATGCATTTTTGTTCTTTCTTTCTTTTTTTCTTTTCAGATGTTGATACAGATTATACTTACTCCAGTTCATCATTGGCATCATCTGCAGATAATGTATTGGCTGCAAAATCTGCCAGAAACAGACGTTCTGTGGGGAGCTCAAATTACTTTAAAAATTGCGGTTGTTTCATGATGACAGCCTTTGCCAGTAAGTCTTTACGCAATAAGATGAATTTTTGTATGCATCAGATTCTAGTCATTGCATTCAATTCTGGTTTATTGTCAGACTGATAAGACAATAATATGTCAAATTGTCCATGTATTTAATGCTCTACATTTTGTTTTCATGTGCGTTCCATATAAGTGCAGCCAGCTTGACACTTTAAGTGCTAACTCATTGTGGCCACATTACGACTATAAACAAATGTAGTATAAGAAGAAAGATATTCAATTCAAACCATACAATTGACATGTACTTATTAATTTATTGTAAAAAGCCCCATGCTTTAGACAACCTGATTTGTTGACAAATTGCTTCCCTTTTCTTTATGGCCACCATGAGGTTGTCATAGCAACACCCACGCCTCTTACACGAAAACAAAGTACATGGTTACTAATATACCTGCTGAATATTGAAGCATAAGTCCTTCAAACGAAAAATCTGTACACATTATTCTGAGGTTGCCCGTTATTGGCTCTTTGAGTATGGGAACTCTGCTGGTGTTCAGACAGTGGGATGATCAGTACTCAAAGGGTTAATTACTTTTATGATATTGAAAAAAAATTTTGTGTTTTGTTTTGTTGCCGGAAACATTACTAAATTGTCAGTATATTGTAATCACCTCCTCACCCAACCCAGCACTTCCCCTTCCCCCCAACTGCATCCTTCCTTCCCCATTTCCATCACACCAACAAAATTATTATCCAGCTGGTTCACTTTCCCAAATTCCTTCATTTAATGCCTTGCAATTTGCTTCTTATTAAGACTTGATTGGTGTTTTTTTTTTCTTTTATTATTTTTTGTTTTTGTTCACACAGCTGCAATTTTGCGAGTGTTTGAACCGGTGACATCTGCCTGTTGGCGGGTGATAGGACCCTTAGCTCATTGCAGCAGAAACACGTACAAGTCATTGTGGAAGAGCATCACAAAAGTATCTCGACACTTCATTTTGTTGGATGCTTGGATTTTGGGCAGGTAATGAAGAACTGTACACTGCAGTGCAATTCCATTGTTTCCCCTTCACTGTTCTGCAGCAGTTTATTGTAGACAACAAATATGGTATGTTGTCTTATGATGTTTTCCTTGCATTGTGGGTTTAGATTGAAATTTTATCAGTGGGCTCTTTTTTTTTTTTACATGTAATTTTTGACTCACGTGCATTTTGCAATGCGAGTCTATGTACTTATCTCTCCCTCCCTTCTCCCTCCTTCTCCACCATACCCCCTTCTTCCCCACCCACCCAAAAAATTAATTTCCAGATTTTTGCAAAACTGTGCAAGGTGAGTCCTAAATAGTCCAAAAATGACATTTTAAAAAAATGTTGTCCTTGATTTTTTGAAGCATGATAGATATCAATGAGACACACATTGCAAATTTTGTCAATCTCACTTTAAGGTCAAGGCCACTGGAGCTGTCCAAAGTCGGTTTGCATAGGTACAACCGTACTTTGAAGTGAGGGAAAATTAGAAGAACTGGCCCACGAGCTGGACCACTATCGATGGAGCGTTTTAGGGATCAGCGAACTGCGCTGGAAAGGCATAGGTGAAACAACGACCGACAAAAGCCACAAGCTTTATTTCAGCAGTAGAGATGACAGGTACGAACACCGCGTTGGATTCTTGGTCCACAAAAACATTCTAGCCACTGTCATGGGTTGCCGCTCAGTCTCCAGTAGACTCATTACCATCCGCCTGAGAGCAGCCCCTTTCAACATCACCATCATCCAGGCCTATGCCCCAACATCAGACTATGACGACAGCGAAGTGGAGGATTTCTATGAACATCTACAGGCGGTCCTTGACCAAGTGCCGAAGAAGGACATAGTCATAGTGGAAGGCGACTGGAATGCCACGGTTGGCCAAGATGCGCACCACAACTGGGGAGACACATGTGGACCCCACTGCAACAACGAGACAAATGACAGGGGTCTGAGACTGTTGGAGTTTGCCAGATACAACAATCTAGGACTGGCAAACACGCTTGACCTCCACAAAAACTCCAGACAATGGACATGGCACAGTCCCGGTGGGGAGCATCACAACCAGATCGACTACATCATGGTCAAGAAACGCTTCAGTTCAAGCATCAACATTGGCAGGACACGCACTTTTCCAGGAGCAGACATCGGAAGTGACCACTATCTCATGATGATGTCTTTCCGGCTCCCACTTGAAGAGAGTAAACACAGCAAATAGAAATAACTAGATAGAAGATCAATGCCAAGAAATAGAAAACAGTCTGAACAAGAACAACAGCAAGAAGGCCTACCAGACTGTGAAGTGGCTGACAAGTGTTAAACAGCCCAAGGTCTCCATGATCCAAAGCAAGTCTGGCATATGCCTTACAGAAGAACAAGAAGTCTTGGACAGCTAGACAGAGTACTGCTCTGACCTTTAGTACAACCACACACCAAATGGAGACCCATCAGTTTAAGCATGTCCTGAGAACAGAGAAGAAGAAGAAATCCTCCCGATTCTCCAAGAAGTTGAGGCAGCAGTACAGTCACTGAAGAAGGGGAAGTCAGCGGGAGAGGACAACATACCCGCAGAACTGCTTCAAGCAGGAGGAGAAGCGATGATTGATGCACTCACCATTATCTGTAACAAGATCTGGCAGAGTGGGGAGTGGCCTACACCATAGATCCAGTCGTTTATCATCACTCTTCCCCAAAAAAGTTAACCTTCAGGAATGTGAAAATTACCGCACCATCAGCCTCCTCAGCCATCCCAGCAAGGGCCTCCTGAAAATAATACTCAACAGGTTGAAACCCCAAGCTGAACAAATCATAGCTGAAGAACAAGCAGGATTCAGGGCAGGGCAAAGTACCACTGAACAGATTTTCAACCTCAGAATAATCTGCGAGAAATATCTACAGCACCAACAATATCTATATCATGTGTTCGTAGACTTCAAAAAAGCGTTTGACCGAGTCTGGCATGGAGCTCTGTTGGCAACCATGAGAGTGTACAACATCAGGCCTAAAATTATTGAAGTCATCAAAAGACAAGGCTACTATTGCAGTCCTCCACAACAGCCCCATTGGAAACTGGTTCAGAACAACAATTGGTGGGCGTCAGGGATGCCTACTCTCTCCAACACTCTTCAACATCTTCCTAGAGCGCATCATGTCAGATGCCCTTGCAGATCATGAAGGCACAGTCAGCATAGGGGGAAGAGCAATCTCCAACCTTTGTTTTGCGGATGACATTGATGGATTGGCTGGAGAGGAACAAGAACTTGAGCAGCTGGTACAGAGGCTTGACACCACCTCCAGAGCCTATGGAATGGAAATAAGTGCAGAGAAGACCAAAATGATGACCAACAACACCAATGGCATCAACACGGACATCATAGTCCAAGGCCAGTCCCTCAACACAGTGCATAGCTTCAAATATTTAGGAGCCATTGTATCAGACAATGGGTATCGACAGGAAGTCCTCTCCAGGATCACACAAACAACAGCTGCCCTGGCGAGGTTGAAGCCAATTTGGAAAGACAGGACCATTAGTCTACCTTCCAAGGTAAGACTGCTGAGCTAGTTTGTCATCTCCATCTTCCTATATGCTTGCGAAACATGGACTCTCACAGCAGATCTGCAATGAAGAATACAAAGCATGGAGATGAGGTGCTACAGAAGACTTCTGGGCATTTCCTATACCCAGCACATCACCAACGACGAAGTCCGACAGACCATCACACAAGCCATTGAACAGCACAATGACCTGCTCACAGTGGTGAAGAAACGGAAACTCCAATGGTATGGCCACGTCACCAGTTCATCAGGTCTTGCAAAGACATCCTGCAAGGCACAATGCAATGGGGTAGAAGAAGAGGGAGACCGAAAAAGATGTGGGAGGACAACATTCGAGAATGGACTGGTTTGATACCAAGCGAAACAATCAGGGTTGCTGAGGACAGGGAAAGATGGAGTACGCTGGTTAATCTGTGGTGCCCCTACGAACTCCGAGTTACAGGATCGGATAGGATAGGATAAGGCACTCATTTTTAAGTTAAATATTTTGGGTTCCATAAGGAGTATGTGTGTCATATGGGCTTTGCCTTTCTAGTTAAGACATTATATTTATTTCAGAAAATCACGAAGAGGCTGCTGCTGCATGTGCTTGCCACTGTTCTTCTTTGTGCCACTTCTTGTTACTGGAGGTAAAATGCCAGATAAGCAGATGAAAACACAAGTTAGCAAACCAGTGAAATCAGAGAGTCATACATAGGTGAATGTTAATGTTTCATTAACTATGTGGCAATAATATTTTCAAGTGAACGAGCAGAAATTGACATAAAATTGACATTTAATCGGTGTCCATCCAAAACATTGTAACTCCAAAAAAGTAGTTTTTGCAATCTTTTCATGGTTATGTCCCTTGAATGTATGCACTTTCTCAAAAGCTCGGAATGCATAACTAAAGGATGCTTACTCTTTTCAAGACTCAACATCTTCCTGGAGCGCATCATGTCAGATGCTCTTGCAGATCATGAAGGCATCTCCAACCTCCGTTTTGCGGATGACTTTGAAGGATTGGCTGGAGAGGAACAAGAACTTGAACAGCTGGTACAGAGCCTTCACCACCTCCAAAGCCTATGGAATGGAAATAAGTGCAGAGAAGACCAAAATGATGACCAACAACAACAATGGCATCAACACGGAGATCAAAGCAAGGCCAATCCCTCAACACAGTGCACAGCTTAAAATATTTAGGAGCTATTGTATCGGACAATGGGTTCTGACAGGAAGTCCTCCCCAGGATAGCACAAACAACTGCGGCCCTGACAAGGTTGAACCCATTTGGAAAGACAAGACCATCAGTCTACACTCCAAGGTAAGGTTACTGTGCTCCCTTGTCATCTCCATCTTCCTATACTTGCCAGACATGGACCCTCACAGCAGGCCTGCAACGAAGAATACAAAGCATGGAAATGAGGTGCTACAGAAGACTTCTGGGCATTTCCTATACCCAGCACATCACCAGCGATGAAGTCCGATAGACCATCACACAAGCCATTGGACTAGATGATGACATGCTCACAGTGGTGAAGAAATGGAAACTCCGATGGTATGGCTTCATCACCAGAGCATCAGGCTTTGCAAAGAAAGAGACAGAAAAAGAGGTGGGATGACAACATTCAAGAATAGCAGACCTGCCTACCCCCCTCAGAGTAAAAGCGGGAGACAGGGGATCAAAAAGCAAGAACACAAGTTTTTTGTACACATTTATAATGAATATTTATTTGTCACTGTTACAACTTAAGATTAGCCAGACCGTCAAAAGCGTGAGTCTCACGCCAAAAGCGGGAGAGTAGGCAGGTCTGGAATAGACTGGCTTGACATTGAGTGAAGCCATGAGGGTTGCTGAGGACTGAAAGATTGAGTACGCTGGTTAAACGATCATCTGGAGTACCCCAACAACTTTCGAGTTACGGGATAGGACAGGACAGGTCAAGGAAAGACCAAAACAACCCTTGTCTAAGGAGCGTGTTACTTAGATTAAATCTTTTCATTAATTTGACAGGAAATTTCCAAGAAAGGACTGCGTGCGAAGTACAGAGCTTGTACTGGTCAGAAGGACACTGTCAGTGATGATTGCAACAAGGCTTTCACTGATTGTTGGATGTTACTGTATTAATCTATCAATGATCTAGCCCATTTCAGTTTTGTAAAGACAAGGGTTGTGTCTGTATTATTGAATAAAACAATACTCACAGTGTTTTCCCTGCATTTTTCAGTCTTATAGTTTGTATTAATGTGTCCTTTGTTGTTTGCTGTTCTTATTAATTTTTTTAACTAGCAACATCAAGCTCATGCAAAACAGTCAACTCCTTGTAACTTAACTTGCAACTTTCAGCACGTATACAAAATAGTAAAACCTTGTATGTGAACATTTCTATTTCTCAAACATGCATGCTATCTTAATCTACCCACTATCACTACCAAATTTCCTATTCGATACTGAATACAAATTATACTAAAAATGTTTGTTTTGGTGACACCCAATTTTTTAAGTTTTTCATTTTTTTCCTCAAAACTGCATTTTGGGAGATATAGTGTTTTGAATGGACACCAGCTCTCTGACATATTTTATAGTCTTTAGTTGGACAATTTTTTTTTTTTTAAAATGATCTACTGTTAAAACATTATTTATTCAGTTGATTTTATTAGATTCTGCAATTGTATATATCAGTAGTGATTTAAGTCATACTCATCATAGCCATTTAATTTTTGAAGATGCTAAATTCAGTATTTTTATATTTGCAGGTTACTATCTCAAACGAACAGAGTATCTCTCTGACCTGTCTGCCTTCTCCTTGCCATCTTTCTTCTCTTCCTCTGAGAAGACTGCGACTCATGTGCACATGGTAAATTTGATTATGCGTTGAACTATTGATGTAAAATGTATTAGCTTTCTTTCTCACTTCAGGCTACTTCAATAGCTAAATAGTAAATATTGTACTATATGTAATACATTTTAGTTAACATTTAGCAGTAGCCCCTATTGCATTTAGCTCAGATATTCCTGAAATATTTTATTTTAAAGTCTTAAATTGAAAGGAACTGAACTGAAGTGCACATAAATGACAATAATTTATTTATATAATAATTCTCTTGCCTTCCAGGGGGACTCTGTGCATTTGCTGAACATTCACCAGGAAGTGAGGCAGGTTCTGAAGCAGGTCTTGTCAGAAAAACAAGACTGGCTCACAAGGGCTGAGATTGAGAAGCTGGTGAATGGTATGCTAAGACCACAGATTGAGTCATTGCGCATCAGTCTTCTCAACATTGCTAATGAAGGAAATGCAGAACAGGTAAGAAAATTAATCTCTACATAACCTAGTATGTTTTCACTCATCTCAACTGAACAGCACATTTGAAAGTCTGACAAGTGTCGAACATCTGTGCGTGATTTATTATTTATGCATCTAATATCACATTATTATCAGAAGATTCATACAAACTTCACACGAGTTTGCTAACAGTTCTTAAACATTTCAATTCCACACATACACGCACACTAACATATCCATTGCATCCTTGTTTACTCAAGTTGAACGAGAGAGAAATGTCACAACACAAGTAGCAGAAGAAATTCAGAATAACACGAATATGCTTTTTGATATTTTTATAGCTCTAAATTTCATACATTCAACTAATGGTGAATAAATATAATTCAAGAGGTTAATTTTAACCTAAGTTTTTTAACCAGCAAAGTAATTCACAAACAAAGTAAACATTATCACATTTAGTCCCTAATAGTTCAACTAATTATTCAATCTTCAAACACATTTTTTTCTTTACCATTACATGTAGATATAAAACTGTTTTCAAATACATAATCAGTAATAGTCCTTTTAGTATTTTACCTTATATTTTGAATCCACCACAACTAACACATTTTTTTCACCTAACACAACTATATTATACACACTTTTTTTTAGACACACTCACTCCATCCACCACTACACCTATCCACTATAGTTCATCCACACTTCTAGCACTCAGTCACTATCGCCCAAAGAGAGAACTTTATCCAGGGCACCTGGTTTTATTGATTATTCTTTAACTCATCATACCCAGTGAGTCCGCTAATAAAAAGAAGTTCGCTAATAAGGAAAAATAATTCATAGTTCCAATTCTTCTGCCCACACTTTTATTCACGTTGACTGTGCTAGCTAACACTAGTCCACCAAAATATGTGATGCACTGTAAATTAAACAATTCACTTCGTGACAACAAACTTCCCTGGAATATGGGGCATACCTTACTCAAAATAGACGTTCCTCATTTAATTCACCAAACATTTCTCATAATCCGATTCATCACCATTTCATAGTTCAGTTCATGACGAATAATAATTCTGATGTTATATGCAAGGAATCCGTATGAAAATTCTGTTATTCTGGACTTGCTCATATCATTGTATTATTTGAAGATAAAACGTACATTTGTTTGACATGTTCTATAAATTTGTTGTTTCAGTCTGCCATGAAGGTAGATCAGAATGACGGCAAATTGAGGTTAATGACATTGGAAGAACAAATGGCATCACTGCAAACTAAAGCAAAGGTATGATGATTTGTTGTTCTCCCTAATCTCTTCCCCTTTCAACCCTCTCCACATGCAACATCGTATGTGTTATTGATATTCTGTGAACGTTGCCAGCAAATATCACCTCAAAATAAAATTAAAAATTCAGATTTTTGCAAAGCTGCATGAGATGAGTCCAAGAATTATATCCAAAATGTCTGTTCAACTGTTGGCTAATTTCTTGGAACCTATTTATTCTTTCATAACCAAACTTTGTGGGATAGTGTATATCCATGAGAGGTAAATAATAATAATAAATTAATCAAATGTATCAAATATTGACTAACCTTTGCACGATCAAGATTACAGGGTCAACTTGTTAGTCAGAAATGTAAAATTTTCACAAAATTTGAAATTTTTCAAAAGTTATTGATAGCTGACTTTTGATTGTGTCTTGCATTATAGATACTAATGAGACACATATGCAAGCAAGAATACGGGTAAAAATTGACCCAAAAATAATTTTATAGGATGTTCAATGACATTGACAGCTGTACCATACCTGTTATTTTGTTTTGTTACATGTGTGCAGCATCTGGAAGAAGCATTGGTTGAAACAAAGAAGCAAATTGCGGGGTAATTGCTCTGCTTTATCTGCAACCACCACCCACTTCTCTCTCTTTATCTCCATCTCTCTCTCTCTCTTTATATCCATCTCCCTCTCCCTCTAGTAAAAATAAAGACCAGTTGTTTAGTAAATCTAAAGTTATGTAAAGAGGACAGATTTTGTGTCCTGAAATATAACTGATTCTAATCTACATTGAGATCATGTTTGGTAGATCTACCTTCATGAGATTCTTGTTTTTGTGTGAAATTATATTTGTATTGCATATTTGGTTTATTATTGACTCACATGCATAGCAATATAAGTCTTATGTATTCAACAACCCCCTCCCCCCATCCCCCACTCTTTATTCTCCCCCCACAAAAGAAAAGAAAAAAGAAAGAAAATCCTGATTTGTATACATCTGTCCTAAATAGTCCAAAAATGACATTTAAAAAAAAAATTCTGTCTGTCCCTCTGTCTACTGTCTGTGCAAAACTTGCAAGTGGATTAATATCTCAGAACCTATTTTAACTATCAAACCACATTTGTGGTAAGATGGTGTAAATCCATGAGATCTCATCAATGATCAATGAATAAATAACTTCACCTCAAGATCAAGGTCAAGGATCAACAAATGTTAGTAAAAAAAAAAAAATTACATTTAAAAAAAAAGAATATCACTTTTTTTTTTTAATAAGCTATTAATATTGAACTTCTGATTCTTTGAAGCATGGTAGATATCAATGAGAAGCCCATATTTTATACATTTGGTCAACCTCACGCCAAAGTCAAGGTCACTTGAGTTGTCCTAAGTTGGTTAGTAAAGATACTTTGAAGTGACATTGACCCCAAATTATGAGAGATATAAAGTCCAAACGTATATTTAAAGATGATAGATTGATCTTTGATATATGTTCAGTTTTTTAGTTAATATTGAAGGTCAAGGTCATTTTAGGCCTTGCAAAAACATACACAAAAATAGGTCATCATACAGTAGAATGGCTTTATTTAACCCATAGTACACAACAACATTGGGTTATTTGATCATACATGAGCATGAGAGGTCAAGGTCCAAAAGGAGCATGTGAGTCATATTGGCTTTGCCCGTCTAGTTTATTTGTATTTTATAGATATTTTAACAGTTAATTTCTCATTTATTTTTATTTTCTAAGGAAGTGTTTTAAACTATTTTGGAAACAGGTCATTGTCAGGGAGCAGAGAGAAACAGGCCCATGACATGGCAATTTTGGAGAAATCTTTGGCCAGCATGCGTGCTCAGTTGGATGGGTTACAGAGCTCTTACATTGGGATTGATGCTCACACCAAGAAATGTTGCATTGATGAAGCAGTATTTGCTGACACTATACGGGACAATGTCAATATTATTCTGGCTGAGGTTCGTATAGTACCCTCTTTTTCTGCCATACCGCACTCTTCGTATAAAAAGCAATAAAATGGCCAGATGCATAACGAGTTAGCCCAGATGCATATCGAGTTAGATTTCTATTTTTACTATTTTTACTCTTGAGAGACTGATTTGTTTGTGTCTTCAATTTATTTGTGCAGATGTTTGGAAAAGGTGGTGAGGGTGGTGGCAGTGCCTTTAGTGGTTGGCTGAACCAAAACTTTGTTGACCGTGGGGAGTTCGAGAGACAGCTTCGGTTGCTGACAGTAGACATCACCAACCGAATCAGTTCAAGCATTGAGACTCAACGCTCTGCACACCATTCGTCATTTTTCTTGCCCACTGCTTCTGGAACCCTTGGAGAAGATGTAAGATTTTCTTTTTTGTGTGGTTATTTATATGGAAGAACTGCTCATAATGTGACATTTTTTGCAAGTATGGCAAGCTTGCACTTCAGTTTCTTTGTTGCAGGCTGTGAAACTGATTGTAGAAGACGCACTTCTGAAATACAGTGCTGATCGAACTGGACTGCCAGACTATGCACTTGAATCTGCAGGTTAGTGTTTGTTTTGTTTTTTCATGTGGTAATTATTACTATTACATTTATTTTAAAAGTTCTCTTTTTTTTGGAAATTTATTTTTTGCATGTACTCATTCCCCATAAAAAAAAAATTCAAGATTTTCGCAAATCTGTGCAGAGATAAATATATATAGTCCAAAAACGACATTTACAACCAAAAAAAAGTTGTCCGTCCCTCCATCTGTCTGTCCGCCATCTGCCCTCTGTGCAAAACTTTCAAGTGGATCAATATGTCATAACCTATTTCAGCTATCACAGCCAAACTTGGTAAGATGGTGTATACCCATGAGACCTCATAAATGATCAGTGAATGAATTACTTCACTTCAAGGTCAAGGTCACAGGATCAACAAATCTTGGTAAAAAATGACAATTGATCACAAAATGTCACTTTAAAAAAAAGTTGTTGATATGGAACTCACGATTCTTTGATGCATGATAGATCTCAATGAGACACACATTACAAATTGGGTCAACCTCAAGGTCACTGGGGCTGTCCAAAGTTGGTTAGTATAGGTACTTTGAAGTAACCTTGATCCTAAACTATGAGAGATATAAAGTCCAAATTTGTTGTAGTTAGGGATGATAGATTGTCCAAAAATGGGTCATCGTACAGAGGAATGGCGGTATATTTAATCCATATTATGCAATAACATTTGGTTATTTGATCATACATGAGCATGATTGGTCACTTGAAGGTCAAGGTCATCCCAAGGTCAAATTCACTGAAGGTCAAGGTCATCCCAAGGCCACATTTTTTAAATATTTCATACAACTTTTGTTGTAGTTTATTTGATAGTACATGAGTGTATTTGGAGCCTTAGGTCAAGTCAGTATTACTTTGGATTTTAATGCCACCATTTGATTTAGTTTTTTCTGGGCACTCACTTTCATGTTAAATATTGCAAGTTCCTTAAAGAGCATTTGAGTCATATGGGCTTTGCCCTTCTGGGTATTTTAATGAGGGAGGGGGGGGGGAGTGGGAGGGGGGAGGTAGATGTAGCAGTAGTTTTTGTCATATGTTGGGCCACCGTTTTGAAAGCTCTTTGTCTTATACATGACTTTTGAATACATCTGACTATGATTACTATTGTTTGTTCATATAGGGGGTAGTGTTATAAGCACCCGCTGTTCAGAGACGTTCTACAGGAAGACTGCTTTGATCAGCATCTTTGGCATTCCACTTTGGTACACATCAAACTCCCCGAGAACAGTTATTCAGGTATGTTGATATTATAGAAACTGCTAAGAGAACAATGTATTTGAGCAAGGATCATCAATATTGTACAAGCTGTCTTCCAACTTAAATGTTTGTTTCTTCACATTTCCTGATATAGCTTTATTATCTAGAATGTTTCAGACTAGTTGCTGGATTTTTTTTTTGCACCACCCTAATGTGTATACTGTCATTTATAACTGGCTGCAATTTGCTCCATGTTAATGATACACAGTCCAACATGCTTACAACGAAGTCCAGGGGGAAAATTTTCCCCTTGGTTAGAGCAGAAGTTTATTGTACCAGTAATCGACAGTTAGTGGACCAATTGTTTGTTTGTATTAGTTTTTTCCATCGTGTCTCTAAAATGAGTCTTTGATGTAAGATTTACAACCCAGAACAAGTCAAACTGTATTCTCATCATGTTATGGCAAAATGTGTTGATTTTAGAAGAGTTTTGCCAGATGAAGGTGATCGAGAGAGAGAGAGATTGAATCATTGATTGATTCATTTAGCCCCATGGGCTCAAAAATGTGATCTTTATGTGTCTACCTGTGTGTACGCGTCTAAGTATGTGTGCTTATGCAGTTTTCTGTGGAAGTATCTTATGAGAGAGAGAAAGAGAAGAGAGCTATGTTTTCTTTGTATGTTAATTCTTGTGTTCTCTCATTGCAATAATGTTCTTTTAACTCATTGGATGGAGGCGGAACTTTTTTACAGTGTTCCCTCCACACACAAAAAATGAGAGTCCTTGGGACTCCCAGGTATAAAATTTTAAGAGTCCTTGTGCAAATTTTGAGAGTCCCCAAATCGGTGGATGAACGGGTTTTGGGCCCAGTAAACCAAGTCATAAGTGACATGATCGTGTATGATAGAATCAAAGAATGGATTAACGAAGATTTCTTTTGTTCAGTGAATGTATTGCTTGGAGGAAGTTTACAATGCGCGCGCATGCGATTTTTAAGGACGACAACTCCCGACACAATCTTTAATCGTCTGCAATGGCAGTCTCAGTTGTGTTCTGATTCTGATTATGCCGTGAATTAGTTCGCCACTCGTTGGTCGTATTTATGACTTCAGCTATTCCAAAAAAATTTGTGTGTCCACAGGACGCACACATGCAAATTTTCATGCGTCATTTTTTCATATTTTGTGCGTAATTGACGCACTACTGTGCGTAATCGGGAACACTGCTTTTTTACCATGTTTGTACCCTAAAAAAGCATTATATACATTTTTGTTAAGATCGTCGCATGTTCTTTCAAGAAATAAACAATTAAAAAAACACTGTCATTCACCTTTTTGTAAGAAAATAGCACTCAAATATCCACGCTGTACGCGAAAATCCAAAACATTTTTAATATCCAGAATATATTGTACTAGGTAGTCAAAGCCCTTCATTGGCTCTTGTCCGCTCGCCAGTTTTGACCCAGTTTTGACTTCACTTTCAACACTTATTATTAATGTAAAACTGCATTAAAACGAACAGTGGCTGTATTCAAATAAAAATTGAAAGCTTTATCTTTACATCTGTGTTGTTTTTAATGCATGTTTATGCGAAAGATTCCGAGAAAACAGCTTTTGAAGTTTAAAAATTAGCAAGGAATAAAGAGCAGACTTTCCTTTATAAAACTAGGGTATTTATTAATTTGTGCATTACTGTATCGCGGAGTGCTTTGCCGTAGAAAAGTGTAACCAAACGGTGTTCGGGAATTCTTGCGGCCATTGCCAACTCGTAAGCCTATTCAGCGACACGAGTGCTGAGCGTAGTAGCACACTAGTAGGCCTATAATTTGCCGGCGCGCACTGCGAATTTGATGATTTCCCAACTTTGAAGCACCAAAACGGCTGAACATTACATGGGATAGGCCTGAAGAAAATTGGGCTTGGAGTATAACATATGAAGGGGTTACCTGTCAAAAATCAGCGTTCTGGTATCAATATTGGCTTCACTTTGAGACTCCAAAGTTGTCAATTTCTTCAATTCCAAAACGTTGCCAAAAAACCACAAACATTCGGCATTTTCAAACATTAATAACTTTTTACCTATTTGTCCTATGGGGAAAAAAATATACCACTGTGTTCAGAATGAAAAGCTCTTTAAATCTATGTCAGTTTTGTGATGAGGAAATCATTTTTTAAAAATGGCTTTTGACTACCTAATTGTACATTCACCACAAATCGAGTCAGTTTTGCACTAATAATAACAAATAAATTCAGAATATGCATCAAAATGTATTTGAATGATTCTTTAGATCAGTTCACATAAAATTGTCATATTATAATTGGCTGCCATTTTGGAATTGAGGTAAAACACGTGTGCCACATGTACCCTTGAAAATTACTCTTATAGTAAAAATATTTGGTTTTACAGTTAAAGGGAGGTAACAAACCAATTAAGAATTTTAAAAATCTGTATCCCAATTGTACTCTCCCATTAGTAGTTTGGTTACTTAAAACAGACGCAACCGATCTTCCTAAGACATGCTCTGCTGGCAACTAAACAAACCACGCTTTCTATGATGCACATCACCGGCTATGAGTTACACATATATTGATGTACTTTTTTTTGGTGCTTGCATGTGTGTGCATTCATGCTTCCTTTTTATTTAGCATTCTTTATCATAAACCCCTTGGGGTCATGAGCAATCTTGCCACTGTAGATTGTTCAAACCTATAAAGGGAACAGTGAAAGCCACAGTTGAAAACCTGTCTTTCCTTTATAGGCAAGACGCTTCACTGCGGCAACAGTACCCCCGTTGGAGTGCCGGGGGTTTTCAGTATAAATAGTATCCCCACTTTATGGAAATTTAGTGCTTTAAATTCCCACTGTCGCTGTCTTCCTCATTTACTCTTTCCTATTCTTGCTCTGTCCTTCACTCTGCTATACTATCTTCTTCTTCGCTAGATCAATGACCTACCTTTTTTCTTGAAAACTCTTCCTGGACAAGACTCCTTGTTTGTGTATGAGGTCTGTTGGATCAGCTTGGGAGTGTTGGACGCTTTCTGCCGGGTGGTCACTAGGGCTTCCTATGAATGTACTATTTAGCACTATAGGCATTTTATATGTATGTGTTTGGTTGATGATTTATAATGATGTTTGTATTCTCTTTTGTTTTTGTAACCGGGGTGTTCGCGTAGTTGAGGTCAACCCTCAGCCGTCCCCCCCGCGTGGGATGTCTTTATTGTAAAGTGACTGGCCGGTGGAGGGCATTCAATTTTCCCACTGGGGTTGTTTCAGCAGATCTTTTATGCGGATCGGGGGTTGTCCGGTCCTGATTTGGCTCGGAAGAGTCCGCTGGACCTAAAGCAACAATAAATCAATCAATCTTTATCATAAATAATCATATCATTGGCTTGTCTACAATATACATGTACTTACGTCCGTTTTTGGTATTTTATGTCTCCAGCATAAACTGTTGCAATCTTGTCTTTCAGATTTTGCAGCATTGTAAAGTGTTTTGTGTGTGAGAGATATTTTACTGTTAGAATGATAATATTTGCCTCTGTGTGTGTGTGAGGGTGTGTGTGTGTGTGTGTGACTGTTTACAAACATCAAGGCAATTTTCAAAATGCAATGTAACTGTTGTCATTTGGCTGAATATTCTGTATTGGCGCTTAGAGGTGATGTTGAAATTTCAAATTCCTTGGCTATATCAGCTTTTTCTCTTGTGTGGATGTGCTCCAATGTGCAATATTATTTCAAGTTCTCTATCAGAGTGAGCTGAATTCATTTCCATTGTGCAGCCATGATCTCAACCCTTTGGAGACGATCTGGCTGATCTATCGGCCCTGTCTGTCTATGCCAAAAAGGTGAAGGGGCTGATCTGAGAATCGTCTCAGATTTGATCTCAAAGAACGAAATCAGTTAATCGGTTGCTTAGTATCTAGGAACAAACTTCTTGCCTGGTACATGATCATTATCGCTGATTGTTTCTGACGGGTTCCGAACTATTTTCCAGTGGATTTATTGTGACAGTGTGAAAGATGCACAACCAGCAATCGCCACTCTAACAGTAAAATCGTGTCTGTTGTATTGTTTTTCTGAAAGTGAATGCTTCTACTAGCCTTTAGAAAGCAGTAGTAGTCTCAGTGATAATGATGGGGGTTATGAGCCACACCTTTACTTCAAAGTGTATCGGAGTAAGAAGACAGTAACATACAACCTTGTATATTTTTCAGGAAATACACATTCATGTACTTTATTCTGAGACATTTTGAAAATCCTGTCTATTTACTTTAAGAAAATTAATACTTCCTATACCTGTTAAAAGTTTCTGGGTGCCAAGAACAAAAAGAAAAGATTAGGCCTGTCACTTTCTGCCAGATTTAAAAAAATTACCTGCGTGACTAGTACTTTGCAAAATGATGTCATGTCCAAAGGGTTAAGAAGAAACATGCCCATAAAGCAGGTGCGTCTTTCTACAGACACCTGAATTACGTAAACATTTCTGCAAACAAGAGCTGTGTATTTTTATGTAATTTCTGCAAATGTACGTGTATATGTGTTTGTACTTGGACTTCATTATTTCTGTCAAAATTTCATGTCATGGCATACGAAAATACATTCGATGTAAGCGACTCTACGTTGTAACCGTGTTTGTTGTATTCATAAAGTTTTAAGTAATAAATAAGAACAACTCTGGCAGGGAAATTTTTTTCCTTCGATAAAAGCGTTGTTCATTGAAAGTGCGTTTGCTGTACGTGTGTTTGGCTGTTGTTTTACAGCCAGAAGTTCATCCAGGGCAGTGCTGGGCATTCAAGGGGGATAGTGGCTACATTGTGATCCAGCTGTCAGTGCCCATAAGACCTACAGGCTTTTCTTTGGAGCATATCCCTAAATCTCTGTCTCCCACTGGCAGTATTGACAGTGCACCTAAAGATTTTGCTGTTTTTGTAAGTAACATTTTCTTTTCAATAATGGTATTAGATGCAATCAAAAATTTCAAAATAAAATGTGATTTAAATTCTTTCTGGTAATAGTGATCTTTTTTTGCATTTACCTTTATATTTGGGTGATAGATATGTGTTTGTCCATTATGTGAAGTGTGTTTATAGCATGCTAGTGTGTATGTTGATACAGTTAGCCGCACTTTGAGCCTAATTGTTGATTTTGACAAAAGTGAGTACATAGCATCTATTATTATTATTATTATTATTATTATTATTATTATTACTTTGATACATATCTGTGTAATATTTCAGTAATGTTACAAGTCTCCCATGCACCCCATTTTAGAATATTCCTTCATCTTCTGAGCTCCATCTTCACTACAGTAAATCAAGCTATAAGCAGATCAGCATAGATCACCAAGATTTTGCCGTGAACAGATTCCAGAATACAGCATTAAACAGATGCACCAAGAACTGCAGGATTGGTGTAGGTTGCAAGACTTGCAGTGCTGTATAAAATCAACAGTGGCCAGAAAACGTTCAGGGACTGGAATGCCCTCCCCAGAGAAGCAGTCTCTGCCCCCTCCCTTGATGATTTAATCTCAAGTGTGTCCAAGCTCCACTGAAAGCCTCTGGCACATCCCCCACCTCACCCCTTACCTCCTTTACCACTCCCCTCCATAATATTTTCTCTCACTATTTCATCCTCCCCCGCATTTTATTTTACCTGTCCCGCACACACCCATACCACCCGATTTAACACTATTCACCATCCTACCGCTTCATTTTAACCTGAAAGGGCAGATGATAGTCAAGGCCTTGGTCCAAGTATTGCTTCGGTAGCTGCATTGGTCCATCCTGATTCCTGAGGTTAAAATGCTATAAAATTAACTATAATAAACGAATAAAACTATTACGGCCACACTGCCCAAATCTAGATGAACCTGCCCTCTCAAAAATTTAGACACGAACCCGCCAATACATATCTGCAACTATCAACAAATTGATACTGGATAGTATTGGAATAACAATAACAATAATAGAGGACACTATCATGCACATGTTCTTCAACGGAACTTAATGCGCGTCGATTTAGACAGATTGTTATTACAGGAGACGGAAGAAAAATCAGTTTTTGACTCGCGTACATAGCAATATGAGTCTATGACTGTATTCACCCACGCAAACAAGTTTTCCAGATTTTTGCAGATCTGTGTGAGATCAATCCTAACTAACCCACAAAAGTGTTTCTTGTAAAAGTGGTTTTTTTCTTTGTCTATCCTCTGTTTGTCTTGTTTGCTGTCTGTCTGTGCAAAACTTGCAAGTGGCATGGTTTCTCAGAACCTATTTCATCTGTCTCAACCAAACTTGGTATAATGGTGTTCAAGTTATTAATATTGAACCTAAGATTCTTTGACTCGTAATAGATAACAGCAAAATGTACAGAGAACGGGCATTCCCACATGCATCAACTTTGGGTTGTTTGATCATATATGAGCATCAGAGGTAATGTGAAGGTCATGATCATTCCAAGGTCAAAGTCACTAAAGGTCAAGGTCATCCCTGCATCACTGTTTTTTTTATGTCATTTATTTGATTGTACATTGGTACATTTTGAGACAGAGATCAAGGTCAAGCTCATCACAAGATTAAATTTAGTATTACTTTGAGGGTAGCCTCGTGGATTATTCGCCGGTTTCCTATGCCGAAGGTCGCGGGTTCGATTCCTACAAGGGGCGAAGTTATGCGACTTAGGTACAAGACTATTGAGGTCACCGAAAGTTTCCTCCGGGTACTCCGGTTTCCACCCTCCACTCAATAATGGCATTGGATGCATTGCAGTCGATCTAAAATTTCACAAATTAAATAAATGTGATTTCCTTTCCGTCTTCTAATGGTGACATTCTTTTACACCACATGTTTGAGTGACGAATGTGTGTTTGTTGCGTATGTAGGTGTTTGTAACATATGAACGTGTATGTTGGTTACAGACCTCTGCGCTTTGAGTCTGGTTTAGGAATAAGGCGCATCCAATATAGCATCCAGTATTATTATTATTATTATTATTATTATTATTATTATTACTTTGCATTTTAATGCCACCGTTTCGGGCGCTAATTTTTATGTAAAATATTGCTAGTTCAAAAAGGAGCATGTAAGTCATATGGGCTTTACCCTTGTATTTATTTTTAAAATTTAGATTGACTGCATGAAATACCATTATTGAAGGCAGGGAGGAAACCGGATTACCTGGAGAAAACCCTCTGTGTCCTCAAAAAGTCTTGTACCTAAGTCACTTAAATTCGTTCCATGCGGTGTTTGAACCTGTGACCTTCGGCATAGGAAACAGCTTCCTATCAATTGTGCTATCAGGATAAGAAACTATGAAATGCCAAGAGAGAGTCAGCTTTTGTTGTTGTTGTTGGCTGTTGGTCAAAATTACAAAGCTTGATCAATCACTCGGTGTTAGTGTAATTATGAAGAAATAATGTTTTAACTTGTGAATAAGATTCCTGATAAATGCTTTGTTTTCAGGGTCTGCGCACAGAGAGTGACACTGAAGGAGTGAATCTTGGCAATTTCTCTTATGCTGGTGTTGGAAAACCTATTCAGCAATTTGATGTTCAGGTGAGTAAATTTAATTAACTTTTGATCATCTAGACGGCGCTAAAGTAAATTTAATATCTACTAGAAGACAGTGCTAATTGTAACAAAACGTTGAAGAATGTATAGGATGTGGAATTACCAGTCTACAGTATACAGGGATGTTGCTAGGAAATTTTTTCTTCGGCGATTTGGCCGAAAACAGCCGTGAAACTTTCGGCTTTTTACAGAAAGTTTCGGCTCTCTCTTCCAAAGCAGTCTCACAAGTCTTTTTTTTTAAAACTAGATTCACTACGTTAACATGCACACTCCACCTCCATATATTAAAGGTGTTCTGTGGATGCATATCTTTGTAATAAAACATGATTTTAAGAGTAGAATAAGAACATTGAAAAGAAATTTTATTTTCTTAAATTTTAGACACAATAAAAAGTTTAGACTGTCCCTTGACAGACCACAATACTGTCAGAGTTTCTGTTTGGCATACAGCTTTCTGGGTTTAGCCTGACGCCAAGCAGCCAAAGCTCTATTCAGG
This sequence comes from Oncomelania hupensis, assembly GCA_036898135.1. Classification (NCBI taxonomy): domain Eukaryota; kingdom Metazoa; phylum Mollusca; class Gastropoda; order Littorinimorpha; family Pomatiopsidae; genus Oncomelania; species Oncomelania hupensis. The sequence continues at coordinate 79,059,760 of CM072512.1, read as the reverse complement.
TCAATGCTGCTCCCGTGCAGTTTCACCCTCGTCAGCATGTTCTGATTTTCAGCAGTGAGTCTGTTCTTGAGGGCTGTCAGTACCAGGTTCTGTGCTGAAAACCCTCGTTCGCATCCAGCAGTGTGGACAGGGCTGGACAGTGCAAGATGCCCAAGCTTCAGCATGTTCGGAAAGTCTTCTGAATGGAACTTCCCAATCAGGTCCCAGAGCTCAAGCATGCTATCCCGTGGGTATCTCTGAGCCACCACACCTGCTTCAACTTCAACCATTGTACTTCTTTTTTGCCAAACGACAGTATACTTTGTCCGGCCAACAATTTCGATTTCTTTTTCGGAGGCATTTTGAAAATGATTTTCAAGCACTGCCTAAAGCCTGTATGAGAAAGTGACGTTTTATTTCGTACGTCACTGGCTTCAATCAGGCTACTATTGCCGTCAATTTTATCATGGACGACATCGGGCTATGACTAATACGGGTCTGTTCGCTGAGTACAACTTTTTTAGGAAAACAGAATTTAGTACTTATCGTATCTCACCTAAACTGCATGCGTACAGCACAGGAATATAGCAAAAATGGACAAAACCGAGCTGATTCCCCCGTGAAAACTTCGGCTCGGCGAGCCGATATGACGGACAGTTTATCGGCTTTTTAATAAAAATTTCGGCTAAAAGCCGAAGATCCGACCCAAACGACATCCCTGAGTATATAACACTTGTGTTGTGTTTTAATTACAGACTATTTAATTTTATAATTTATACTTTTAGTTTATATTAATTACTCTCTTATTTCATATTTTAATTACTCACTATTTTATAATTTATACTTTTAGTTTACATTCATTACTTTCTCTTATTTCATATAAGGCTTGTTTTCTGTGTTGCAGATTCGAAACCCAGGGACTTTTGGCTTTGTGGAACTGCGCATCTTTAATAACCATGGCAACAAAGAATACACGTGTCTCTATCGATTCCGGGTGCATGGAGTACCCCAGTAAATAAGTGTTTCTGCGTTCTGTTCAGTCCATGTCTTGGAATTTTAGTGTTGAGTGAAAAACAAATATGAAAGGGAAAAATGAACTCTTAAATTTGGAATTAAGTACTTCTAGTATGTTCAAAGCTGTCATTTTACATTGTTAAGAAATTTTACATCCTCATTCTTATGCAATATTACGTGTTCTTTGAGTTGAAAGTGACACATGGATATATATATATATATATATATATCTAATCTTGATACTTCATAATGCAAATGTATTTCAAGATTGGAGAGCCTTTTGGCCTAGGTCTGACGACGAACATTTTGATTGCAATCACAACGACAGTGAATATTTGCAAGTTATGATTTTAATGGGAGGATCGACGCTGCGAGTTGTCAATCGTCACACTAAAACGTTTGATTTTGGTAAACCTGAACATAAACAAAAACACAAGAGTTGTTACCCTTGCTGCGCCGAAAGTCAAAATGTGTGAAAAGCAGCGACGAAGAATTTTTGCATTAATGGTAGCATTTCATTTGCTAAATTCAGAAAAAAAGACTATATCCCCAAAACATTCTGTATCATATCTATTACTTCACAGATAGTTTTCACACAACGTTCCTAGCGGGTCGGTCTTGGAATTATTAGCCATTTTTGCAAGATCACGTGATCGAAGTAGCGCATTTCATTAGTTCCCATGCTGAATGATTCACAATCAGTTCGTTAAATTAGGGCATGTTCTAAACATGAAAAATCATCGCAAATCAATCTGCGGACTGATTTGATTGATATGACTTGGTTATGTCTCACGAAATCAGTGACTCATGTCATGATTTGATTTTTTTTCCTGATTGCAGTCAAAACGTTCGTCATCAGACCTAGGCTTTAGCTCTCAGAAAATTCTGACGTAATCTAAATTACAGAAACCTTTCTTCTTTACTTTTTTGTTTGTTTGTTTGTTTGCTGGGATTGTAACATAGAACTTATACTCTACACGCTGACTTTTTTTTGTTTGTAATGACAGATTTAGTCTGTTATTTTTAATAAAATTAAAAGTCTTGCTATCACATATTTAGTTTAAAATGACTTTGTAGTCTTATACAGTGTGCCCTTGTATCGTCCCTTCATAGTATCATCACTTTTACAAGGTAGTGAAACTTCTGAAAGCTGACTGAAACAAGTTATGATAAATTTCGGTTGGATCAAATCTTGAGCAATGATCAAGTATTTGCCAAAGTGATGTAAATATACTGTTGATATTATTTATTATCTTTATTTTCAGTAACCACTTGCCTTCAATGAATCACGTAGAAAGCAGCTTGCAGCAGCTGATTTGCTATGTTGTTCTCATTAGTAAATGTGACAATTCTGACATTGTTCTTAGCATTTATAAAAATGTACCACAGATTGACCACAGTTGATTTTATTTGATGTAGTCTAGGGAAAGGAACTCCACAACAGGCAGCATTTATTGTATAATGTGCATTTGTTTAAAATATGTAAATACTATCCTAACTTTTCATTTTAAAGTGTTCCTAATCTATAATTTCTGCGTGTGAGCTGTGATCTCATGGTATACCTGTTTCTGCTCTTGAATCTCTTTTGTACAAAGTAAATTGTTGATAATTGTTCTAAAGGGCAAAGATAGATCGAGTAATTTTGTGTGTGGTTTTCGGTTTTTCGTTGATCTAGGTCCACAAGTGCATAGGCATGCACACGTGAGTGAATTGTCAAAATCTGCAGAGTCAAAAGTCAGACATAATGTTATAGTTTGGTTGTGAGAATGGTTAAATTTGTGCTTTTATAATAAATATACTGTCATTTGCTCGAGTTTAATTAAGGTTTGTATTTTATGCTTCAATGCAAATCACTGGTAAGGAGCTTTTAAGAAACGCCTTCATGTCATTTTTGTTTCACTTTCTTGATCCAGTGTATTGTTGGTGTTTCCTTCCTTTTTTATTTTGTTTGCATCAGTGGATACTGTTGTGAAGGGATCATTGCAATTATAGCATAGCAATTTTAGGGTCTTAAGCATTAGCATATTTTTTTTATTTTTCATGATAATGAGTTTGCTTGGAAATTTGCCTTGTTGTCACATTATAAGATTATATAGCGGGCACATGTTCAAATAGACGCATAGCTTTGACTTTCCAGCTTCTCTTCCATAATATGTAAACAAACTGTGCTGTCCAATAGCATTGCTATTTTTTATTATAAATGTCAATGCTATTATTAATATTAACATAAACAAATTAATTACTTTATTTGTATTGAACCAGTGTTTTTGAAAAGGTTACTTTTTGGTTTAATCTTCTTTTTTTTCATGTGAGGCAGCACTCGCTGTGAATTTCAAAAGAGTATATGCTACTTAGGCCCTTTAAATGCAGAAAATACTGTCCTACTGTAATTCAAAAGTGAGGAGAAAGGATCATTAGTTGTAAATTTATATAGTCTCAAAAAGTTGTTATTACAACAGAGATCCCTCTCCTTGGTGCTATAATTGTTGTCATTTTTCTTTTGTTTTTATTCTCCCTTCCCCTCCATTTTCCCTCCATTATGTGCATTTCAATACATGTTTTGTTGTATAAATTGGTTTGTGGGTTCGAATTGCCTAAATGTGCTGAACTTGGGGAGAAGGAAGATAGATAAGCGTTAGAGCTAAAGCAGGATTTTACATCAACTTCCCAATTATTGTGGTAGGGGTTAGACAGGTAGTCCTGATGCCAGACCTGTATATTAATGCAGGTGTAATCTGTTGACCTAGTGTAGTGGGTAAAGTTGTAATTCTTTCAGGAATTACAGATATACTGTAATTCAAAAAATGAAAAGTTCAGATGTAAGAGTTTTTGGGGGTGAAGGGTGTGGGTATAGAAAATAGAAAGCCCTACCTGTTGTGTCTAGTAGGTGTTCTTTCTACTTGCCCAAGAGTGGAAATAGGAAAAATGTCGAGCTCTATAAAGCAGGTAAATAATTTATTCAGGCATAATAAACAAACTATTTTGATATGCTTTTGTCTTAACCTGATTTGTTGTGTTTGTGATTATGTTTTGTTTTCTCCCCAAAAGTACGTTATAAACATGTTTTATTTAAAAAAATGTCACTTGCATTTTACCGAATGTATAGACGGTGGCTTTTGTGCATCTTTTAAGCCATCATATCACAACATGGCACATTCTGCTTATTTTTTATTGCTTTGATTTTAATGTACACTATCTCTTACAAACTTATATATGAATTCATCAATTTGTTTGCAATGAATACATTTTAATGAATAAATAAGAAACCATCATGCTTATTTGTCACAAGTGAATTGATGAAAGCCATTAACAATTTTGCAAGAAGACACACTTAAGCATGCTTCTGCAGTGATGGCACGTAAAAAACACATGGCAAGAGGTGACAGTTCTATTCCTTTGAGTCTATAATACCACCTGCAGAGATCGCAAATGTCGCCTCATTTTCTGGCATGTCAGGGCTGAAAAAGAAGTGATTTGAAAATACAAGGATTTTTTTTCTCAAGATGGTAGTAAATACTAATTTTATGACATTAGTTGATATTAACTTGTTGCTTTCGGTTTAGCCTCCAATATAAATGGAAGTTGGCCAATAATAAGACAATTAGACTAAATATTGAATAATAATCCTTCAGAATATCTATTCAAAGTAGGAAACACTGCAAAATATGTAACAGGCAAGTTGTATTGCTAACAATTTATAAGTTCTGTTCACCTGTCATATATTTTGGCAATTCTGTTTTCTCCTCTTCCCTTTCTTAGCATGACTCGAGTGGTTGAAGCATGCGCCAAGATATGCCCTCCAATAGGCTTCTTAGGATCAGCTTGAAAACTGCAAGTAAAAACTTGTTTCAAATAAAATTGTTTTGGGGTTTTAATGATCAGGCATGCTACTTTTCCTGGAATTCCAGGAATTCCTGGAGATCGACCTTTGGCTTTCCTGGTGATTGAAAAATTTCCTGGAAAATAAAAAAAATCTGTGTCAAAAAAAAAAAAGCAAGCGTTCTTATCACAGTAGGCGATATCAGCAGGATTCGTCTGCTAGACCGCCATGACAGTAAATTTAACGATCATATCAAAGCGGCGTTGTGATAGGATATATTGCTTGTGGCAAAGTCCTCCTGGAGAAAATGCCACTCAGGAATGGTTTTCTACAGGCAGCCGGGGGATTGAATCCAAAAAAGAAATGCTCAGAAGCATTGGAGAAGGTCTTAAAGCTGCCATCATTCCTGCCTGGCGAAGTGTTGAAAGGTCAATCAATTTCTGGTGATGCTGTTGAGGTGACCAGTGAAGGAGAGCAGATAGAGTCCCTACAAGCTGCCTACAGCAGTGAAGTGCGGAATTTTTTTGGAGAGGAAGATATTCCTGCTTTGGATGAAGGTCAGAGGATAGATGTCTGGTGGGCCAACATGATCAGCAAGTATTCTCTGAAACATCTATCTCAAGTGGTGAAGGCAGTTTTGTCAATTTTCCATGGCCCAATGTAGAAAGTTCCTTCAACATAATGGGTGATGTGATTGATGAAAGAAGTGGCCGAATGGATATGGCCACATTTAACGCTTACCACACCACGCGATATGCTCTGGCTGCCTCAGGAAAAAGTGCTACAGCTTTCTTTCACAGGGAGAATGTGATGAGGGATCCTGTAAACAAAAGATTGATTAACAATATTTCGACTGCTCGAGAGTCGTATCACAGTGTCCTCGCTAAGAGAAAAGAAGAAAGGAAAAAGAAACTTGCCTTATTTGACAGGCAACATGCCAGAGTTATCTGCAAAAGGAAAGCCATAGACACGCTGAAAAATGAGGCAAAAAAAGCACATTTGTGGGTTCGGGCAAATAGAATAGACCCAACGTTTCCCGGCGTGTCGTAAGAGGCGACTAACAGGGGTGATGTTAGCACGGCATCACTGGGCGAAAGTCTTCTACACAGAAGTCACCGGCCAGGGCGGAGGAACCTCACGTTACTACAGGTTCAACGACCACGTGCTCAGGGCCAAGGCGAGCCACACTGTATTCGTGGATTTCGGCTGTGGCCAACAGCCTGGAGAGGATTGGGCCCTGCCAGGTCTTTTTTTGCCCAAGACACACTACATGATGACACAATCCACTAATTCCATACCGGATCGGTCGTCGCCCGGGCCGTCACCCGGCACAAGGACCGCGCCTTCCGTTGGCCACCAGGACGGAGGTGTTAAGTATGCTACTGATGGACAATATAGCAAGATCCGCACGAGAAACAACATCGTCATAGGAACCTGGAACGTCAGGACCCTAACTGCGGAAGGAAAATTAGAAGAACTGGCCCACGAGCTGGACCACTATCGATGGAACGTTCTAGGTATCAGCGAACTGCGCTGGAAAGGCCTAGGTGAAACAACGACTGACAAAGGCCACAAGCTCTATTTCAGCGGTAGAGATGACAGGCACGAACACGGCGTTGGATTCTTGGTCCACAAGAACATTCTAGCCACTGTCATGGGTTGCCGCCCAGTCTCCAGTAGACTCATTACCATCCGTCTGAGAGCAACCCCTTTCAACATTACCATCATCCAGGCCTATGCCCCAACATCAGACTATGAAGACAGCGAAGTGGAGGATTTTTATGAAAATATACAGGCGGTCCTTGACCAAGTGCCGAAGAAGGACATAGTCATAGTGCAAGGCGACTGGAATGCCAAGGTTGGCCAAGATGCGCACCGCAACTGGGGAGACACATGCGGACCCCACTGCAACAACGAGACAAATGACAGGGGTCTGAGGCTATTGGAGTTTGCCAGATACAACAATCTGGTACTGGCAAACACGCTTGGTCTCCACAAAAAATCCAGACGATGGACATGGCACAGTCCCGGCGGGGAACATCACAACCAGATCGACTACATCATGGTCAAGAAACGCTTCAGATCAAGCATCAACATTGGCAGGACACGCACTTTTCCAGGAGCAGACATTGGAAGTGACCACGATCTCGTGATGATGTCTTTCCGGCTCCATTTGAAGAGAGTAAATACAGCAAAGTGCACTAGGCTGAAGTTCGACCTGGACAAACTGCAAGACCCGGAGGTGGCAAAAATATTTCAGGCCACAATTGGAGGGAAATTTGCACCACTGCTTATTTTGGGGGCAGGCGAAGTAGATGTCAACACCATGACCAATACCTTCAACTCAGCTGTAACAGATGCCGCCACTGAGATCCTTGGCAAGCACCGACCAAAGAAGAAGCCGTGGATCACACCTGAACTTTTGGATCTGTGTGATAAACGAAGAGAGTTAAAAAAGAAAAAGAACACCTCACAGGGAGCTGATGTCTACCGAAAAATCAACAATGACATCCGAAAAGGCATGCGCACAGCAAAGGAGAACTGGATAGAAGATCAATGCCAGGAAATAGAGAACAATCTGAACAAGAACAACAGCAAGAAGGCCTACCAGACTGTGAAGCGGCTGACAAGTGTTAAACAGCCCAAAGTCTCCACTATCCAAAGCAAGTCTGGCATTTGCCTTACAGAAGAACAAGAAGTCTTGGACAGATGGACAGAGTACTGCTCTGACCTTTACAACCATACACCAAATGGAGACCCATCAGTTCTAGCATGTCCCGAGAGCAGAGAAGAAGAAGAAATCCTCCCAATTCTCCGGGAAGAAGTTGAGGCAGCAGTGCAATCGCTGAAGAAAGGGAAGTCAGCGGGAGTGGACAACATACCAGCGGAACTGCTACAAGCAGGAGGAGAAGCGATGACTGATGCTCTCACCACTATCTGTAACAAGATCTGGCAGAGTGGGGAATGGCCTACACCATGGACCCAGTCGCTTGTCATCACTCTTCCTAAAAAAGGTAACCTTCAGGAGTGTGAAAACTACCGCACCATCAGCCTCATCAGCCATCCCAGCAAGGTCCTCCTGAAAATAATACTCAACAGGTTGAAACCACAAGCTGAACAAATCATAGCTGAAGAACAAGCAGGATTCATGGCAGGGCGAAGTACCACTGAACAGATTTTCAACCTCAGAATAATCTGTGAGAAATACCTACAGCACCAACAACATCTATATCATGTGTTCATAGACTTCAAGAAGGCATTTGACCGAGTCTGGCATGCAGCTCTATGGGCAACCATGAAAGTGTACAACATCAGCCCTAAAATCATAGAAGTCATCAAAAGCCTGTATGACAAGGCTACCAGTGCAGTCCTCCATAACAGCGTCATCGGGAACTGGTTCAGAACAACAATCGGTGTGCGTCAAGGATGCCTACTCTCTCCAACACTCTTCAACATCTTCCTAGAGCGCATCATGTCAGATGCTCTTGCAGATCACGAAGGCACAGTCAGCATAGGGGGCAGAGCAATCTCCAATCTTCGTTTTGCGGATGATATTGATGGATTGGCTGGAGAGGAACAAGAACTTGAACAGCTTGTACAGAGGCTTGACACCACCTCCAGAGCTTATGGAATGGAAATAAGTGCAGAGAAGACCAAAATGATGACCAACAACACCAATGGCATCAACACGGACATCAAAGTACAAGGCCAATCCCTCAACACAGTGCACAGCTTCAAATATTTAGGAGCCATTGTGTCAGACAATGGGTCTCGACAGGAAGTCCTCTCCAGGATCGCACAAACAACTGCTGCCCTGACAAGGTTGAAGCCCATTTGGAAAGACAGAACCATCAGTCTACATTCCAAAGTAAGACTGCTGCGATCTCTGGTCATCTCCATCTTCCTATATGCTTGCGAAGCATGGACCCTCACAGCAGATCTCCAACGAAGAATACAAAGCATGGAGATGAGGTGTTACAGAAGACTTCTGTGCATTTCCTATACCCAACACATCACCAACGTTGAAGTCCGACAGACCATCACACAAGCCATTGGACAACACGATGACCTGCTCACAGTGGTGAAGAAACGGAAACTCCGATGGTATGGCCACGTCACCAGATCATCAGGCCTTGCAAAGACCATTCTGCAAGGCACAGTGCAAGGAGGTAGAAGAAGGGGGAGACCGAAAAAGAGGTGGGAGGACAACATTCGAGAATGGACTGGTTTGACACTGAGCGAAGCCATGAGGGCTGCTGAGGACAGAGAAAGATGGAGTATGCTGGTTAAGCGATCATCTGTGGTGCCCCTACGACCTTCGGGTTATGGGACAGGATAGGATAGGACATTTTACAAAAAGCAATCGAAGAACACATGACTTTGTAAAAAGAACACTTTTAAACTCAAGGTTAGTTTATTTTGTTCACTCTTCTGAGGACTGATGTTATTTCTAAATGACAGTCTATAATACAATAATGTTAACAGACATGTAGGCCTACCAGTGTCATTTCTTATATATAGTTTAAACTAAAATGTTTGGGTTTTTTCATCTTTGTTGATTGATTTTTCGTCTCTCAAAAAGTGCTCAGAATGTGCCAGATTGCACAGATTTTAACTTAAAAAAAAAAAATTTCCGGGGGGGCATGCCCCCGGACCCCCCTAGGGGGCTCGCCTGCTTTGCAGGCTCGCTCTCGGGGCTCTGCTAATCCTTCCAAAATTTTCCTGGAAAACAAAATTTTCAGAGTAGCATGCCTGATGATGTTTATTAGTTTTAAACTACAATATAAATGTGGTAAAAACTCAGCACATTGGAAGAGTATTGTTTTCAGTAAAATTCTGTAGCTTAAAAGATAATGAGATTGCAGGTGTTCAGCAACGAAATCTTGTTCAATATATATTACCTCATGGTAGCCCCGGGATCTGCTGTCATCTGGTTTGTAACGAAGCATGCTACATTGTACTCTGCAAAACAGTATATTCATGTATTAGTAATATAAAGCTACAATCAAACCAATCTACAGATGTGTTCTATTGTATCACCAGTACAATTTAATGTACCCCCACTATTGATCAAAATAGTCTAATTTTCTGAATTAGTGGCTCAAATCAAAATACATTTAATTTTTAATTGAATTGGAAGTTTAAAGACAACAGGATTTACAAGATTTATGGTTTTGTTTTCTGAAAACATGTAATTCATCTAATTGTCCATCTAGTTAAAATCTTAGTAGGAATATAGGAGATGTATTTGGGGATGTACCCGTACTTAGGAATATCTACATTTTACCTTCTGATATCTTCTGTAGCCGTGACAAAAGCTGCGCCAGTTTTTGCTGCCTGTCCGCAAGTTCACCTCTTCCACTATAGTCCACACGGAACAGTGCCATGATGGAGTCGACGATCTGCGAACAATTTTATGTCAGTCATTAACTTTTTACCTTCAGATTCAGCATTAAAGTATTTAATCCACCAGCTATCTTAATAAACATTAAAACAAGATATATGCACAAGGATTTTAGATGCTGAACATGCATGTTCATTGATAAAAGTGCTCTTTGTTTCAACATATTTTGCCTGGGCAACTTTGCTAGAAAAAAAAATCTTCTGATGAAAAATGAATGAAAAAAAATGAAGTAAGAAAAACAAAAGAATACCAGCAGTTTGAAAACCCCTGGCTCTTCATAGAACTTGGCAGCCACGAAGTCTAGCAATTCATACTGATGTTCACCTTATAAACATAACAAATCTTTGGAGTTATTGAAATATCAGCTGCAATAAATTATTTGAAAGAATACCATAGATACTGAAAAAAACACTATTTACTATCCTATCCTATCATATACTATCCTACTCAAAGGTTGTTGGGGTACCACAGATGATCGTTTATTTACATGTTTGTTAAATTATATAATTAAAAGCTATTTATTCATCATGTGTGTATTTATTATCTTCGACCAGGCCAAATGAATTGTACATTTCTTAATTTGGTGACATGTTTCTGTCCATGTGTGATCAATGTGCTAATAGAATTTACTAGAAGGCAAAGGTCACATGTGTGTATTTGGGAGGGTTAGAGAGAGATGAGGAGGAGGGGAGAATACATAGGTTAACATTGCTGCAAGCATATGAGTCAAAAATCTATTTGTATAATAAATGAATAAAAGTGAATGAATTTCGTATATCAGTTCGAATAGCAACTTACTTGTGTAGGCTCTTGCATACAACACATTGTCAAGCACTGCACTCTGATCTAAGTTGAATCTGTCCGCAATATCTCTTAACCTGTCTGGCCGACTAATTGCTTTGTAAGGAAAAAAGCATTACAATGCATGAATTAAATTGAATAAAACAGAACTACTATCATTAAAACTTTCCAATGTAGGTTTGTTTTCATTATCATGAATCAAATACAAGTGAATAGTAATAATAACAGATATTTATATAAAGCTTTTTCATAATTACATCCATTCAAAGCGCAGTTCTTACGCATTGGTACTTAGCGTTAAAATCAAAATAGTTTAAACTCATTTTGGAGACCCTCCATATGCGGTTGCACCCACAGAATGAGACAAAATAACTGAAGTGTACAATAAATACAGTACTACCTGAAGAACCATCTTAAAAATAAAATAGTGGATACAATGTATTCTCAGTGTCGATAAAGACCACTTTTCCACCAGTATAGCCGCTGTTGTTCGGAAGCTGTGCTGACACTGAAATAAATAATGTTTATGAACACACTTTCGTGCTGTAATCACAAGACAATTTTATGCAATCGTAGAGCAGGCTGGGGAACTCTCCTCGGATCCGCGATTTTCCGAGAAAAGGTACCGTCACTCCTGAGAAAATTAAATAGAGGTCGGAGAAAAAAAATCGCTCCGAGAAAAAACAAAAAACAACGCAATCTCCAAGTACAAGTCTCGATCCATGTCCTTGTCCAGCTTTATTTTTCTCGTCACTAAAAATGCCGCCTGCACCCGCTATTGTTACATCGAATTCACTGCCCAATAAGGCTTACTAGCATCACTTGACTACAGCGGGCGAAAGAGAAAGAAACCTTACTTTTTTAATTTTATAACAAACATTCTCTGTAAGAATTCAGTTCTAAAAGAATTTAAATAAGCAGGCTTAATTCATAGGAGAAAGCCTCAGAATGACTCTAGTTTTCATTAAAATTAATTTTCGGATAGGTGTTGCCCCTGTAACCCAACTCGACCTAGGCTCCCCGACCCCCGTGTTTTTTTCAAGCTGGAGAAAGAAGACTGAACATTCTCTGTTGAGATACTGAACATACTCTATTGATAAAGAAAAAGGCGGAATATTGATAAAAAGAATGAAGATACTGAACATACTCTATTGATTCTGAAGTTATTTCTGCTAAACTAATAAATAATCATGAACTGAAATGTGAAGTACATGTGTCTGCCTGGCTGATACTATTACTAACTTGTAAATTTGTGTTGACTTCTTTTCTAAATATAATCAACAATGGTACTCTGAAGTGTAACTGCACTCCATGTCATGGGTAACTACTACTACTATACTACTACTAATGATAATGTCCTTATGAACACATGATGACTATTATGAAAAACATCCACGTTTATCTCTCACAAAAAGCATTCTTTTTGGGTTTTACATGCTATGAAACGTTCAGCTTCTGGGGACGAAGCCCCCCAGATCCTCCCACCGGGGTCTTCGCCCCTGGACCTGACGGAGGCCCCTTGGCCCTGGCCGGATTTCAGAGATTTTTGCTTTGTACTGTTTCCCAGCCTGATAGAATCATAAATGTCATCATAGATTGTGAAGAGGAGAGTTTGGCACTGTTGGCACTGTAATCTTGTTTTACTCACCACACAGAGTATGTGAAAGTTGAGTCTTCCCTGTTCTAAACTCTCCAAACACTTCAGTGATGGCCATACTCTCAATTCCACCACCCAGCAGTTTGCTACAAAACAATAATTCTATACAGTTGTTACATAAGTCAACAAAGTTGTGCTTTTTAAATTATTTATTCCTTCATAAAAAATATATATTATAATTTATATGTTTTGTCTATGCATTGTGCACATTGTGTTTGTGTGAGAGAGAGAGAACAATTGTGTGAATATTTCTTCTTGTCATGTCTTGAACATTTTTTTTTAAAATTTATTTTAACAACTTTATTATTTCCAAGGTGAAATTCGGGCACTTTCATTTTTGAAAGTACAACAACCCCAAGTGAAGCGCTTTACCCACGGTATATGCTGGGTGTGTTCTTGTCACCGGCACTCACCCGTCTAGGACATGAGCGTCAGGATCTTTAAAGTCCTTTATGATGGAATGCATGTGACACAGACTAGACCTCCGTTTATACTCTCATCCGAAGGAGTAGGAAAAGGGAGTAAAGTGTCTTTCCCAAGGACACAACACAATGCCCCAGCCTGGGCTAGAACTCTGGACCTTCAGATCCGTAAGTTAACGCTCTAACCACTCGGCCACCACGCTCTGTCTCTTAAATATACACATGCATGCATACAGCTGTCGCCCACATTCACCACCAACTGTGGTGCATACTTTAGCTCTATACTTCCAGTTGAGATTCGAAACACTTGTTTTCTTTTATCAGCATACTCCAGGGCAGTTTGAAAAGCTGCAACCTGTTGAAAATTACAAAGGTGCATTATTTTAATATAAATAAATAGACAATGTATAACTCTTTAAAAATCTAGAAGGATAAAAACAACATCTACATATATTGTTAATAAAACATGGGGTAAAAAAAAGTTTATTTTTTAAGGTCATAAGTTATTTTAATATTTTATGTTTATAATTCAAACAGGATTTGAATAAGGACAATTCATAACATGAGAAGGAATGAATTAAAATACATTACTGACATGTTAACATATTTTAATTTGTTTTTTCAAACAAAACTTTAATTGAAAATAAATTACACATAGTTTCGCTGCAGCCTCTTTAATCTTTTCCATCTTTGCCTCGGAGATGCCTTTGATTGTGCACATCTTCTTTCTTGTCGTCATGTGAATTCCCTAAGAAATGAAAAAATGGGAAAAAGGGAGGGAGAGATATGACCACAGCATGCATATTTCCATGAACAGAGCAAATAGCTATAAGAATGAATGTTGGTTACAGATCACAGTACTTTGACTCCGATACAAGAATAAAGCATATATATGTATAGCATTTATTCTTCTTCTTCTTATTATTATTCTTATTATTAGTATTAAGTATGATATCTATTGCATTACTGCTAGTATGGTACAGTTTAAAATAATGAAAAGTCCCCAGTCTCAGGACTCCCACATTTACGTTTGCAGTAATGATCAAACCTATAATTTATAATCTCCCAAAATTATTTAGTCGATGTGTTGTTGTTTGTATTTTTTTCTTCAGATATACAACTATAAAATAAATAAATAAATACCACTAACAACATTGCTGTACTAAATGACAGATCCTGTTTCTGCCAACACTTTGAGCAGCTCTATATAAGAACAATAAAATAAGTAAATAAATACATAAATAATGGCAGTGCACCTGTTAAGTAAACTTTTTAAAAATATATTATCATTTGGTTAAATTTTTACTTTTATAATACATACTCCAGCTTGTTTCAGTTCTTTTTACCTTGATTGTGCATATTCCAGCTTGTTTGAGTTTCTTAATGTCTGCAACATTCTGAAAGAGAAAAAAAGTCAGATATAAGTATGTATATGAGGTAACCTGAAGCACAGCAGGAAAACCACAAATAAATTAGACATTGACATAGAGAAGGTAGTGGTGGTGCACCCAAATAATGCCCCTTAGTGGTTGTAAGGCTGACGAACAAAATTAGAAGAAGAAAAAAAAATCAATCAATATTTTATATATAATACAAAATTGACACTTACAATTCCTTGATTCTGCAGTTGATCAATATCTTGGAAAAATGACTCCTGCACAGCAATAGCAGATTAAATAAAATTAAATTAATTATACAACAACAATAAAAAAGGTAATAATACAGGAAAACAAAAATGTACTTTTTGACTCGCGTGCATAGCAATGTGAGACTATGTTCTCACCCCCAGCTCCCTCCCTCCCTTCCCTCTCCTCCCCTCCTAAAATATTTTTTCCAGATTTTCGCAAATATATGCGAGACGAGTCCTATAAATGGTCCATAAATGATATTTTTAAAATGCCGGTTTGTATAGGTTTTTGAAGTGGCGTTGGCCATAAACTATGAGATATAAAGTCCAAACTTGTTGTATTTAGAGATAATAGATTGATCTTTCTTATGTGTTGCGTTTTTGTGTTGATCTTGAAGGTCAAGGTCATTTTAGGCCTTGCAAAAGCATACAAAAAAATAAGTAATTGCATGTACAGTGGAATAGTTATTTAACCTATAGTATGCGACAACATTGGGTTGTTGATAAAGACATGCATAGGAGGTCATGTGAGGGTCAAGGTAATCCCAAGGTCAAGGTCATTGAAGGTCTTTTTTTTTTTTTTTTTTTTTTTTTTGGGGTGGTGGTGTAGGGGGGGGGGGGGGGGGGGTGGCGTAGCATAATACAACGTTTGCTGTATTTTATTGTATTTGATAGTACATGAGTGCATTTGGAGCCAGAGGTCAATGTCATCTCAAGGTCAAGTGCATATAAAGATGAAAGTGGGTACATGTATTACTTTGAATTTTAATGCCACCAATTCATTTTGTTTGTATTTTTCTTCTGGGCACTCATTTTCGAGTTTCATAAGGAACTTGTGAGTTATATGGGCTTTGACCTTCTAGTTTTTGTTGTTTTTTTTAATAGAGAGACACCAACATTAAATTAACTCTGTTTTGTTCTTCTTATGAAAATCTTAATACGTGATAAGAAGGTGGAGATGGAGTCCATTACAAAATATAACGTGTAGTAATATCAATTAGATTTTTTTTAAAGGAATCTTTTTAGCTTTCTTTTAACCTGTTTGTAATAAACGATCTCTGAAATACCTCCTCGTCATCACTTTGTACTTCTGGTTCTGCAACAACTTGATCTTCCATTTTATTAGCTCTAGAAGAAAGATAAGTACAATTTATTTGTAATCTCTATAAGCTGTCGTCTGCTTTGGATAAACTAATTTGTGGGTTCTGTCCCTTGAATGCTCTTTAGCGCTGCATTTCCAACCTTTAACGCGAACATTTCCTGTTTCCGGTCAATGTGCATGCTATCGTTTACTTTGAGTCGCAGAAGCGTGGTTTACGGAGAAATTTGTCATTTGCGTCAAAATAATATTTTGTCAAGTCTCACAGTTACACTTTACAGAATGGTAAGTACCCATTGTTGCTTTTTGGAAAATAAAATCGAAGTATTTGTTGTATATTTAGCAAAAATCTCGATTTTATTAATTAACCACGTGCGGTCTGAGAATCGCGGCTTTGTGACGTAAACTTGTGATTTTCAATTTGACTCTAAAACACACGGCCCAGGGCCGGACCTGGGAAAAGTTGAGGGGGGGGGGTTACAGATTCAGCGAAGGCGCGAAGCGCCGAGCCTTCTAGGGGAGTCCGGGGGCATGCCCCCCCCGGAAATTTTTTTTTTCAAGGATGCAAAATGGTGCAATCTGGTGCAATCTGAACCTTGAAAAAGCCATTTATGATGGTCTGGGACTTTGAGCTTTTTAAACAAATTGAACTGACAAACTCTGGGGTACAAAAATAATCATCTGCCCGTCCCTTAAAAAAACAACAACAAAAAAACACACACGAACATTTATTTATCAGCAGAGATGTTTTGTATACTATTATTGTTCACTACATTTTGTTGATCGTTAACAGTATAAAGCTTTACCTTGTGATTTATGAACATCACCGCCCTGCTTTCACTTTCAGTCTTGCTGCACTAGGTTCCTCGGCATTAGTACCATTTGTGAATTGTATCTTCTGGCAAAACAGTTCACTGCCTCTTTGAAGTCAATATCAACATCCCTGTGCACTTTCAGTAAAGCAAGTCCATTGAGTCTATGTTGCCCCATTGTAGAGCGCAGGTAGTTTTTCAGGTTGCGCAACTGACTGTTTGAACGCTCACACTCGGCAGTAGTGACAGGCAGGGTGCAAAGGTTCTTTAGCATGATGAACAGGTTGGGATAAAAGTCCCTGTCACAATGTTTCAGTGCTTCTGATGCCGTGGATGGGATGATAGCTGTCGCATTCTCAGCAGCACTTCGCCATTTGCAAACCCACCTTTGGTATTCTGCATCAAGGGTAGCGTTGTCTGGTAGATCAGACTCCCACAACATTGCCAGTGTCCTCACCCCTTCTGGAACCTGCATGAAACCATTCTGGTTTTCTATTAGGGTCGTTCTCTGGAAACATGCTGAAAGTGTGACATAGATGTAAAAAAAAAAACTTTTGAAGAGAAAGTTGTTACATGCACAATATTTAAGTATATATTTGTCCTTTCTCCCTTTATAATTTTTTTTAAAATTGTTCTTTTAGTTACCGAGTACCAACACCTTAAAGGTATAGGTAGAAGCATATGGACGGATGCAACATAGTAACCAAAGGAACTGCTAAAAGGTGTCCAAAACTCCTAGTTATGTAAATTTTAAAATCATTTTATAAAAAAGTATCTATTTCAAGAAGATAACATTTTTAAAAAATACATTAACAAGAATTTTAGTGCTTCTGAGAAGTCATAAAATAAATACATTTTCCGAAGGCCGATCGCAACTAAGTAACTATCGGCTGTGGCTACTTCGTTGCGTCCGACCTACTTTTTAAAACTAACCCTCTCCCGACAATCACAAATAATAAATATTCACATCAATAATATTCTTAAAACTGGAAACATTATAATAATTGTAAAAATAAAGATTAAAGTTTGATTCTTTTACTTTGGTAATCAGAATATTGACGGACGCAACTTCGTGTGGATTCAAAGCAACGAAAACACTTTTTCAAATTTCGACGATACCGCGCATCAATACAGCATCTAATTATAACAAAATATAATCCGCTACTTCCGTGACTATTTTTATACCTAAAATATAGTTCCATTTATTTTTAAACCTAAGTTATTAATTTTTAAAGGTGGACGGACGCAACTCAAGATATTAGTAACGAAGGATACCAGCAATCAAAGAACACCAAATTCTATTCATAATTGGGGTCTATCAAGATTACTTATCTTTTAATAACAAAAAAATAGTGCAGTGCTAAAAATAGAAAGCATTCATTCCCGATTATTTTGAACAACTTTAGTGAGAGGAGGCTGTCGGTGACTGTGATATGTGAAGTAACGAAGCGTTGCGTCCGTCCAACTAGTTTTGGTGACGCAATAGATTATCAAGTGGCACCTCAACATGACGCTGAAGCGTGTATCGGCAAACCTTAATAGACATTTTCAAAGTTTGTACCACTTTCAGCCATAAAACTGAGCGAGATAAACAAATAATCTGATAAAAAAATTCTGACCGTCAGCATGTCACAAAATGGCGCTGTGGAATTTCATAAATTTTAGCAGAAAAACACAAATTAAAGAGAATCACTTTAGTTTTAAATGGAAATCCTTTTAAATAATATAACATTAATATATACTCAACACAATAACAACAAAACAGACACAGATAATTGGTTTCTTATATATTTTATTTGTTCTCAAAGTGAAGTACCCCCCAAGGGCAGGTTTTTGGAGACTAACCCATTAAAGTGCTTGGCACCAGACAAAGACCATCAACTGCTAGGTCAGCATTTTTGAACCTCGAGTCCAATTCGATTGACAGGTGTTCCAAAAAAGGAATGGCAATGCTAATCTTGAAATATTCTTCTGGAGTGGCCGCAGGTTGGTTGTCACGGAGAGTCTGTCGGGATGCTTGACGAGGAACAATAACATCAGTTGTCAAAGCATTCGCCATTTTGCTGACTTCACCGAACCAGGCAACGAACGCTGTGTCGACATCTCTTCTAATAGAAGACATGCAGTTACTGACCGCTTTGATTTCCCTGTAGGCATCGACAACATCTTTTGTCCTTTTCTGCAGCTTCACTGTCAAGGGTTTTAAGTAACGCAAACAATTGCGGACGACAACGAATGCAACGAGGAAAGCACTGCTGCTCAAGGTGTGGAGAAAGCCAGTTGCCTTGGTCAGTGTCTCACTGTCCCAATTGTCACTGTCTTCACACATTTGTCCCAAACAGTCGTGAACAACCAGAAAGAGAGAATCTGATGTATAAACCTCCAGTGCTTCATGTTTTTCTACCCATCTTGTTCTGCACAGATCAACAAGCTTTGTTTTTGTCGTGTCAGGCTGAGATGATTCGATGGTATCTTCAAGTTTTCTTTGTCTCTTTGGAGAGTTTGAGAAAAACAGTGACAGTTCCCTCAGTGCTCCCATCATGTTCTTCACTGCAGGCAAGCCGCGTGCTTTTACAATGCAGAGACTCAAGCTATGGGAAGCACAGTGTCTCAGGTAACAGAATGTAGTTACTTGTGATAAAAGAATCAGTGGTTGAAATTGAGTAGAGTGGAAGAGGATTTATTTTTTTATAGTGCCTAGGGGAGAGGGTTGAAATTTCTCCCCAAATTTACTTATGATTGTAAAAAAAAAAAAAAAAAAAAAAAAAAAAGAGGTACATAGTCAGGCCAGGGGGGGGGGGGTTACGTAACCCCTGTAACCCCCCCCCTAGTACGGGCCTGACTGACGCGTAGTATGACAGGCTCTGAATTATTTTCTTTCGTCTTTGTAAACTCGTAGGCCTCCTACATACGTATGAAGAATGTATAGTATGTAACATTAATTGATGCCTTCGGATGAGAGTATAAAGCTAGCGATACACGGTAAGACTAGATCTTATGATACCCGCGTATGCCGCTGCAGATCTGATGTCTTTGCTGATACACGGTATGTATGAGTCATAAGCCTGTCGGTAAAGGCATCTCGTAGTCTACGGCTAACTAGATCTAAATAGTTGCAAAAGCAATTGTTATTAGCGCGTGATAAATTGATGACGCTTGTTTTTCAAAACGTCATTACAATTTTTTTAAAGTAATATTAATATGCATTGCACAAATATATTATTCTTTATTTTCATATCGTTCATTGACATGAGTCACACGACAACAAAAATCACGCTGTCGGCTGTACATACGATCCAGCAAAATATTGCAGGCTTCATGAAACCGCGCCTGTATTGATGAAAGTGAGCGGTTTCTGGTCCCTTGGTCTTTGTAGACCTGCAATGATGTGTCCCATAAGCAGCTATGTTCATGGTACAACTCAGTCAAACTTCCTGTTTGGTGCTTCGGCAGGTCTGCCATTTTTCAGTTTGTAGGTCGCGGTTTTTCAGTGACCTTCACCTCGGAGTTCAATCAAATAGCTGTTTTGATTGGCTGTCTGACCTCCACTGTCGTATCGCGCCGTGAAAAAATAGAACATGCTCTATCGATAAGACTTGACGACAATTCCTACCGATCCGGGAATTTCCGTAGTCATATGCGGGTATCATAAGATCTAGTCTTACCGTGTATCGCCGCCTTAATAAACTGAGGTCTAGTCTGTGTCGCATACAGTGTGATTGTGAGTGATTGTCATTGAATGATACAATGATGAATGATACATTCTAATATTTCTATGATCCTTCATAACGGACTTTAAATATCCTGACGCTCATGTCCTAGACGGGTGAGTGCCGGTGACAAGAACACACCCAGCATGCACCTAGGTCCTTCTCCCCCATCCCTAGCTGCCCAGGATTGTGCTAACTAAGTTGTCTGGGGCGTTATTACTATGCGCCAAAAGGCTGCAAGTTGGCACCAAGGGCGGCTTGAGTTAAATCCTGTATTGGCCAGTGCCTTGAGCAGCTCTTGAGCTGAAAAAGCGCTATATAAGAACGATTAAATGAATAAATAAATATGCCTACGAAATACGAGACGTCACAGCTGAGGTAGTATGAAGTCGAAGAGCAAAGAAAAACAAGACGTTGGTTATTTGACCAGGTAAATGCTTTTCTGGCCAAGTTTAATTATTGTATTAGCAAACGGGTTCCTTGAACTGTTATACTATAAATAAAGTATAATGTGAAATTTGCAACCTTTTATTTTCATGATATGTTCATTGTTCGGTACTTCTTAGTTTCTGATCAGATTGCCATGACTCATGAGATGTGCAACCCAGTCGGCTTATGTAACAAAAATAGTTCCTCATCAATGGCCAGACTTAGCTGTCTACTGCATTAGGGATCTTTGTTTGACTTTAGATCTTGCTGAATGTTGATTGACTTATTACCTGCAGATATGTCACTTCACCATTGTTTACACCCCACAACTACATTAGGGTCAACATTTGGCAGTCCTGATGTAGCTCTTCGTGCTTTATACGTACTCAAAATTGTCTTGCCTCACTAATTAATTCAAGACAATGCATACATAACGCACTGTATTGTGTAATACTAAAGAAGTCAGACATGCAACTTTTTTGCAATGTTATTAAAAAAAAGCAACCACCTAATTTTCACAATGTATGTAAAAACATGCAATACTGTCAGAAAGGAAAGGAATTTTACATCCCTTGATGCCTAGACTAGACAACCTTGCTGAGGTCCAGGCTTGTCGATTCAATACTATTGGCAATAGTGACAGACTGAAGCAATGGTAATATTCGATATGTATTTGACTGTCTAACTTGAGTCATGGCTGTGAATCAAATATTATCTATATGTGTAATTTTAGATTGTCAGATTCAAATTGTAATTTTTGATTGTCACTTGTCAGATTCAAATTGAGCCGGAGCCTTTTAGCGCTGTGTTGACGCTCGGCTATTGATTTGCACATGCGTTGAAGTTGAAGGTCATCTTATCAGCTTGATCGTGCGCGCACAAGCACTAAACGTTTTAGAGACAAGTTCTAAAACATGAAATAATTATGTTGAAAACACAATTATACTCTTTCGTAGTTGGTGATGTGCACCAATGACAAAGTCCAAAAGACCATCACAAGCCATTGAACAACATGGTGACATATTCGCAGTGGTGAAGAAACAGAAACTTTGATGGTATGGCCACGTACCCAGAGCATCAGGCCTTGCAAAGACCATTCTGCAAGTCACGGTGCAAGGAGGAAAAAGAACTGGGAGACAGAAAAAGATGTGGGAGGACAACATTTGAGTATGGACTGGTTTGACACTGAGCGAAGCCATGAGGGTTTCTGAGGACAGAGAAAGATGGCGTTTGCTGGTTAAACGATCATCTGTGGTGCCGCGACGACTTTTGAGTTACTGGATAGGATATGACACAGTATTTTTCATACAATTATCACACATGAAATATGGTGAACACGCGATACATGTTTCACAATTGTTTTGTAGATTTTGACTCGCATGCATAGCATTAGCAGTGTGAGTCTATGTACTCAACCCTTCATCCCCCTCCTCACCCCAAATAATAATGTTGGTTTTTTTATTTATGCAAATGTGTGCAAAATGAATCCTAATTAGTAAAAAAAATTATATAGAAAAAAAGGTTTGTCCTCCATCTGTCTGTGCAAAACTTTAGGTGGATAAGTACTCGGTCTCTTTGAGTTATCACAACCAAACTTGGTAAGATGGTATATCAGACCTCATAAATGATCAGTGGATGAATGATCAAGGTCACATGATTAACTAATGTTAGTTTTAAAAAAATAAAGACAATTATTTACAAAATCTCACTTTTTTTCTTTCCAAGTTATTAATATTGAATTTATGATTCTTTGATGCATGACAAATATCAATGAGGCACACATACTTATACTATACACATTTGGTCAACCTCCTCACTCCAAAGACAACTCAAGGTCACTGGGGCTGTCCAAAGTCGGTTAGTAAAGGTACTTTGAAGTGACCTTGACCCTAAACTATGAGAGATACTCAGATATAAAGTCCAAACTTGTATAAATTAGAGGTGATGTTTGATCTTTCATGTATGTTCCGTTATTACATTGATCTTGAAGGTCAGGGTCATTTTATGCATTGCAAAAACATTATTTAAAAAAATTAGAATGATTGTTCATTTAACACATAGTATGCAACAACTCCAAGGTAAGGTAATGTTGCTGTGCTACCTTGTCATCTCCATCTTCCTTTACGCTTGTGAAACCTGGACCCTCACAGCAAACCTACAACAAAGAATACAAAGCATGGAGATGAGGTACTTAGAAGGCTTCTGGGCATTCCCAACGACGAAGTCTGACAGTCCATCACACAAGCCATTGGACAACACGATAACATACTCACAGTGGTATTAAAGAAACGAAAACTCCAATGGTATGGCCACGTCACCTGAGCATCAGGCCTTGCAAAGACCATCCTGCAAGGATGCAGAAGAAGAGGGAGACAGAAAAGGAGGTGTGAGGACAACATTCAAGAATGGACTGGCTTGACACTGAGCAAGGCCATGGGACAGGGTGGAGAATTTTCCTCGGATCCACGAATTTTCGCAGAAGGCATTTGCATTTCCGAGAAAAAAATATTGAGTTCTGAGATTTTTATTTTTCGTCCGATATATTTTTTGCGGAACCCCTCCATGCCGCATCTAAGTTATTTTGTCGGTCATTCAATGCGTTCAGAGAAAGCGCCCGCCCGCGACAGTTATACAGAGCTATGCTATATATAAAGCTTACTATATATGCCTACTATGAGCAAGAAAACAAAATCGGGTGACCACTACTGGGAACAGTAGCCTATAAAGCACCCCGCCCCCGCCGGATTTCAGAGATTTCTTGATTCAGTTGTTCTCCACCCTGATGGGAGTTGCTTAGGACAAAAAGATGGAGTGTGCTGGTCAAACGATCATAGGTGGTGCCCCAATGACTTTCGAATTCCTGAATAGGATAGTATGCAGCAACATTTGGTTAAGTGATCAAAATGCATGACAGATCGCGTGAGGGTCAAGGCCATCAGTTTTTTGGGCAGAGAGGGGAGGGGGGAGTAGGTATAATATGACTTTTGCGGTACTTTATTTGATAGTACATGCTTGTATTTAGAGCCGAAGGTCATTGTCAACTCAAGGTCAAGAGCATAGAAAAATCAGAAGTTGGTATTTGCATTTTAAATGCCACAATTTGATTTGATTTTTTTCTGGGCACTAATTTCATTATAAATTTTGCATGTCCTATAAGGAGCATGTGAGTTATACGGGTTTGCCCTTCTAGTTGATTGTTTTACTTCACCATGAGAAACACTTCAAGTAAGGTTAACTAAGATTAAGATTGCTTCTTTCATTTGTTCACCGACCATTCTTCACAGCATGTGACTGGTACTAGTGGTAGGGATACTGTGTAATAGTCACTAATGGTAATAATAGTCTATTATAGAGATTTATGGTAGCCTACATAGTCATAGTGGCCTTTAAACTTCTTTTTTAATCTGTTTCTGTTTGAATAATTCCCGAGATGTTGGTCCAAACAAGATGGTTAAGACAATCTTCATTAAACTCGTAGCAATAATTAAATGAATCATAGTCTGTAGCTGTGGCATTATAATTCATATTAACAGCTCAGGATACCTCGCACACCTTTCATTTTGTCAAGTTTCCATGGAAACTCCCAACTATTATTTTTACTTGAAAGTATAAGCACTAAATTGGTAGATTAATTGATAAGAATTTTTTTTTAAAGGACTTTCTTAGTTTAATTTATAAATCAGTTTTGTGTGTATGCATGGTTTGACTTTTGTGTTTGTTAAAGCTGTATACTCCAATGTTTATTGTTTTTGTATTTTTAAAACCAGGCTACAGATGAAGTCAACCCCAAGGCATATCCTCTGGCAGAGCCTCAGCTGACCCAGAAAATTTTGGATCTAGTGCAGCAGTCAGCAAACTACAAACAGCTACGTAGAGGGGCCAATGAAGGTTAGTCTGAGACCCCAAAGCACACTTGTGCTCCGTACTGTTTCTTCACCCATCTTATGGACACAGTGTTGGTAACTGTTCTGTTGTTTCTATTGATAGGATGTATTTTATTGTTGTGTTTTCTATCTTTCTCTCTACCTCTTCTCTTCCCCTGCCACCCCCTCTGGTTACTGATTACGTTATGTGATACTATTAGACTACTTTTAATTATATACCACTGTGTATTGCTACAGCCAATTTCTGTTATAAACAGCAAAATAGGACCGCCATTAGTTTGCCCTTTAAAAAAAAAAAAAATTAGTTATTCACTTATTGTTCAGCCGAGTTTTTAAGTCACAACCTAACCTTATCCTGCTTCTACTGGACTGCCAGAAGACCCTAATCCACAAAATAAATAAAATAAATTACTGGTAGGCTTACTGTGCCATGTGCTTTGTAAAATCAAAACAACTCTAAATTCTGCTTCTATTGGCTCTTACAAAAATGGATAAACAATTATTAGGTCTACTTGGCAGTCATATTTTCATTTTACCAATTCAAGCCTAAACATTGTTGGTCATTCCCCACCCATCATGAACGCAAAGAGAAAATCTAATAAAATGGGATGGAATAGGGCATGGAGGGTGATATAAAATTATGTTGTCAGAGAATAAACAATCTATGTTAGTAATAGCAAACCTATGTCACTGATCAGATAGGCTAACTGGGTACCAAAACTACACTAAGCATTTCTAAATCCAAATTATTTTAGAATTTATTGAATGTGATGTCATTGAACACATAAAAATTTGCAAGGAACATAATCCTAATATCTTGAAGTTTTACTGCATTCTTGTTCAAAATATAAGAATTCTGGCAGTTTAACATGACATTAATTAAAAGGGTTTATGCCTTAACCCTTAATGGAATTGGAGGTTTGATGGGGGTGGATAAAGGAGGGAAACGTGTGTGGGGTTGTTGTCTCTTTTCTGAGGGGTGGTTTCTTTGCTCCCTGGGAACCCCCTCTCCTCCTCCTGCCATAATGTGACCCTGCTCTGTCTCTCTCTCTCTCTGTCTCTCTCTCTCATTGTGTCTACTTTAAAATTTTAACTCGCAATCTGATTCAGTTAATATGATAAATGTAATTATTCCTTTTTGTTTTGTTTGGTTTTGTTACTCAAAATTGTTTGGCTGGTGATTAATTATTTTATTTATTGTAAACTTCCAGTGAGGATGTTTATGAATGTGTGTGACCAAGTGTGAGCACTTTAGGTATTATGCTAAATAAAAGCTATTATTCATATTATTAAAATTTGAATTTGTTTTGTCCTATTTGGACCTTTTCCCTTGTCTTAACAAGTTTTTTAATTTGCATGTGCATGTTGTTCTGAATGTCGACCACTGAACAAATATCTTGTGTCTAATAATAAATGTATGCAACATGTTTAATGAAGCCACATATTTCTGATTTCATGATAATTTGCACAGCCACAAAGACTTTGAACAGAGGTATCAGTGAGTTCATCGTTATGGCAGCAGATGCGGAACCTCTGGAAATTCTGCTTCACCTGCCCCTTTTGTGTGAGGACAAGGTAAAGATGTCAATATTATAAATTCAGTATTTCATTCAAAAAGGTTTTCAGTACTTGTAAATTTAGATGAAATATTTTGCCAAGATTTGCCATGAAATGTTACCTTTTTTATTTTATTTAGAAGTAATCATTGCAGCATAATAAAATGGGATACAGGAGTTTTGCATTTTCTTTTTAGGCTGAAGGTTGAACTAGCTTATTTATTTACTCAAACATTTATTTTGATAGTGTGTGTTTGTACTTCACTTCATCCTGTGTTATTAAGACACAAGAAATTATTTTAAATTGTTTAGTCAATTTAATACATTCCTGGTTGAAAATAATTTTTATTTAAAAACAAGTTTCCTCACTCAGATCACTCAAATGTTTTTTTGTTTTTTTTTTCAGAATGTTCCCTACGTCTTTGTGAGATCGAAGCAAGGTAATAGTATAAGTACTTGCATAACAAGTTATGTGGTTATTTGTTTGTTTGTTTATGTCATCATCATGTGTTATATAAATAGCTCAATTTTGTCAAAATGTATCTACTCTTTCATCTTCTGAAAATAAAATAAAAACAAACTAAAAATAGTAATAATCGTCTTAGATTAGGTACCGGCAGCCCCTAAAACTAAAAGAATCCCTTGCCATTATGATAACTAAAAAATGAGATATTTGGATAGATACAGCAAAACTAAGAATAACAAAAAAAACAGCAAGTGTCTAGCTCAAATAGTTTCCGAGATACAAGACAAAATGTTTTGACAGAAATTGGGCCGTTTTAGGCCATTTTTTGCAAATTTCATGGTAAGCATACTTTGACATTCCACATTTTCTTAATTTCTTGTCAAAATTGATCAAACTTCTGGGATTCTGAATAAAGTATTGTTCAGAATAAGCCCAATTTTTTTGGCTGGGATGGCAATAGTGGCTTTTGATTGCCAGTCAGCCAAAAATGCCTTGCGAGCTAAAATTGCATGCGTCAAAAACAAAAGAATTTCCAAGTGACACAACTTGTACATTTCTTGTCCAATTGTAAAAATTTAAAGTGTTCGGTGAATAACTTTTAAAATGCTTCAAATTGACATCCTACAACACAGTAGTATTATAGATTTAAAATTTCACCCCTTTCCCCACCAACCACCCCTTCCTCCCACCACGCACCTTCCATCCCGGGTAACGTAAGAGGTTAGTATTCCCTAGTAATTGCAGGAATGTCATGAATAAAGCTTGCCTTTCACAGATCAGAAGTTACAAAACCATTAAAATGCTATAAATGATTTTAAATGGCTATATTTGTCATAATAAATGTGCCCTAATAGTCTGTTTTATCACATTAGCTTTTCTGAGGCTTTTTAGGTTTTATGGACTTCATTAGTTCATTCTGAATTTTGTAGTTAACTTTGTAATAATTGGGTGTGTGCATTGTTTGCTGTTTTCCAACTTCAACCATTAACTTTTCTGGTGCACATATCTTTACATGTGTCACTTGGTGAAATAAATTACTGAATGTTACTTCTTCACATAGCAGACTACGCATAGTCAATAGGCCTACCAATACCGGAAGTTGAAACACAATCGCCAGTGACCATTTTATATTTTTTAAATATACAAAATCGGCTGGATAATTTGTACTTTCATCTATAATAATTTACATTAGAAACCTCAAATTATATTTTTCAACATAAACATTATAAATATTATGTCAGAAATCGAACCAAAAAAAAAAACAACGAAAACCTGCTTCACTAATGAGGTTTACTATATTCTAGACTAGTTATTTATCTGTTTGCACTGCTATCAAATTGTACGCAATTACACAAAATTAAACATCATAACACTCTTAAAAATACATTGGCATTGTATAGAATTGGATGTAGAAGACATTTACAGCGATAACGGTGTGAACTAGCTGTTTGCTGATTTGGGGCGAAATTGTTAGCACACTGGATGCTGCCATTTTGAAATTGGCGTCACCACATTTGATCACGCGTGACCTTGGCATTTCAACCAATGGACGCGTACAATACATATAATCTTGTCGGAAACGAGATTTTAAGAAAGAAAAATGAATTATCTTTCGAATGATACCTTATTTGATATGCCTAATATTTCAGCAAGAGGACGAATTTTTAGTTTAAATTTTTCAATTTGCAATAAAATTCGTTAAAATGAAAATTTATATATCATATTTGACATCATTTTAAAGATTGCGAAACACACTTTTCATTGATGTATGCCATTGCATGGTTCTATTTATAGTACACACCCGGCGAGAGTTTTAAACAACGTGGCCAAAATCGTCTTGCTTTGAAAATCGGGCCACCGCTGCAATTTTTGACAAAAATTGTGATTTTCAACAATGGATTTTTAAATAACGGTACCATATCCACACTCACTCATGCACTCAAACGAAAGAATAAAACATCATCTTTAAAATTCATACAAGGTTTATTGCATAAAAGCATTAAATAAAAGTGCTAGACCAGTTTGAAACAAAGAGGTTGGAGGGCAAATGTTTGAAGCATGACCTACTGCTATGAAGGGCCTGCCGGTACGTACTTAGATCTACAAATTTCATAATGATAACTCGTCGGTGTCCATTCAAAACCTCGTATGTCCCAAAATACAGTTTTGAGAAAAATGAAAAAAACTGTTTTAAAAAATCAGGTTTCACCAAAACAAATGGTTTTAGTATAATTTGCATTCAATAATGAACAGGAAATTTGGCAGTGATAGTGAAAAGACTTAGAGCGCATGCTTTTTTGAGAAATAGACAAAAATGTTCACATACGAGGTTTTTACTATTTTGTATGAGCTGGAAGTTGCAACTTACGAGGTTTTGACTGTTTTGCTTGAGCTTGAAGCTGCAAGTTATAAGGATTAGTCACAACAGCAAACAAAAAAGGAAACATTAATACAAAATAAAAGACCGAAAAATGCAGTTAAAACATTGTCAATGTTGTTTTATTCAATAATGCAGACACAACCCTTGTCTTTATAAAACTGAAATAGGCTTATAGGCCATTGATAGATTAACACTGTAACACCCAGCAATCAATGAACGCGTTGTTGCATTCATTACTGACATAATAATGTCCTTCTGACCAGTACAAGCCCTGTACTTAAAGCAGCACGTCCTTTCTCGGAAATTTCCTGTGAACTGAATTATAAGATATAAGCTAAGTAACACATGACACTTGTGTGAAGTTTTTATTACCATAACATAACAGTCTAAATGAACTTTTATTACCATAACATAATAGTCTAAATGAACTTTTATTACCATAACATAATAGTCTAAATTAACTTTTATTAACATAATAGTCTAAATTAACTGTTATTACCGTAACAGTCTAAATGAACTTTTATTACCATAATAAATGAACGTTTACGACGATAAGTCTAAATGAACTTTTTTTTCCATAACACAAGCCTAAATGAACTTTTATTACCATAACATATCTAAAATAATGAACTTAATTACACGATTCGCATATGAATACAACAGAATTGTGTTGTTATCTGATAGAAGAAAAAAAAACGGAAAAAAAAACCACATTACAAAACTTAAAATGCACGCATATTTCGCTTGTCAGTGCAGCCTCAGACTGCCTGGCGATGGGAGTGTGAACTAGAAAAGGTTTCCTGCATAAACTCTCTTCCTCTATATCTGAATGTTACATACACACTGCAATTAAAGCACTAATCGTGTTTTAACGCGTCGTAGAATGAGTGGTACTCCGTTGGGAGAACTTCTTTCAACTGCTGCAAGTGCTGAAATTTCATACTTTTGATATTTCTTGGTCTAGCGTAGAGCTGCGGAATCTCCGCCGATCCAGCTTTGTTTGGTCGGCGAGGAAGCGACAACCAAGTATCAGTGTGATGCAGCTTGTATTGAATGTCTCCATTTGGGCTGTATGACAGCGCCCGCAGATCCGTCACTTGGGGGTCACCAACAGTGTAACCAGGCCTTATGCTTCTGTAATACGAAAGTTGCGAAAAATCCCGAAAGAAGCTGTAATGAAGGTTCTTCACTCTGTAAGGATTCTTCGGTCGCGCTGAAGAAATTATCTCCAGGTAGTCAGCTGGCCAGAAAATCTGCCGATCTCGAAGCTTTCGTTCAATGACTGAATGGCAGCTATCGACCTCCATCCAAGTGTGGCCTTTTTCCAAAAATTTCTGCATGATGGTAACACCTGTTTGCTTTGCAAGATGTAGCAGACAGTTGGAAAGGATTGCATTCCTGTTTTGATAAACACACCCATCTGAGTACAGAATGACAGTCTGTACGTCTTTCCGCTTGGTTACCAATTCCATGATATAGTCTTCAACACAAGATGCGAAATTGTTGCCAGCTATTTCCCCTCTTGTCTCATCCCAAAAATAGCACACGCAATCTCGGGAAGAAACATCGTATACTGTGAAGTTGTGGCAACATAACTTGGTTTTGTAATAGTTGGCATTGGCGAAAAGTTTTGGAGCTAGCAGCACCACTTGCATATCCATTGTTACCACCACGGTCGTGTGGTCATCTTTTGCCTTTCGCTTGTCAGCCTTTTTTTCTGTCATTGATTCTTCTTTTCGTCGCATGTGCAGTCTGTACTCGTTCTCTGAGCAGTGACCATATTCATAGCTTAGACAAGTGTTGCACTGGTCTTTCCTTGGCCTGTATAATGATATGTTCAGGTTTCTTGCCTCTCTTTTGAGAACTTGCCTCGAAATTCTCTTTATACCTCGAGAGTCACAGAAACTGCGGAACAGGTTATATAAGTTTGTCCACGACTGAATGCTCGTTTCCAGGTACAGTTTCTCCGAATCCTTGCGACAATAGTGTGACGGAAGGGTAGGGAGAGACGTTAAGAAGTCACGTGCTACTTTCTGTTTGTCTGTATCTTTGCTTGTCTTTCCTTTGTGTCGTGAACTAGCGTGTATTCCACCTGTGCCTACAGACTTGACCCAGTCACGCACACTCCATTCCTTCAATCCTAAAGTGTTCAAAAACATTGTTTTGCAGACTTTCTTTTTTTCTCCATTCACACGGAAATAATATAAGAGTGTACAGTTTCTGCGACTCTTGTCCTTGGTCTTCCTTTGAGCTGGTGCTTTATGGTCTACTAAGGAACAAATGTATGTCTTTCTTTGATCCCAGTCCAGGTTTGTCCAGAAGGACGTGAAAATTTCCTCTCTCTCTTCTGATGTAATTTCATGACATGATCTGGCCTTTTTGCATGCCTCTGAAGTACAAGGTGGGCCCTGCTTTCTACCTTCTCTCTCTACCTTACGATATTTGCCGTCAGAATTCTTTTTATAGCTCGTGTACGCTTCACCTTTCATCCTTTGGATTTGGTTTCTAAAACGTACCCATGCATGTTGTTGAGACATTCCAGCTCTGGCTTTCTTCCTTCGGTGAGATGTTTCGGGAAGATACCGTTTCTGATTCTCCTTCCCTTCATTGTTAGTCCAATACTCGTCTGTTGAAGTCTCTGATTCTGAAGATTTGTAAGACTCACCACTAGACTCTTCTGCAGTGTCTGATATACTCATGTTTGTCGATTTTAGTGAAAAAGAATTATCCTTGTCCCCTAGATTACACTCTTCTCCAGTATCTGACGTATCCATGTTTGTCACTGAAACTGTTTGTGAAAAAGAATGGTCCTCGGTCTCTGCAGTGTCTGACGTAGGTACATTTGTCACTGAAACTGTTTGTGAAAAGGAATGCTCCGCATCTAATGTCTCAGTACACATCAGAGTTTGCTCCGGACGGGAAATGCTGGAACCCTGGATTCTCAAGGTATAGATTACAGTGGAATCCATTCTGCTCACTCCACAGGTTTCTGCTCACTCTCCGGCTTGTCGCTAGGTGAACTGTTACCCAGCCACCATTCTTCTGGCTGATATTCAGTACTCTGCAGGTCCCTGGAAATATAACAGCTGTAGTTTTAGAGCGTTGCACAATGATAACATGTTCTTTCATGCATTCAAACATTCAGATGTAAGAGAGCAGCAGAAAGGTAGCAAGAGCACCGGAGAGATAAAGAGAGAGTGCTCCAACCACAGTGTGTTGTGCAACAATTACCATCAATACCACTGTCATCATCATCATCATCATCATCATCATCATCATCATCATCATCATCATCATCTCCTGTCTTCTTCTAACCATCACCAGCAAACGTAATACTAGTCCTACGTGTATACCTACAGACAGGTGCGGCAGGTAGGGCAGTAGAAATTCTCGACTGTGAGACTGTCAAAAAATCTGGCAATGTATTCCTCCACACTTCTCCACGGTATACATCTGGCATGTACATTATTGTCACAAAGACCACATACTAGCCATGGTGTGTCGTCGGAATCAAACAGTAAGACAGGATCTTCCCCGTGCGAGAGCTTGGCGTCTTCAACAATCAGTTTTGAACTGTCTTTTGCCTCCGCTGAGCACACTGCACAACACCAAGGAGGAAGAGGAGAGGAACTTGGAGTAACAAGGTCACTTCGTTCATTAACTTCAGCATCAGTCATGGCTGATACTGCAAAATAAAGTAGAATAAAATGAAGTCAATTAGATCAAATTAAAACTAAATACAAACATAAACATGCAGACCTATTAAAAAAAAAAAAACTCCAACAACTACAGCTCCTCCCACCTCCGCTCAGTTGCCTTTATGGGTGCCAAAATAACACCGCAAACAAAACAGAAGCAGTCACTTCACTTCACTTCGGCAACATCTTACTCCTCTAACCCTTTTCCCCAGCTCTTTGAAAGGACGACTACTAGTCTTGTTTTATCTTTATACAATACAAAATATCACACACAATATTATTCTGTATTCTTTTGTAAATTATTTAGAATTATGCCACAGTATGCCTTTGACTGCACTCATTCAGTGTCAGATTTAGAGTGTGATATAACGTGCCTGTTCGTTTATTCCTGAAGAGTAATATGGAGAAGATCTGGACGATATCAATCTAGAAGAAATCATGATTGAATAAAAAGGACAACATGTATCATCAGTACTCACCAAAATGTAGAAAAATTACCAGGAGCAGCTGACATTTCCACGATGACAATAACAAAGTGCAAAAACCGCGTAAGTGACGTCAACTTAACTTCTTAGCGCGTCATTTATTTGAATGAAACCTCGTAAGTTGAGTTACAAGGTTTTAGAAATTTATTCCAAAATGATAAAAACCTCGTAAGTGAGATACGAGTTTTTGATACAAATAATTTGACCTGTTGGGACATACGAGGTTTTGATATTTTGTATTACTGATGCTTTCTAACTGAGCTATGAATTCCGAGCTTGTGATAAAAAAAGCGCAAAAATTCAAGGGACATAACCATGAAAAGATTGCAAAAACGACTTTTTCGGAGTTACGAGGTTTTGAATGGACACCGACGAACTGCATTAATAAAATCTACACATATTTTGTGAAAACTGGGATTCCAGATTGTTACAAATGTGATGTGTAGTTAAATATTAAAAAGAAGTTAATTCGGGTTTCAGCATTGGGCCGTGCTTGTGGTGTAACCCGACCAGTCATCGCTTGCTCTATCACCGTGAAGGAGGGCAGCCAACTCATCAGCCAGATTGAAGCCATCAAAAGCAGCATTGAAAAGCTGCTTATCTAAACAACTAAAATGTGCCTGTGTGATTGTGTGAAAGTCCACTTAAACATCTGCCATAGTTGCTGTTTTTACTTCAGTTCAGTCATCTAAACAACAGAGTGAGGAATTTTAGCTAGGAGATAAATTGTTTTTTAACCAAACACTATTTTGTTTTATTTAATAAAATCTTGGAAAAATAACAGAAACTGCTATTTTAGTAAATGGTGTTTAGTAAGATAATTGCAAACAGCCCAAGCGTATGATCATTAAGATGTAAAAAGAACCTTTGTGTGTCAGTTCTTAGCGCGACATTTATATTTTCAACAGCAGAATCTACAACATTTTGTAGGAACTCATAAAAGCAATAATGGATTGTGGATGAGGTTGAGTGTTGAAGATGAGCATGAACTTGAAGTGAACATGTTTGTGTGAAATTTGCAAGCATTTTTTTTAGTATGTAACATGTATTTGAAAGTTCAATGTTCTGAAAGACATATCAGGACTTAGATGATCTTTTGTTTATGTGTTCATTGGCAGCATAAAATGAATCAGAGGTGCCTACCGTACGCGCTAGCGCGTATTTTTACGATTTTTCAACATAAAATACGACAATACGAGCAATTCCTTAAAAATACGCATTTTCGTGGGAAAAATTTTTTTTTTTTTTTTTTTGCGCTGAAAATACTTACATAAGCCTATGTTCCGATTTGCTATTTCCTTTCTGACCCTAGAGCGCATGCGCGAAAGTGAAATCTCGTGCGTGAGAGGTAGTGCGAGACTTTGTATCCGCCATTGTGGAAGCTGCTACCATGGCGTCTCGAAAGCGTATACACGAGAGTGATGATGAGAGCGGGTCTGAAGAAAGGGGGTGTAAGGTGGCAAGTAAGCAAAAGGCGCGACAGCATTTCCTACGCGAATACCGTGAACGTTTTAGAGGAATAACCGAATCTTCTAAAGGAGCTTATTATGCTCACTGCAACACTTGCAACAAAGATTTCAGCATTGCTCATAGCGGGGCATACGACATTCAGCGACACTTGGATTCTGCTGGCCACAAGTCCAGAACAGCAGTGCCTTACAAAGAAACTGTGCAACATTTTTTCACTGCAACGCGTGTCACAGAGAAACAAGCACAACAAGATGATATCACCAGGGCAGAGATGAAAATGGTGCAAATGATTGCAACATTTAATTTGCCCCTTAAGTCATCGGAAACGCTTATGGCATTCGTCAAGGAATCCTTTCCCGACTCCAAGATCGCACAAGGTATGTTTACACATGTTTTCTTCTTCTTCATATGTAATTGTCTTTATTTCTATTTTTGTGTAGCAACACACTGAAGTTTGTGTTTATCTATGCATGCACAATTGAAAATTTAAACAATGAGGAATTTGTGGTGCTTCCTAATTGCTGTGAATGTGATACGGTAGGCTCCAAGGGTAAGATTGTTTTTGTTGTTGCATTAATTTTTATTCATCAGATTAACATCAGTTGTACTGATGTAACAAACAATTTACAAAATCTACCATGTGCACATCATAGATATTTACCAAATTAATTAATTAATTAATCAAGCTATAGAAATCATCATACTACTGACATACACATAACAACAACAAAATTCAACTTTACCTGTGAAGAACGAAATACTTATAAATGTCATTTTGCGTCTTACAGAAAGTTGAAGTTAGGCCTACAGGCCCTTACCCCCTCCACCCTACTCATAAACAAACTAAAAGAAAAATGATAAAGTAATCAAAATTAAAAGAAATTAATAAATAATTCTCCCCATCCTCCATCCCTTCCATCCAAAAATAAATAAATAACACATTTATTGAAACTAATAATGCTGAATTAAATAAATTAGGTACTGTACAAAGAATAAAGGTAAGGAAAGATACTTGGTCGCATATAAACGTAGTAACAAGAAAACTTCACTGGGTAATTAAAAGTTACTGTTGTATTTCAGGAATGCAGTGTGGTCGCAGCAAGACAACAGCACTAATAGGACATTTGGCCCAGTCAGCAAAAAGGAAACTGATCCAACGGATGCGAGATGGGCCATTCACTCTGTCCACAGATGGCAGCAATGATGCTGAAGCCAAACAGTTTCCAATTGTAATACGAACAATCAACCCAACTACTGGGCAGGTGACATCGGAGCTGCTTTCAGTGCCAGTATGCACAGGCAGTGCCACAGGTAGATTTTGACATTTGTGTTTTATTTATTTATTTTAAAAATCATGTTTTACCAACAGCCCTTACAAAACATTTTTTAAATGAATTGAATTTAACTTATTCTGAATAGTTTCATGCGTGGATGTTTTATGTATTGTGGTTATTTATTTATATATTTTTATTTAGTTTGTTGTTATTGTTGTTGTTGCATATATAAGGCGAAAACATCTTTCACTTGCTGGACAAGGAGATAGGAGACAACAGAATAAAATGGACCAACTGCCTTGCTCTTGGCTTTGATAATGCCCCCGTCATGGCTGGAGTACATAAAGGGGTGTTTGCTTTCGTCAAACAGAAGCATCAGAATGTGTATCTAGCTGGGTGCACACTGCACATGCTGCACAATGGTGCAAGGTAAGCAACTTTGTTTTTCCTTTTGACACCAGATCTAAGAATGGTCTCTTGAAATAATTATTAATGTACATCCATCCCTTCTTTGAGAAAAACGACATCTTCATGTGGCCAAAGAATCTGTGAGGCAGTCAATTCATTTTTTTTTCTGCAAAATGATTCTAATGGCTTAAGTTTTTTGTTGAACCCATTTGCCACTTTGTTTTGGTTCTTATATAATATTAATACTACTACAAATTGATGTCTCCCTGTTTCAGAAAAGCGGCATCTGTCCTGCCCAACTTTGAGGAAGTGCTTGTTGATGTGTATCAATATATGCACAAAAGCAGCAATAGAGTTGATCGCTTTCAGCAAGAGCAGCTGGACAACGGACTCGGTGCACGTGACCAAAAGAAAAACCTGAAGCATGTTCCAACTCGCTGGCTTAGTATAACAAGGTACTTTTTCTTATGCATTGTCCACATTTAATCCTTAAAAGAAAAATACTAATATTCTCTTTCAGACAAAGTGCAAGTTTCAAATGCAAATTTGAAGTCTAAGAGATACAGTAGTAACAGTACAGTTTATTTACTTGTAGTCTACTCTTCCTCAAAGTTTTTCTAATATCTTGATTGTTTTAAACGGTGCATACTATAAATACAATTTCTTTTTGTTGTTCAGGTGTCTTGGAAGGCTCTTGGAAAACTGGGACGCACTTAAGACTTTCTTCCAGGCTGAAGGTGAGACAGCGAAAAAAGAGAAGACAAAGGTATCCGGCTACAGTGCACAGAAGGTGAACAGCATTTTCGACTTTATCCGGAGACCCACTAACAAGCTCTATGCTCTGTTTCTGCATTTTGTGCACAAAGAGGCATTTGAAGCAGTTTTGGTGACATTCCAGGCAGAAGAGCCAAAGATCCATGAGCTTCAAGGTGGCCTGCTAAAACTGATGAAGAGGCTTCTGAGTTTCTTCGTGAAGGCAGAAGTGGTGAGAAGATCAGGAAACGACTTGAAGTCTGTGCAATTCATGGTCGACACGAACCTGAAGTCTTCACAGGAGGTCAACATTGGAGAGGATGCCAGACAGTTTATCCAGGTATTTATTATTTTAGTACAATATCTTTCCAATTCCATTGCATCTCATGCTTCTCACGTTTTCATTAAAAAATTAATGTTACAGTTGTTTTCAGCAATAGCTTATTGAATGTTGTGTGACATGCATTGATTTGGCCAAAATTATTGTTTTTTTAATTTTAGGCAAAGGAAGCTAATCACCTCCGAGATGAAAGGGTGCAGGAGTTCTACAAAGATGTGTTTAAGTATTACCAGACTGTCTGCGAGTACCTATTCAAATGGTTCCCCCTGGATGATCCTGTGCTGAAACATGCTGAAGTTGCTGACGCTAGAAAGCAAGTGGATGTGTCTTCTGTCAGCCTGGACTTCTTCTTAAGCAGGTTTGTGGGCATATTTCTTTTTTAAAAAAAAAACAACAAAAATTTCGTGTCATGGTAACTAAACTAAAACAACTGTTTTATGATTAGTACTTGTTTTTATGATTAATACTTGTCACTTTGACTATCATATTTCACTAGAAGGGCAGTGCTGACAACACGCATCTTTCTTTGGGACTCCCATCATGCACATTTGTGAAAATGTCATGTGTGAACAGAAAACAATGATTTTTGATCACTTACAAACATACATGCCTTTGTGTAATTGTATTTGTTAACGTGATATTTATGTGTTCCTTTTGCAGGTTTCCATCTCTCCTTCCTAAGGCCAGTAGCAAGCAGCAGATCATATCACAATTCATGGAGTACCAATGCGACAACATCACCACCAGCATTCAAGATCGCATGGATGACACCTGGAGAGCCATTGCAAAACAGACGGACAGCACTGGCCAGTGCTGCTACAAAGAGCTAGCAGAGGTCATGATGGGTATACTTACCCTGCCACATTCATCTGCCCATTGTGAGAGGGTATTCTCTTGTGTGCGCAAAAACAAAACGGACCAAAGAGCCAGTCTTGGCAGACAGACTTTGGAGAATTTATTGGTACTCAAGTCACAACCAACTGGGCAAAGTACATACACTGTAGAAGAAGTCAGAGCTGCCAAGTCCTGCTATGCACAGAGTTTGAAAGAGAACAAAACCTCAATGAAGCATGATGAAGAAGAATGTGTCAGCAGCAGCAGTGATAATAGTGACTAGTTGAATTCTATGCATTAGAAAAATGCATATGAGACTGTATGACACCCAAAGGCTTCAGTGTGCATTTGTGTGAGTGACAAGAGGAAGAGTTTTACAATATCTTGTGATTTCAGAAATGAGATAATTAAGCTTATAATGTGGTTGTTGAAGTATGGCATACAAAGGTTGCAATGCATATGTGTTAGTAATAAGCTAAAAGTTTTACAATATGTAGTGATAGTAGAATAGACCTACTATGTGGGTGTTGACATAGAACACACAAAGGTTTCAGTGTGCATTTTTTACCATAACTTGTTCCGTTCTATATTATTTTGTTTCATGCGGATTAAATTTAAAATGGTGTTCTGGAATTAGTATGAATTAATGTTTTGTGAATGTGGCAGTTTTCATGACAATAATTCTTTGATCAAATGTTGCGAGTTGCGCGAAATCTGACATTACACAAAATACACATTTTTCATGCAGCCAGTACACAAATGGTCAGACTAGGGGTAGGCACCTCTGAATGAATATATGTGACAGTGAGCATAAGAGAATTAAAACTGAAAAGTGCATATTTAAGCTTTTTGGTCTTGTTAGTTTTAATGTGAAGGAATGTCCTTTGCTTGGCTAGATTTCTTTCACTCCCCCTAAACACCATTTCTCTGATCACTTCATTGCAGTCAGTCATTGTCTTTATCTTCTGTTTTTATGTACTGTACACTCTTCGGGGCGTTGGGTCTGATCAACAGTTGGTTGGTTTTGCTTATTTTTTAAATTATCATTTACATTGACGTCAATTACTCTTTGGCACATTTTTTTAAAGTGATAACTACTACGGTAACAAAGCTTTTTCAGGACGCATTCTAACAAATTTAATTAGAAAAGCTGGCAAAAATAAATTGGTTTTTAATGTTATACATCTGATCACTTCATGTTTAAGTCTACACACATATTGTTGTGGGCAAAAAGAAATTAATTTTGTGTTTTGCAATACTCATGTCTTATTTTGGCTAGCAACGTAAGTTTAGATTAAGTAGCATACTTTCCCCACAGAATTATGAAATCTCTGGGGATGGAAGGACCTGAATTGACTCTGAGATTATTTCAAATTTTTACACTAGATAATATGACTATAGAGAAGTTTATGAGTCCGTATCATTGGGGTGAAGGCTCTCCAACGAGCATATAATTATAAGCAGCTTGAGAAATCACTGAGATCCACAGAATGGATATCGTGGGGCTTTACTAACAATTATATTTCATCAGGAACAGAATACTGTTTCTAGCTGGCCTGCTAAGCTTTGGCTGTGCTCTGCTGACTTTGTATTTGTGGGGCTGTTGTTAAATGCTTATGCATGAAGTTTAAATACAATTTTTCAAATATTACAACCATCACCCATCCCTCCAAACGAAAAAATAAAAGCAAGTATAAATATATATACAAGCACATTTTGACCTAGACCTTAGACTCGCCTTAAGTACATGATCTTCATCAGTTTATCAGAGTACATACTAAGTAAGTTACAGAGTAACACACACAAACATTCTCTGTTAAAACAATTGTGCGGAATGGAAGTTATCGGGTCTTTTTGTCTATTGATAGATGGCATTAAATATATATTTTAGGTACACAAGCCTGCCAAGGCCTGTACTATTACACAAGCAGCCTCTTCTATCACTATCTTTGCAAGGGCTACATAGAATGAAACAGATTTAAGTAACTAGAAGCGACCATAAAATCTTCAGTCATCTAGACAGATGTACGTACTATTAAATGATTTAAACGTTGCACATTTTTTGACTTGCATGAATAGAAATGAAATAGATTTTCTTTCCGTCTTCCAGTAGTGATCTCCCTGCCTTTACACCACTTGTTTGAGTGATGGATGTGTATTTGTTGTATGTGAGTGGGGGTGGATGAGGCAGGTGAGCGTGCATGTGGTACAGGTCGTCGCGCTTTGAGCCCGAATGATTTGGGGAAAGGCACGTATAGCATCCAGTATTATTATTATTATTATTATTAAATGTGAGTCTATGTACTCACACCCCCCAAAATTTTCCCAGAATTTTTGCAAATCCTAAATAGTGTCTGTACGCCATCCGCAGTCTGTGCAAAACTTTAAAGTGGTTAAGTATAGCAGCCTATTTCAACTATCACAACCAAAACTTGGCAGGATGGTGTATACCCATGAGATTTCATAAGTGATCAGTTAATGTCTTAACGTCAGGGTCATCAAATTAATGTTAGTCCAAAAATGAAAAATAAAACTTGTTGCATTTTGAGATGATAAATTGATCTGTCATATTGGTTCAATTTTATGCGTTGACCAGGTCATTTTAGGCCTTGCTTAATCTATCCTATCCTGTAAGTCGTTGGGGCACCACAGATGATTGTTTAACTAGCGTACTCCATCTTTCTCTGTCCTCAGCATCCCTCAGGGCTGCGTTAAGTGTCAAGCCAGTCCATTCTCGAATGTTGTCCTCCCTCCTCTTTTTCTGTCTCCCTCTTCGTCTGCTTCCTTTAAAAAAGTGAGATGGATATCACTGTAGAACTCGATGCTTATCACATGCTGCCTGCTGCTGGCTAATAAAAGTTAGTAATGATTTTTGCTATACACTTCTAATAACAAAACCACACAAAATTCTATTCATTGTTATGGCCCGCCCTTTTAATTTCTAATAGATAAATGCTATAGATCTTTGCAAGTCAGACTGCATCCGCCGCATTAACAATTGAGGCTATCACCGTTTTCCTTGTGCTTGACCTAGCCTATAACTCGGAGGTCGTAGGGGCACCACAGATGATCGTTTAACCAGCGTACTCCATCTTTCCATTCCTCAGCAACCCTGATTGTTTCGCTCAGTGTCAACCAGTCCATTCTCGATTGTTGTCCTCCCTTCTCTTTTTCGGTCTCCATCTCCTTCTACCTCCTTGCACTGTGCCTTGCAGGATGGCCTTTGCAAGACTTGATGATCTGGTGACGTGGCCATACCATCGGAGTTTCAGTTTTTTCACCCCTGTGAGCAGGTCATCGTGTTGTCCAATGGCTTGTGTGATGGTCTGTCGGACTTTGTTGTTGGTGATGTGCTGGGTATAGGAAATGCCCAGGAGTCTTCTGTAGCACCTCATCTCCATGCTTTGTATTCTTCGTTGAAGATCTGCTGTGTGGGGTCCATGTTTCGCAAGCATATAGAAAGATAGAGATGACAAAGGAGAGCAGCAGCCTTACCTTGGATTGTAGACTGATAGTCCTGTCTTTCCAAATTGGCTTCAACCTCGCCAAGGCAGCAGTTGTTTGTGCGATCCTGGAGAGGACTTCCTGTCGGGACAAATTGTCTGATACAATGGCTCCTAAATATTTGAAGCTATGCACTGTGTTGAGGGATTGGCCTTGGACTTTGATGTCCGATGCCATTGGTGTTGTTGGTCATCATTTTGGTCTTCTCTGAACTTATTTCCATTCCATAGGCTCTGGAGAGGGTGTCCAGCCTCTGTACCAGCTGTTCAAGTTCTTGTTGGCATCTGACATGATGCGCTCTAGGAAGATGTTGAGTGTTGGAGAGAGTAGGCATCACTGACGCACACCGATTGTTTGCCTGAACCAGTTCCCGATGGCGCTGTTGTGGAGGACTGCACTGGTAGACTTGTCATACAGGCTTTTGATGACTTCAATAATTTTATGGCTGATGTTGTACACTCTCATGGTTGCCCACAGAGCTATATAATATGCCAGACTCGGTCAAACGCCTTTTTGAAGTCTATGAACACATGATATAGATGTTGGTGCTGTAGGTATTTCTCGCATATTATTCTGAGGTTGAAAATCTGTTCAGTGGTACTTCGCCCTGCCCTGAATCCTGCTTGCTCTTCGGCTATGATTTGTTCAGCTTGGGGTTTCAACCTGGAGTATTATTTTCAGGAGGACATTGCTGGGATGGCTGATGAGGCTGATGGTGCGATAATTTTCACATTTCTGAAGGTTACCTTTCTTGGGAAGAGTGATAAGCGACTGGGTCCATGGTGTAGGCCACTCCCCACTCTGCTAGATCTTGTTACAGATAATGGTGAGTGAGTCAATCATCGCTTGAAGCAGTTCTGCGGTCCACTCCTGCTGACTTCCCCTTCTTCAGAGATTGCACTGCTGCCTCAACTTCTTGGAGAATTGGGAGGATTTCTTCTTCTCTGTTCTCTGGACATGCTAG
Source organism: Oncomelania hupensis (assembly GCA_036898135.1). Classification (NCBI taxonomy): domain Eukaryota; kingdom Metazoa; phylum Mollusca; class Gastropoda; order Littorinimorpha; family Pomatiopsidae; genus Oncomelania; species Oncomelania hupensis. Next base: position 79,016,970 of record CM072512.1, on the reverse strand, counting down.
AACTGATGGGTCTCTGTTTGGTGTGTGGTTGTAAAGGTCAGAGCAGTACTCTGTCCATCTGTCCAATACTTCTTGTTCTTCTGTAAGTCAATTTGCCCGACTTGCTTTGGATCGTTGTGACGTGGGGTTTTATTGTTGCTGGGCTCTGCACAATGGAATGCTATTACCCACTCGTCTTTAGTCTATGGGGATCGCTAGTACTTTCCCTGTGACTTAACTTAATACATTAATTTGTTTAGCTCGGTCTGTGTTTAGGCTGGGGGTACAGAGATAGATAGAAAAATGGTAAACTATCACTGTCACACTAGCTTCCACACGGCTATGAAACATATGTAGTCCAGCCACTTGATAACAGTAAATATCACACATTTATTTTTCTCTACTCTATACACGATCTTCGAAGTACGAATCTAACTTAAAAGTTCCACTGTCACTGCAAATAGTTCGCTCTTGATAGTGCTAGGCAGCTACTTTATCGTCATCGATAGTGCTAGGCAGCTACTTTATCGTCATCGGGCACTGGATACTTTCTGCCCTAATGGTCAGAGTTCTTGAAGAATGGACTACTGTGGTCCGTTTATACAGATTTAGGTGCACTTAGCTGTGGGTTTGAAGCGCTGCATTGTGGTTGATTCCGTGACAAGCTGTGTTGTCGTGGAGTCTCCTTCTTGTGGCTAGACTGGTGGGTTCTCGCAGCTCAGTGCTGTAGATGCCTTGGCAGCCAACGTTCAGCGACGACTTGTTTTTGTCTTTCGCCGGGTTGGGCTCACGATACAATGCCTGCTCGTCTGTAACATATGAGACGAAATTGTGCACAACCCTGTATAATTGGTGTGTGCAGAGCGTCTCACTGAAGGCCGAAGTAGCCCTCAGTGATTAGCTCCACATCTCTATATATAAGCGACGAACATTCTTCTAAGTCCGTGGTCCACTGGAATCTCCACTTTAATTTCCTATACATACATAAATATAACTCATGGCTAACTATACACATAGAAAAAGAATTAATATTATACACATTCTCTGTTACAGCCACTGGTCTGCAAGCATACATATAGGTTAACCAACAGTGGGTTCGTACAGAATACAACATGGTGTCGGCCGGTCGTGCTCGACACGTGGTCATGCAACATTGGATTAGCCATTCAATTCTAAGCATAGCAAATTTCACAAACATAATTCAACAATAATATAAATACATCACGATGAAACAAAATATGTTCATTTACCTTTTTGACAATGTCGGGCTGTGGCTAACTTGATTGAATCGAATTTTCAACAAGCCCTGCTTTCCTAAGTCTGCTCAGTGGAGAGATTCTGTCAGAGCGTAACTGTGTTCTGCTCGGCGTTTGAATGTAGACTGACCTTCTACCTGCCTCTGACTGTCCAGGCAGAACTAGTTCTAATTAACCTCGCTGTGTTCTCATTGGCTGAAAAATCTGATTGGCCGTAAAATCAAAGCTCTATCCTTAAGCTGGATGATGTCGCTACACTGCGGGCGTCACTATACAACTGTGTTACACTGACTAAACAAGGCAAAACTCAAAATGTGCTGAGTAAACTGGGCCTCTTGTTACAATTGTGGAGACCTTAGGCTGTTTAACACTTGTCAGCCGCTTGACAGTCTGGTAGGCCTTCTTGCTGTTGTTCTTGTTCAGACTGTTCTCTATTTCCTGGCATTGATCTTCTGTCCAGTTCTACTTTGCTGTGCGCATGCCTTTTCGGATGTCATTGTTGATTTTTCGGTAGGCATCAGCTCCCTGTGAGGTTTTCTTTTTCTTTTTCATCTCTCTTCATTTATCACACAGGTCCAAAAATTCAGGTTTGATCCACAGCTTCTTCTTTGGCCGGGGCTTGCCAAGGATATCCGTGGCGGCATCTGTCACAGCTAAGTTGAAGGTGGTGGTCATGGTGTTATCTACTTCACCAGTTCCAAAAATGAGCAGTGGTGCAAATTTCCCTCCAATCGTAGCCTGAAATATTTCTGCTACCTCCGGGTCTTGCAGTTTATGGATCAGATTGTTGTATCTGGCAAACTCCAAGAGTCTGGGACTCCTGTCATTTGTCTCGTTGTTGCAGTGGGGTCCACATGTGTCTCCCCAGTTGTGGTGCGCATCTTGGCCAACCTTGGCATTCCAGTCGCCTTCCACTATGACTATGTCCTTCTTCGGCACTTGGTCAAGGACAGCCTGTTGATTTTCATAGAAATCCCCCACTTCGCTGTCGTCATAGTCTGATGTTGGGGCATAGGCCTGGATGATGGGGATGTTGAAAGGGGCTGCTCTCAGACGGATGGTAATGAGTCTACTGGAGACTTGGCCTGTCATCTCTACCGCTGAAATTAAACTTGTGGGCTTTGTCGGTCGTTGTTTCACCTATGCCTTTCCAGCGCAGTTCGCTGAACCCTAAAACGTTCCATCGATAGTGGTCCATCTCGTGGGCCAGTTCTTCTAATTTTCCCTACGCATTTAGGGTCCTGACATTCCAGGTTCCTATGACGATGTTGTTTCTGGTGCGGATCTGGCTAAGTTGTCTATCAGTAGCACACTTATCGCCTCCGTCCTGGTGGCCAACGGAAGGCGCGGTCCTTGTTGATCCGGGCGACGACCGATCCGGTATGGTGTAAATGGTTGTATTCATCATGCAGTGTGTCTTGGGCAAGAAAGACCCAATCCTCTCCAGGCTGTTGGCCACACGAATACAGTCATACAGTGTGGCTCGCCTTGGCCCCGAGCACGTGGTCGTTAAACCTGTAGTAACATGAGGTTCCTCCGTCCTGGCCGGTGACTTCTGTGTAGAAGACTTTCGCCCAGTGATGCCGTGCTGACATCACCCCTGTTTGTCGCCTCTTTCGACACGTCGGGAAACGTTGGGTATTCTAATCAGTGCCCGAACCCACAGGGCTTGACCAACAGAACTGAAATAGAAAGCTGTCATATTGTAAAGTAAGCGAGGCACAATACCTATGTGTGTTATTTTATTGTATGTTACAGGGGTAAACCGTCACCTGTCGATCATAATAATAATAATAATAATAATGTTCGTCATTTGTATGGCGCCTTAGCCTAAGGATCAAGGCGCTAGCCGATACAGGATCTAACTCAAACCGCCCGAGACGCCCACCCGCAGCCTTTGGGCGCATGGTCTGACGCCCGGACAACTGAGCACAATCCTGGGCAGCCAGGGATGGGGGAGAAGGACCAAGTGCATGCTGGGTGTGTTCTTGTTACCGGCACTCACCCGTCTAGGACATGAGCGTCAGGATCTTTAAAGTCCGTTATGATGGAATGTATCCGACACACAGACTAGACCTCGGTTTATACTCTCATCCGAAGGAGTAGGAAAACAGGAGTAAAGTGTCTTTCCCAGGGACACAACACAATGGCCCGGCCAGGGCTCGAACCCGGGACCTTCAGATCCGCAAGCCGAAGCACTACCATTAGACCACAGTGCCTCATATTACGATCATGCTGCGATAGTTGAATTTTTTCATCAAGAGTTGTCTGTGTACTTTGTTTGACATTTTACGATGCGGCATTTATAAATAAACTACTAGACTACCCTTCACAACCCCCATTGTGTTCAGTTCTCCGAATTCATTTATTGATTGGTTCACCAATGATCGCCCCGAATTCTTGACTGTAACATCTTGGCACTCATCTTCTGATTGGTGACACATGCACGCAAAGGATCCTGATTACTATATATATATAAATATGTAATCAGGATTCTTATACGACAGACAGTTCTTGTGCTTATGGTCATAAGGTGGCAGATTTCCTCAAAACATTTGTCAAAATTGCGTTTTCTTTCGTGCGTTCTTTCATTTGTCACCACATTTATTCTACCATTCTACGGCGTGTAACAAAGACATCAACAACAGTAGCAATGCCAGAATTCCATCCTCCACACAGTGGACACAATCCTCTAAGGACAGCAACGTATTGCACAGGCTGATTATAGAACCTTGCATCCTCCGTCTGGTTGCAGAATGTGACAATCATTTAGCTCGACTGTCAGCTGCGTACAAATGAATCGATCTGATAGGGCGGTAAGACAAGCGATTGACCTCTACTTATCTCCCGATTCAGAGACCGCCAATGATGACGGCGATGACGTACTTTTATCAGCTTATTTTTATCCTTGTCATTGGAGACTGGCCAGAAGTTATCAAGCGAGCATCTAGCACTAAACACGTGCAAAATCCATCAGGTGCAAATACTGCGTCGTTCTTCTTCTTCCTGTAATGTCCATCTGTCATATCCGACAATCACTGACATGTAAGGGGGTATTTTGTAATGTTGCGCTGTGGGTTGTTGATAAGTGCCTTAAAATACAAAATCTCTCTCTCTCTCTCTCTCTCTCTCTCTCTCTCTCTCTCTCTCTCTCTCTCTCTCTCTCTCTCTCTCTCTCTCTCTCTCTCTCGCAGCCATTGATCCACTCCCTCTCAACATTGCTCAATGAAATTTCGACACCATGACAACATCGTCTGCAAGTCACAATAAACTTGGGACTAACAACCCCACATTCAAAAGGTACGTCTGCAGCGTCGATCTCTCAGGCACAATCGTTCCTCCACACCCTCCAGACCCTGCCCATCCCACCCACTGCCCCACTCCACATTCTTTATATCTCTCTTTCTCAAACACAAACCCGTATCATTTCACCTCAGACTCAGAGCACTGGACTCCTGCCTAGGCATTTTAATGTATTTCATTTAAGGAATCTAGATATGGAAGCACTGAGGGTCATAGTTTCCACGCTGATGACGAACTTAAAAGAAGCTAAAGGGAACCAACGCTATTGCGGAAAGAGAGTGAGATATCCATTCCAGTTCAAGTGCACAATTTAATCTCTGTCAGTTTCCATTCTTACACCAATTAGTCTTGCATCGTGCTTCAGCCTTAATTGTTGTTTGTGCGTTGTCTCAGTCAAAACTGGGTTTTCCAGGGACGCAGACAATAGGCCTACTGTAATGTTGTGCGGGACTCTGTATCCGTGAAAACATTGTTATCGCTTTGACGATGGAGATTCGTTGCTAGGGACAATACCCAAACTGTCAACTCACACTGTCGTGTGTTTTTCTCCTTATGTAACATAAATATTACTATTTCATATATCTTATGTCAGCGTAACTAGATATAGTAGTTTCAAATAGATGGCCATGACAGCATTATAAAAAATCAGCAGCAGCAGCATAACCAAAAGATTAATACAATCACAAAACATAACACTGGGATGTCTATTGGAAATATTTTAATTCTTCTTTAAAACTGTTCAAACGACAAGAACAATACCATAAGAAAAATAGAGACCATATCTATGGCAAGTAGACGTCAAAATTAGTTTCATACTCAATAACAACTTGTGTTAAACTGTCAATCAGAGCTATTGCACGTGCAAATTTATATGTTTTTAAAGCTAGCCACAACACGCGCAAATAGATGTGCCCATTTTACCATAATAAATATCAATTTAAAAATTCAATTAAATTCAATAAAATAAGTGAAAATTAAACAAGTCGATGAAAGCTAACAATAGAAAAACAAGTGTTGAGAGAAAACAGCGCAGGTAAGTAACAACACAAATGTGTCTTCCTTCAATAAACTTGGCTGAATTTTAAAGTTGTTTTCGTCCATCAAAAACATTTGGCAAGCATTTTGTTTAAACATTTTGGTAGCATTAGTTTATAAGCTTTGCTGTTGTGCTTCCTATCTCATTTGATTGGTTATGTGCCTCTGTCACCTTTGAATAAAAATGTCAAACTTTGCATGTATGCTTTTAACATTTTGTGTTCCATTGTATAGTTCAGCTTAGACTATGATTTTAACATAAACTGATTCGTCTTTTAGTGACTGGTTAAAATGTTGATGTATGTAGCATGCATTGCGTAATGTGTGGGTCTATCAAAACAAAACATTGAGCTTTCTCGTGCACGTCCGCAGCCGTCTCTGATAATCAGAATGAGAGGTACTGTTACCAGCAATCATCCCCCACCCCCTCTACACGCAGCATTTCTGTAACTGAGCGCCTTCAGCTCACATTTATCAGGAAATCGCGCAGCTAAGTCATTGATCTTTCTTTGTGCTTTGGTAGTCCACACACATAACCGGAAAACATTGCACATGACCTCATACTTGTATTTGGTTTCATTTTGGTTTACAATGATCAATCCACAGGAAACATCACAGGTGCGACTGTAATTGGACAGCATCATAATAATGCGCTGTACAATAATATTTTTAGGTACAGGTGCACCCGCTAAGGACAATAGCACGACGAAATATATGTTCGTGAATCTATGCATTCACCGATTCTACATGTTATCCCCCCTCCCCCCCTTTTTTTTTTTTTAAATCCTAGCAGATTTTCAACCAACTAAATAGTAAATAATACATAACCTTTGATAAAGCCGAATCATAACCCTTGATGAACATAACCGGGCTTGATAACCATCACCCTTTATGAACATAATGATTAATGGATATCATATTCCTTTATGAAACCAAATCATAACCCGAGATGAAACTAAGCAATAACCTGCTGAGAGTTGCCCAGCCAGAGCGCTACCTAACTATATTGGCGGAAAGTCTGGGTGTCACAAAATATGATGTTACCGGGTGATCACTACTAGCGAAGGACTTCCATGACTTATCCCGGAACGTGGTTTTATTTCAATAAAAAAAATCTAAGGCACATTTTCTTTCCACTACATCACAAACACATAGCACGTTTTTCCTAGTTCAATTCTTTTATTCTGCTTCGTTCTTTTCTCTTCGGAATGACAGAATCTTTTCTCTTCGGAATGACAGAACCGAAGTGATATGTTGATAATACTTCTCATCGTTTTACTTAAATTTCAGACTTAACTTTAGATATAGTCCTCGTTGCTGTCGTTGGCAATGAACATCCGGATCAAGGCGGAGTTGGAGAAGAAGTTCATCGTAGGTGGAACTTGACGCTGATGTTGCTGTTGGGGCTTGTGACTAGTATCCTGACCCACCAGAGACATCCGTAGTCACCATTGACATACAGTTCCCATTGTAGATCCAATCACACCGACCATGAACACAGACGTTAAAGAGGAGCCCAATGTAGACTCGAAGATGAGAGAAATAAAACACCTGCCGAACAAATCTAGTCTTAGACATTTGCATGAAATAATATTTTCATACAAACCTAAACTTATCCAGGTCCGGCTCCGCTTGGAAAAACACATTATGATTAATCAAAACATCAGCCCTTTGAAAAACAAATGCATTCAATGAACAAACTATCTTATTTGGCAATCTCCTAGGGAAATTATCTCGAATGAAACAAAATCAAAATATTTACCCTGCAGTGCAAGAATTTGGCATAGAAAAACCAAACGCTGAAGAATTACTAATTTCCTGGCCCGCTGGGTTGATGACCACCGTCACCTCGCTTCAAGCGATCCCACGCAAAGAAAGTAGAATACGTTCCGTTCCAGCTACGTTCGAAATCGTCCAGTGGCAAACTATAAACTATCGTTGGCATCCAACCCCTCAAGTTGCCCCAGAGCTTGGGTCCTTGGTATCCTTACTAACTGATCTTTCGACTGTTTATTTAACCGATTCTGCCTCGAATCTATTTTTCCTAGGCTACCACAAATTTTCCACAACTGGACCAGCCAATGAGAGCATCGCTAAGCAAAAAATCCCAACCTTTTACTTCAAATGCTACATCTATATATATATATATATATATATATATATATATATATATATATATATATATATATATATATATATATATATATATATATATATATAAAATTAATGGCATCTTTATTTTCCATAAAAATTAATTACCAAAACTAACCTTCATCTTTCACACAAAAGAATTATCAATAAAATTCATCCATTTCACTCTTTCGAAATCTAAACCTAGAACACACACACAAAATAAAAATAAAATACTCGCGAGCTTTTGTTTCGCAACACTGGGCAACCCTATATTCGCGGGCAGAGCGCTCTGTAGCGGTCTCAGAAGGTTGTTTGCGAAGAGAAAAAGATGGCAGCCAGAGTGGTGGGCTTTTGATTTGCAAATGGCGATGTGTTCAATTGTTAAATAGCAAGAGAAGACTTTTGTCAGTTACAGTCGGGTAAGATTTGTGTACTTGTTATTTGGCGGAATAATTATGCAATTATGCAAATTAATATTTATATTTAAAAATATTATTGTATCGTCAATGTGATTCACTTTCAACCGACTTCACTTTGATTGGCTGTCATGCAGTATGTGCTGAGCCATTTTAAAAGCCTTTGCTTATGGCAAAGGTAGCCCAGATGCAAAAATAGTTCGCGCGGAGCAATCGCAAACGTTTTGTGGCGCTTTTATTCTAGGCAATTCGGGGCTGACCTCGCCTTCTCAAAAGTACACAAACAGTCCTTTTGACTAATAAACTGCTTAGAAAAGCAATTACTCGCGGCCAAGATCAAAAGGAAGAAATCATCCATGCACTTTTTACTTTGCAGCCTATGTAAACTGTGCTTTAGCAGTACCAACAAAGGGCTCATGCGACGACAATTTAAGCCCTTACAAAGGATGCCAAGTGGAAAACTGGTTAAGACCTACTAGTTAAGATCATCCCCTAAAACTGCCCTGATCCCCTTACCTGCTCCCATATCATACACACCTGCCTATGCACCGGCCCAGGGTGGTTACTATGGCGGACGCACAATACGGACGACTGATCTTTCCTTGTATAAAAGTTGACCATTAAAAATGAGTGAGTTAGTGAGATGTCCTGTCACTCCCCCCCCCCCCCCCCCCCCCCCCCCCCCCCCCGCCCCCTTAGGCTTACCTATCCCATCTCACCGGTCTCTTCCTCTCCGGACATTTTCCCCCGGTCTTTCCCTCCCCAGTCTTTATCCCCATAACCTACTTCATCCCCGGCTACATTTCTCTGCCCCCTCCCTTCCGTAAGCACTCCCCCCCCCTCCTCCCCAGTATTATTACTCCCCCTGGGTCATACCTCCCACTTCCCCCTATTCCGAGAATATTTAGGAGCCTTTGTATCAGATAATGGGTCCCGACAGGGAGTCCTCTCCAGGATTGCACAAACAACTGCTGCCCTGACAAGGTTGAAGCCCATTTGGAAAGATATGACCATCAGTCTACACTCCAAGGTAAGGCTGCTTCACTCCCTTGTCATCTCCATCTTCCTATAAGCCTGCGAAACATGGACTCTCACAGCAGATCTACAACTACAACATCTGGAACCAAAACTGAAAATTAAACATGATCACGGGAAGATATTTGTAATTCTTCAATGATAATTATCATTATCCCTTGATAATTGTGATTATGCCATGCTATTTGTAATTATCTCATGATATTTGCAATTATCAGATTTTTTCGCTAGTAGGCCGTCATAGGTACACCGTTACACACAACAAGCAGTTATTTAAATAATCTTTTTGAACAAAAATAGGATTTATCTGGATTACCAAATTTGCCGCTCTCGCAAATGCTTCAGTGGCTGACTTTCACACTTCAGTCACCGTCATTCACCATTTGTCGCCTTCAGTCACTACACACCACCACCTCCCGCCACCACAACCAGCGTTGTCACCACCGTCCACCACTGTCATCACCACCACCATAGCAAGCAAAGTCATCGCTATCATTACCATCACGAGCACTGTCATCGCTCGTCATCACAGCCAGCTCTTTCAAAACCACCACCTTCGTCACTACCAGTCACCACACAGTTAGTACCGTTGTCACAATAAGTCACCCCAAGCAGCTAGTGTGTTACCAAGAACAACCGCATGCCGCTTGTTCACCAGCCTTATCACCAACAACCAGCGTTAGCAGCAGCATGTCACCACAGTCAGCGCTGCGACTGTTCCCACAATCTGTGCTATCAGCACAAGTCACTGCAGCCTCCGCCGTCACCACATCAAGCGCGGTCACCACCAGTCATAACGACTAGCGCTGTCACTTTTGTCACCTCGTCTCCATCAGTCACCAAGTCAAGCAGATTTCGATTATCGTTGAGCTAGGTACTACACTGTACCTTGAGGATCGGATTACTTCAAGTCCGTTTATATTTTCAAACCCTAACATTTATCTAGATTGTTCTTGCATTTTCTTGAATAAAAAATAGGATGGGTTCAGGTCACTCCTTTGACAAAATGCTTAAAAAGAGGATATATGTATGCAGAATCCGCTTAAAATCAAACATTATTTTCTTTATTGAAAACCCTACCATTGTCCAGCTTTTTCTTTGGTAAAAACAAAATCGGACAAATTCAAAATTTAAACATATTCAAGTCCATTCTTCGTTTCCAAGCTGCTTGAAACTGTCCGATCCACAGGGTACAGTGTTGAAATTGGCTGACGCATTACTGTTTTTAGTGTTTTATTTTGGTGTAGGTTTAGCGATCGCATTTTATAGAGCTAAATTGATGGTTTGAGTGATATAGTATAGGATATGGGACACATTGATCATGTAATATAAAATTAAAAATAATGTTTCTACAAATGATCTTGTAATGTAACATGAAAAAGAGCTTTTCTACGAAGTCAAGGGAGACAGGTTCAATACAGAAAACTATAGTCTCTATATATTATAGATGATGATTGATGATGATGGTGATAAATGATGATGATGATGGTGATGATAGTGACGACGCCGACAACGATGATGATGATGATGTTAACAACGACTATAACGACAAGGATGAGAGATGATGATGATGATGATGATGATGATGATGATGATGATTTTTTTTACCGCGAAATACGATCGCAATAGTATGGATATTATTAAGCCAACATAATACAATGATTCTGAAAATTGTTTGTCCTTATATGATTTTTTTAGCGATTTTTTTTTTAGCAAAAGTTCATAATGTAGATGATATCGTTTCTAGATGGTAACGATAAATAAGGTCGAAATTGTTGCTGATATTAACTGCAAGCGCACTGAGACAAAAGCGTAAAACAGAGTTAGTCAGTAGGTCAGTCAATTTATTTATGAAGTCGGATAATTTAGGCCTTGAGCTGGCCATCAATCGTGCATGCATTTGTCGTTTTTTGTTGATGTATGATTTAGATTAGATTTAGATATACCCTGTGGATTCGGGCATTGAATAGAATAGACCCAAGGTTTCCCGGCGCGTCGTAAGAAGCGACTAACAGGTGTGATGTCAGCACTGCATCACTGGACGAAAGTCTTCTACACAGAAGTCACTGGCCAGGACGGAGTAACCTCACGTTATTATAGGTTAAAAAGACCAAGTGCTCTAGGCCAAGGCGAGCCACACTATACTCGTGGATTTCAGCTGTGGCCAACAGCCTGGAAAGAGAATTGGGCCCCGCCAGGTCTTTCTTGCCCAAGACATCACAATATGATAAAAAGAGCCACTCACTCCACACCGGATCGGTCGTCGTCGGGGTCACCAAGGACCACGCCTTCCGTTGGCCACCAGGACGGAGGTGATAAGTGTGTTACTCATGGATAACTTACCAAGATCGGCACGAGAGACAACATCGTCATAGGAACCTGGAATGTCAGAACCCTAACTGCGGAGGTAAAATTAGAAGAACTGGCCCACGAGCTGGACCACTATCGCTGAAACATCTTAGGTATCAGCGAACTGCGCTGGAAAGGCCTACATAAAACAACGACTGACAAAGGCCACACACTTTATTTTAGCGGGAGAGATGACAGTCACGCACACTGTGTTAGATTCATGGTCCACATAGACATTCTAGCCACTGTCATGGGTTGCCGCCCAGTCTCCAGTAGACTAATTACCCTCCGTCTAAGAGCAGCCCCTTTCGACATCACCATCATCCAGGCCTATCAGACTATGACGACAGCGAAATCGAGGATTTCTATGAATATCTGCAGGCTGTCCTTGACCAAGTGCCGAAGAAGGACATAGTCATAGTGGAAGGCGACTGGAATGCCAAGGTTGGCCTAGATGCTTACCATAACTGGTGAGACACATGTGGACCCCACTGCAACAACGAGACAAATGACAGAGGTCTGAGACTCTTGGAGTTTGCCTGATACAACAATCTAATACTGACAAACACGCTTGGTCTCCACAAAAACTCCAGACGATGGACATGGCACAGTCCCAGCGGGGAGCATCACAACCAGATTGACTACTCATAGTCAAGACACGCTTCAGATCAAGCATCAACATTGGCAGGACACGCGCTTTTCAAGGATCAGACATCGGAAGTGACAATGATCTCGTGATGATGTCTTTCCGGCTCCACTAGCAAAGTGCACCAGATTAAAGTTCGACCTGGACAAACTGCAAAACCCGGAGGTAAAAGAAATATTCCAAGCCACAATTGGAGGGAAATTTGCACCACTGCTCATTTTGGGAGCTGGTGAAGTAGATGTCCACACCATGATCACCACCTTCAACTCAACCGTGACAGGTGCCGCCATTGAGCTCCTTGGCAAGCACCGCGCAAAGAAGAAGCCGTGGATTACACCTACATTTTTGGACCTGTATGACAAAAAAAGATTTAAAAAACCAACACATCACAGGGAGCTGATGTCTACCGAAATACCAACAATGACATCCGAAAAGGCATGCAGAAGTACAAGAAGTCTTGGATAGATGGACAGAGTACGGCTCTGACCTTTACAACCACACACCAAGCGGAGACCCATCAGTTTTAACATGTCCCCAGAACAGAGAAGAAGAAGAAATCCTCCCAATTCTCCGAGAAGACGTTGAAGCAGCAGTGTAATCGCTGAAGAAGGGGAAGTCAGCGGGAGTGGACAACCTACCCGCAGAATTGCTTCAAGCAGAAGGAGAAGCGATGATTGATTATCTATAACAAGATCTGGCAGAGTGGGGAGTGGCCTACACCATGAATCCAGTCGCTTGTCATCAATCTTCCCAAAACGGATAACCTTCATGAGTGTGAAATTACCGCACCATCAGCCTCATCAGCCATCCCAGCAATGTGCCCTTGAAAATAATACCCAACAGGTTGAAATCACAAGCTGAAGAAATCGTAGCTGAAGAATAAGAAGGATTGTGGGCAGGGCGAAGTACCATTGAACACATTTTTAACCTCAGAATAATCTGCGAGAAATACCTACAGCACCAACAACATCTATATCATGTGTTTGTAGAATTCAAGAAAGCATTTGATAGACTGTGGCATGCGGCTCTGTGGGCAAACATGTGAGTGTACAATATCAGCACTAACATTATTGAAGTCATCGAAAGTCTATATGACTAGGCTACCAGTGCAGTCCTCCACAACAGCGTCAGAAAATAATTGGCGTGCGTCAAGGATGCCTATTCTCTCCAACACTCTTCAACATCTTCCTAGAGCGCATCATGGTAGATGCCCTTGCAGATCACGAAGGCACTGTCAGCATAGGGGGTAGAGCAAACTCCAACCTCCGTTTTGCGGATGACATTGATGGATTGGCTGGAGAGGAACAAGAACTTGAACAGCTGGTACAGAGGCTTGACACCACCTCCACAGCATTTGGAATAGAAATAAGTGCAGAGAAGACCAAAATGATGACCAGCAACACCAATGGCATCAACTGCAGCCACCAGCTACTAATATCAAATATCAAGGCCAATCCCTCAACACAGTGCATAGCTTCAAATATTTAGGAGCTTTTGTATCAGACAATGGGTCTCGACAGGAAGTCCTCTCCAGGATCGCACAAACAACTGCTGCCTTGACAAGGTGAAGCCCATTTGGAAATACAGGAACATCAGTCTACACTCTAAGGTAAGGCTGCTGCGCTCCCTTGTTATCTCCATCTTCCTATAGCCTTGCGAAACATGGACCCTCACGGCAGATCTACAACGGAGAATACAAAGCATGGAGATGAGGTACTACAGAAGACTTCTGGGCATTTCCTATGCCAGCACATCACCGACGACGAAGTCCGACAGACCCTCACTCAGACCATTGGACAACACGATGACATGCTCACAGTAATGAAGAAACGGAAACTCCGATGGTATGGCCACGTCACCAGAGCATCAGGCCGTGCAAACACCATCCTGCAAGGCACGGTGCAAGGAGGCAGAAGAAGAGGGAGACAGAAAAATAGATGGGAGGACAACATTCGAGAATTTACTGTCTTGACACTGAGCTGAGGACAGAGAGAGATGGAGTACGCTAATTAAACGATCATCTGTGAAGCCCCCAACGACTTTCGAGTTACGGGATAGGATAGGTCTGAAAATACATTTGAATGGCTTGCCATCTTGTTTATATTTGCGTGCGACTGTAATATTTAGTATGATACAAGTCCACAGCTTGATTGTTTTTGAGTTTGAATAGGGGCCGGGTCTTAGAAGGTTGTAGACATTAATTTTTGAAGTTGGCACCTGCATCTCGCAAGAGCAAAACAAACCCCAGTGTTGTATTCTGCAAACAACGATAAGTGGATTTCAACGTTTGCGACACTTGCAAATGGCTATTGGTTTTGCTGGTTTTTTGTTTTGTTTTGTTTTGGGGTTGTTGTAGGTGTTTTTTTTTCCCCATACTTTTCATTTTTAACATTAATTTCTCTCACCTTACAACCATCCATCTCGTTTCTACTCTCAAGATAGTTGTTCATCCCGCCGAAATTTTTTTTTTTCCCTTTTTCCAGGCTCACTTTCTCTGGTTTCGGTGAATCCTTGTTTGATCGAACATTTGATTAGACTTACGTACAACTTGCTTGTAAAACTCTCTCTCTCTCTCTCTCTCTCTCTCTCTCTCTCTCTCTCTCTCTCTCTCTCTCTCTCTCTCTCTCTCTCTCTCTCTCTCTCTCTCTCTCTTTCTCTCTCTCTCTCTCTCTCTCGCCCTCTCTCTCTCTCTTTCTCTCTCTCTCGCCCTCTCTCTCTCTCTTTCTCTCTCTCTCACTCTCTCTCTCTGGGTTCAGGATGGTTCCCACGATAAAAAATAAAAGGATGCAATATAAATTAATCTGTTGTCGGACCTGTCCACATCTATGTTCTAATGAAATTTACGACCTGTAATGAGACCCTGTTGCACGCACTATTACCCTGTTGTTTTCTCTGCGTCAGCAATCAATTCACAAAGGAAAATAAACGGTGTGTGCAAATACAGAGCAGGATAAGGAGGAGTAAGAGGAGGAGGAGGAGAAAAGGAGAAGAAGACACAGAAGGAGCTAGAGAGAGAGAGAGAGCGAGAGAGAGAGAGAGAAAAAGGGAGAGAGAGACAGAGAGGGTGAGAGAGATGGAGAGGTGTTGGGGATAAGGGGTGGGGTGGGGGTTTAGACGGGAATAACCGCATTTTATTTGTGTTCAATAGACAAAATCTGGAATAAACCGGCTGGAAATCAAACCTGGAAAGAAAATCTGCACCATTCCAAGCAACAATAACGGATGCTATATAAATATGCTGATTGTTAATTGATGAAGGTTTCTTACAATCTTCTCTCTCTCTCTCTCTCTCTCTCTCTCTCTCTCTCTCTCTCTCTCTCTCTCTCTCTCTCTCTCTCTCTCTCTCTCTCTCTGTTTGCGTCTCTCTCTCTTTCTCTCTCGGTGAGAATGTGTTAGTTAGTTTCGCACTTGTTTGAACTGTTTGTGGTTGGTTGGTTGTTTTATTAAGGTCTTCCTCCCCCACCCCTCCCACCATAGATTATAAAAAGACCATACACAAACGTTCAGATTCACGGATTTGAACAATCACGCACGCATATACACGCATATATATGGGGTCATCATGACCTTGGAAAATGTAGGCTATCAATTGGAGTACATTGGCGTTATGAAGTTGATGCGAGGTTGATAACGCACTGGTCCGACTGCTTGAGCCTGATTTCTATAGCCTGATGTCAACTTCTTTATACTTTATATATTTATACTATAGAACAGTCATCGACTCCACAAAGAGTACGAAAGAGAGAGAGAGAGAGAGAGAGAGAGAGAGAGAGAGAGAGAGAGAGAGAGAGAGAGAGAGAGAGAGAGAGAGAGAGAGAGAGAGAGAGATTATTATTCATTTAGGCATCGCCCCTTCATGAAGGGTGTGTACATCATTAACATTATACATATAAAAAACATAAATTTTAATTCCGATTACAGTGCTTCAGATTGTTTTCAGACATCATGGGCCCAATGACCCATGGCCATGCAAAATGATGGGTCAATTTTGAAAAAGATGGGTCATTGACAATCGAAGGTATTCGTATCGTATGTTCACCTAGTCCTTCTTGATTTTTATGACGCGCCAGGCTGGCGCATTCACGTTGACTGTTACGCGCCATTCTGATAAAATATGCGCCAATGGCGCGGGCGCACCAACAATCTGAAGCACTGCGATTAAATCACGATAGAGCCATTTCTCTTAGTTTAAAGGCTTTGTACAAGTATATACTTAGATTCCTAATTATATTTGGATTACTAGACGCCATCAAAATACACAGTCTAGATGCACATGGATTTCTATAATATTTTTCAGCAATAAATTGCACTCTTAAGTTATGTAAGACTGGACAACATAATACAAAGTGGACTTCATCTTCTTCTTTTTCCATGCAAAGCGGGCATTTTACAGCTGCTTGTGTGTTATTTCCATATCTGTAATAATGAACACCGATATCTGACACACCAAAGCGAAATTTAGTCTTTATAAAAATTAAATGCCTTTCAAGACTTAATTCCAAATAAGTTTTAACACAATGATTACTGCCCCCAAATAAACAGTATATTTTATACCTGTCACTGAGAGAGAGAGAGAGAGAGAGAGAGAGAGAGAGAGAGAGAGAGAGAAAGAGATTTGGTGACCATCGCAGCAGCAGGCACCGTTGCATGGAAGCACGTTAAAGTATCGAAGCAGTGTGAAAGAAACAGTGGTCAGGTGCACTTTCACCTTATCGACTCTGGCACTATCGGCAGTCTCAGTGGGTGGTTACTATTATACGGCCCTGACCAGAACAACTATTGTGGTATCCTACTTTTGGACTATTGCTCTGGGCATTTCTACGTGGAATACTTCCTGGCTATGCACTGAAAGGATAGGAAACATTTCATTGACATTAGCCCTACAGGTATGAATGAAGAATTGATTTGTTTGTTTATCTTGTCCACTTTCCTTTCCTCGTCTTTCAAGTGCAAATGCATTTATTAGTTCCAGAGCAATAGCTAAGGAACTATTGTTTTTGGCTCTTAAGTCCATCAGTGCGCACATTTCTCTGGAACTAAAGGACGGATTTCGTGTTTACGTTTGTCACTATGGAACACTTTTTTCTAGTGAATCGGTAAGGAATGTATCTAGATGTGTTTAAAAGAAAGAGAATGCATATGTGTTCTTTTTTTTCTTTTTCAAAATGGAGTTTCCGCATGTTTGTGCACATTCTTTCTTCATTTCGTTCTTTCTTTTATTTATTCTTTCTTTCTTTTTTCTTGGAATAATTTGGTTTTTTTTTCTTGTTTTTTTTTGTTCAAATAATTTTTTTTTAAATGTAGTTTTATTATTTTTTTTATTTATCTTTTATTGTTTTTTTTTTGTTACCTCTTTACTTCATTACTTTATTTCTTTTTTTCTTTGATTCTTTCTTTCCATCTTTCTTTCTTCAAATTCATATACATATTTTGTTCGTTTTTTTTTTTGAAGTTTTGATTTAAAATAATATTTATATATTTGGGATTATATGTTTGTTGTTCAACATGTTTGTGATACTTTTGATTGCTAGGTTGGTTTACTTAACGCAAGTATCCGTGCATCAATAAATCCAGACTGAATGATTCAACATTTAAGTTAAAGGTCCACACACACCATTGGCGATATGACAGACGGGGATAACCATCCCAAGGAAGAGGATGTTTGGGACCTAAACTAGCACTGAACCACCCAAGCAATCATACTGCTTATGTCGACAAAGAAAAATGGCAACTTTTTAAAAATTCTTGCCCACCAATAATAATAATAATAATAATAATAATAATAATAATAATAATGATAATGATAATGATAATGATAATGATAATGATAATAATAATAATAATAATAGTAATAGTAATAATAATAATAATAATAATAATAATAATAATAATAATAATAATAATAATAATAATAATAATAATAATAATAATAATAATAATGCTCTGTGGGTTCGGGCACTGAATAGAATAGACCCAACGTTTCCCGGCGTGTCGTAAGAGGCGACTAACAGGGGTGATGTTAGCACGGCATCACTGGGCGAAAGTCTTCTACACAGAAGTCACCGGCCATGGCGGAGGAACCTTACGTTACTGCAGGTTCAACGACCTCGTGCTCAGGGCCAAGGCGAGCCGCACTGTATTCGTGGATTCCGGCTGTGGCCAACAGCCTGGAGAGGATTGGGCACCGCCAGGTCTTTTTTGCCCAAGACACACTACATGATGACACTATCCACTAATTCCATACCGGATCGGTCGTCGCCCGGCTCAAGGACCGCGCCTTCCGTTGGCCACCAGGACGGAGGTGTTAAGTACGCTACTCATGGACAATTTAGCAAAATCCGCACCAGAAACAACATCGTCATAGGAACCTGGAATGTCAGGACCCTAACTGCGGAAGGAAAATTAGAAGAACTGGCAAACGAGTTGGACCACTATCAATGGAACGTTCTAGGCATCAGCGAACTGCGCTGGAAAGGCCTAGGTGAAACAACGACCGACAAAGGCCACAAACTCTATTTCAGCGGTAGGGATGACAGGCACGAACACGGCGTTGGATTCTTGGTCCACAAGAACATTCTAGCCACTGTCATGGGTTGCTGCCCAGTCTCCAGTAGACTCATTACCATCCGTCCGAGAGCAGCCCCTTTCAACATCACCATCATCCAGGCCTATGCCCCAACATCAGACTATGACGACAGCGAAGTGGAGAATTTTTATGAAAATCTACAGGCGGTCCTTGACCAAGTGCCGAAGAAGGACATAGTCATAGTGCAAGGCGACTGGAATGCCAAGGTTGGCCAAGATGCGCACCACAACTGGGGAGACACATGTGGACCCCACTGCAACAACGAGACAAATGACAGGGGTCTGAGACTCTTGGAGTTTGCCAGATACAACAATCTGGTACTGGCAAACACGCTTGGTCCCCACAAAAACTCCAGACGATGGACATGGCACAGTCCCGGCGGGGAGCATCACAACCAAATAGACTACATCATGGTCAAGAAACGCTTCAGATCAAGCATCAACATTGGCAGGACACACACTTTTCCAGGAGCAGACATTGGAAGTGACCACGATCTCGTGATGATGTCTTTCCGGCTCCACTTGAAGAGAGTAAATACAGCAAAGTGCACTAGACTGAAGTTCGACCTGGACAAACTGCAAGACCCGGAGGTGGCAGAACTAATTCAGGCCACAATTGGAGGGAAATTTGCACCACTGCTCATTTTGGGGGCTGGTGAAGTAGATGTCAACACCATGACCACCACCTTCAACTCAGCTGTGACAGATGCCGCCACTGAGATCCTTGGCAAGCACCGACCAAAGAAGAAGCCGTGGATCACACCTGAACTTCTGAATCTGTGTGATAAACGAAGAGAAATTAAAAAAAAAGAACACCTCACAGGGAGCTGATGTCTACCGAAAAATCAACAATGACATTCGAAAAGGCATGCGCACAGCAAAGGAGAACTGGATAGAAGATCAGTGCCAGGAAATAGAGAACAGTCTGAACAAGAACAACAGCAAGAAGGCATACCAGACTGTGAAGTGGCTGACAAGTGTCAAACAGCCCAAAGTCTCCAAGATCCAAAGCAAGTCTGGCATATGCCTTACAGAAGAACAAGAAGTTTTGGACAGATGGACAGAATACTGCTCTGACCTTTACAACCATACACCAAATGGAGACCCATCAGTTCTAGCATGTCCCGAGAACAGAGAAGAAGGAGAAATCCTCCCAATTCTCCGGGGAGAAGTTGAGGCAGCAGTGCAATCGCTAAAGAAAGGGAAGTCAGCGGGAGTGGACAACATACCCGCGGAACTGCTTCAAGCAGGAGGAGAAGCGATGATTGATGCCCTCACCATTATCTGTAACAAGATCTGGCAGAGTGGGGAGTGGCCTATACCATGAACCCAGTCGCTTGTCATCACTCTTCCCAAAAGAGGTAACCTTCAGGAGTGTGAAAATTACCGCACCATCAGCCTCATCAGCCATCCCAGCAAGGTTCTCCTGAAAAAAAATACTCAACAGGTTGAAACCCCAAGCTGAAGAACAAGCAGGATTCAGGGCAGGACGAAGTACCACTGAACAGATTTTCAACCTCAGAATAATCTGTGAGAAATACCTACAGCACCAACAACATCTATATCATGTGTTCATAGACTTCAAGAAGGCGTTTGACCGAGTCTGGCATGCAGCTCTATGGGCAACAATGTAAGTGTACAACATCAGCCCTAAAATTATTGAAGTCATCAAAAGCCTGTATGACAAGGCTATCAGTGCAGTCTTCTACAACAGCGCCATCGGGAACTGGTTCAGAACAACAATCGGTGTGCGTCAAGGATGCCTACTCTCTCCAACACTCTTCAACATCTTCCTAGAGCGCATCATGTCAGATGCTCTTGCAGATCATGAAGGCACAGTCAGCATAGGGGGTAGAGCAATCTCCAATCTTCGTTTTGCGGATGACATTAATGGATCGGCTGGAGGGGAACAAAAACTTGAACAGCTCGTACAGAGGCTTTACACCACCTCCAGAGCTTATGGAATAAGTGCAGAGAAGACCAAAATGATGACCAGCAACACCAATGGCATCAACACGGACATCAAAGTCCAAGGCCAATCCCTCAACACAGTGCACAGCTTCAAATATTTAGGAGCTTTTGTATCAGACAATGGGTCCCGACAGGAAGTCCTCTCCAGGATCGCACAAACAACTGCTGCCATGACAAGGTTGAAGCCCATTTGGAAAGATAGGACCATCAGTCTACATTCCAAAGTAAGACTGCTGCGCTCCCTCGTCATCTCCATCTTCCTATATGCTTGCGAAGCATGGACCCTCACAGCAGATCTCCAACGAAGAATACAAAGCATGGAGATGAGGTGCTACAGAAGACTTCTGGGCATTTCCTATACCCAATACATCACCAACGGCGAAGTCCGACAGACCATCACACAAGCCATTGGACAACACGATGACTTGCTCACAGTGGTGAAGAAACGGAAACTCCGATGGTATGGCCACGTCACCAGATCATCAGGCCTTGCAAAGACTATTCTGCAAGGCACAGTGCAAGGAGGTAGAAGAAGATGGAGACCGAAAAAGAGGTGGGAGGACAACATTCGAGAATGGACTGGTTTGACACTGAGCGAGGACAGAGAAAGATGGAGTATGCTGGTTAAACGATCATCTGTGGTGCCCTTACGACCTCCGGGTTACGGGACAGGATAGGATAGGATAGGAATAATAATAATGACAATAATAAATTAATTAATTAATAAAAAAATATACTACTACTACTACTACTACTACTACTACTACTACTACTACTACTACTACTACTACTACTACTACTACTACTACTACTACTACTACTACTACTACTACTACTACTACTACTACTATTACTACTACTACTATTACTTATTCTAAACGCGCCTTATTCCTAAATAAGACTTAAAGGGTGGCGATCTGTAACCAGCATGCACGCTCGCATGTTACAGACATACAGACATACATACATACATACATACATACATACATACATACATACATACAGAACACACATTCGTCACTCAAACCTGTACAAGGCAAGTCGCTATTAGAAAACAGAAAATCTCGAAATCGAATGTTATGTTTTACATGTTATAGATAGACTGCGTCACATACCATTATTCCATTGAATCAACCTGGATCATCGGTGTGCCAAGGGAATGCTCTATTACTTTAGGTAGGAATCGCAATAGTCTACCTTTACTAACAATACTAACCGAAGAAGAGAGGACAGATTCGTGCGTGTGCGTCTGTGCGCGTGTTGGGCTGTGTTTATTGTTTTATAGATATTTTGTGTTTGCTGTGTGAGTGTATTTGTGTGCAGTGTAGTGTAATTTAATGTAGTGTGTGTGTGTGTATGTGTGTGTGTGTGTGTGTGTGTATGTGAGTGTTTATGATCCCGTGATCCACAAGGTGTTTTTATTTTAACCTTTCAGCGCACTTTTTCCCTTCTCTCTCACCAGAATTAAGCTGGTGAAACTAATATTCAATTAGATGGATTAAATTAATTAGAAAATATTTCCCTTTCCGGCTTGAGAAGTAGAAGTTGGTAACATGAATTAGAATTATAATTTCCTGTCCAGCGGTTATATCACATTAGAATCATAGAATCATTTGACATTGATTAGTGTCTGCTTAACCTTTTTCTTGCATGCTTACTAGGCCTGTGTATTGATGGGTGATTGTTTGATTGTTATGGAAGGAGTTTGTGGGTAACTACAAACATGCACAAGGTTGTGAGCGAGGACGGTTAGACGTTATTTATTATGATTATTTTGTGCGGACTTGCCTCCGAGGATCTAAGAAGGAAATTGATAAAGAATCAATCAAAGATTGCCCATACAAAAGTCCTCTGTTTTGTATACTGCGCTTTTACATTCTGATCATTCACATTTTCGGTTCAATTTCTGCTTTGTTTTTGTTCATCCATCCCTAGAATCAAGAATGTATTCCTTCTGTCCTTTTTGGGTGTATGATGATCTGATTATAAAAATAGGCTTTAAAAAATTAGAGCTATAAAAAATTAGCCGGCTAAGGATAAGCGGATAAAACGCCCGCGCTGATTTAAAACCATTGCACCTAAAATTAGCATTTGCTCTTTAATCCTCTTGCACGAGTATGTGTGGGATCATTTTAAAACATTTTCAGATGAATTAGACATCTCTGTGGCTTGTCTGATTTTTGAAAAGATTACCCGGAACATTTTCAATTAAACTACGAAACTACGGTTGTTGCGTGTTGAAGACTAAAAATTTAGTTAGTTAGTCATTGTTTTATAGGGTCCAGCGGACTGCAAAGAGCCGAATCATGACCACAATTTTGATTGAAAGAGGACTCACTCCCGATCCGTATAAAAGATATGCAGAAACAACCCTAATAGTAAAACTGAAGGCACTCAACCAGCCGGTCACTGTACAATAAAGACATCCCATGCGGGAGACGCTGAAGCTGTTACAGTGCTCTAATATTTATAGCTGGCCTGGCTGACCTAACCTCAAAACTAAAAAGCTTTGGTTGAGTCGGTGTGGTATACAAAACAAAATTTAATATAAACATCCTTATAAAATAATAACAAAACACATACACATAAAATGCCAAAATTGTTAAATAATAATACCATAGAAAGCCCTAGTGACAATTTAGCAATTTCCAATATCCCCAAGCGGACCCAACAGACCTCATGAGGAGTTTTGGGAGAGTTTTCCAGAAAAAATGGTAGGTGACCGGTCTAGCGAAGAAGATAGTAGATTGATAGAACAGATTAGGAACGAGAAAGGACAAATGAGAATGACAGAAACAGAGGTAATTTAAAGCACTAAATTTCCACAAAGTGGGAATGCTATTTATACAGAAAACCCCGGCACACCAACGGAAGGGGAGGGACAAGGGAGGAGGGGGTGTAAGACTAAAAAGAAGAAGAAGAGAAGGAAGCGGAGGAGAAGCAGCTGGGAGAGAGGAGGGATAGAAGCGAAGATAAGATAGATAAGACAACTTTATTATCTCTTTCAAGAAATTGCATTGTGATGTACAGTCAACTCAAATAAACATTACAATAACAATATTAATTGACATTGAGAATAAAACTCGTTTGTTACAAATTAAACTATTGTGCGTTATACAAGTGGACATTGGACTGGATACAAATACGATAACTTATACAACTGCAGGATTTTAATTTGCATAATCAAACAGTGCATACATGCGCACCCACACAAACACAGTCATATTGCACATCTGGTTGAATTTATTATTTGTTAATCAGACGAGTCGGATAGCGCAGTGGTTGGAGCACTCGCTACTGTGTCGCAAGTTAAGCACCGTCCAGTGCGGTTAGCACTTGGATGGGTGACCGCAAAACGTGAAGCGACAAATAACAACGCCCCCAGTTGACTCAACTGTGACTGAGTACCTACTCTCTTAAGAGTGGGGAAGGTAAAGCAGCGAGGGAGAGAGATGGGCACCACCCTCATTACGCTGGCCCAAGATAAGTGTGATCTCCAACATCACGCTCCCCTACGGCCACAAGGCTATGGGACCACCTTAAACAATTTTTTTTACCTAATCAGACGTACAGAATGTGGTATAAAAACCGTTTTTAGTTCTCAAGGTACGAATCTTAGGCACTCAGAAGCGCCGGCCAAAAGATAGGAGCTGGAAGTGGTGAGAAAGCACACGACTTTCATCATGGATGATAGAAAGAGCTTTTTGCACAACACTCATTTCATACAGCACACGCAGACTCTCTTATTTCCCACAAACATTCACCACTCGATCAAGCAAACTTCCGTTTTTCACGCACAAACTTCCGAACCAGCAAATAAAAGAGAATTGACTCCATAAAAGCAGTGTAAAAGGTCAGACGTATACGGCTATTGAATGTTTCTGAGTTTCTGAAGGCAGTAGTTTCTGGATTTACATTTTTTGTGAATGGCCTTGGTGTTAGTAGTAAAATTCAGTTCGTCGTCAATGATGGTTCCGAGGTATCTATACTGACTTGCTCTCTTGACTAACACCATCAATGAAAAGCTTTGGAATGGGAGATGGGTTTCTACGTAAGTCTATTACAGGTTCTTTG
Source organism: Oncomelania hupensis (assembly GCA_036898135.1). NCBI lineage: Eukaryota > Metazoa > Mollusca > Gastropoda > Littorinimorpha > Pomatiopsidae > Oncomelania > Oncomelania hupensis. The sequence continues at coordinate 78,992,188 of CM072512.1, read as the reverse complement.
GTCTTTTTTACATTTAAATCCAGGTTGTTTTGCCTGCACCAAGAGATGAATCCGTGGCGGCATCTGTCACAGCTGAGTTGAAGGTGGTGGTCATGGTGTTGACATCTACTTCACCAGCTCCTAAAATGAGCAGTGGTGCAAATTTCCCTCCAATTGTGGCCTGAAATATTTCTGCCACCTCGGGTCTTGCAGTTTGTCCAGGTCGAACTTCAGTCTGGTGCACTTTGCTGTGTTTACTCTCTTCAAATGGAGCCGGAAAGACATCATCACGAGATCGTGGTCACTTCCGATGTCTGCTCCTGGAAAAGTGCGTGTCCTGCCAATGTTGATGCTTGAGCTGAAGCGTTTCTTGACCATGATGTAGTCGATCTGGTTGTGATGTTCCCCGCCAGGACTGTGCCATGTCCATCGTCTGGAGTTTTTGTGGAGACCAAGCGTGTTTGCCAGTATCAGATTGTTGTATCTTGCAAACTCCAAGCGTCTCAGACCCCTGTCATTTGTCTCGTTGTTGCAGTGGGGTCCACATGTGTCTCCCCAGTTGTGGTGCGCATCTTGGCCAACCTTGGCATTCCAGTCGCCTTCCACTATGACTATGTCCTTCTTCGGCACTTGATCAAGGACAGCCTGTAGACTTTCATAGAAATGCTCCACTTCGCTGTCGCCATAGTCTGATGTTGGGTCATAGGCCTGGATGATGGTGATGTTGAAAGGGGTTGCTCTCAATCGGAGTTCCATGGAAAGCACCGGCCAAAGATGAAGCTGTGGATAATATCTGAACTTTTGGACCTGTGTAATAAACGAAGAGAGATGAAAAAGAAAAAGAACACCTTACAGGGAGCTGATGCCTACCGAAAAATCAACAATAACATCCGAAAAGGCATGCGCACAGCAAAGAAGAACTAGATAGAAGATCAATGGCAGGAAATAGAGAACAGTCTGAACAAGAACAACAGCAAGAAGGCCTACCAGACTGTGAAGTGGATGACCAGTGTTAAACAGCCCAAAGTCTCCACGATCCCAGACTTGGCATATGCCTTACAGAAGAACAAGAAGTCTTGGACAGATGGACAGAGTACTGCTCTGACCTTAACAACCACACACCAAACGGAGACCCATCAGTTCTAGCATGTCCTGAGAACAGAGAAGAAAAAGAAATCCTCCCAATTCTCCGGGAAGAAGTTGAGGAAGCAGTGCAATCGCTGAAGAAGGGGAAGTCAGCGGGAGTGGACAACATACCCGCGGAAAATCTGGCAGAGTGTGGAGTGTGGAGTGGCCTACACCATGGACCCAGTCGCTTGTCATCACTAGTCCCCAAAAAGGTAACCTTCAGGAATGTGAAAATTACCGCACCATCAGCCTCGTCAGTCATCAAAGCAAGGTCCTCCTGAAAATAATAAGCCTACTCAACAGGTTGAAACCCCAAGCTGAACAAATCATAGCTGAAGAACAAGCAGGATTCAGAGCAGGGCGAAGTACCACTGAACAGATTTTCAACCTCAAAGTAATCTGCAAGAAATACTTACAGCACCAACAACATCTATATCATGTGTTCGTAGACTTCAAAAAGGCGTTTGACCGAGTCTGGCATGCAGCTCTTGGGCAACTATGAGAATGTACAACATCAGCCCTAAAATTATTGAAGTCATCAAAAGCCTGAATACCAAGGCTACCAGTGGAGTCCTCCACAACAGCGCCATCGGAATGGTTCGAAAAACAATCGGTGTGCGTCAGGGATGCCTACTCTCTCCAACACTGTTCAACATCTTCATAGAGCGCATCATGTCAGATGCCCTTGCAGATCACGAAGGCACAGTCAGCATAGGGGAAGAGCAATCTCCAATCCTCGTTTTGCGGATGACATTGATGGATTGGCTGGAGAGGAACAAGAACTTGAGCAGCTGGTACAGAGGCTTGACACCACTTTAGAACCTATGGAATGGAAATAAGTGCAGAGAAGACCAAAATGATAACCAACAACACCAATGGCATCAACACGGACATCAAAGTCCAAGGCCAATCCCTCAACACAGTGCATAGCTTCAAATATTTAGGAGCCATTGTATCAGACAATGGGTCCCGACAGGAAGTCCTCTCCAGGATCGCACAATCAACTGCTGCCCAGGGCGAGGTTGAAGCCAATTTGGAAAGACAGGAGCATCAATCTACATTCCAAGGTAAGACTGCTGCGCTCCTTTGTCATCTCCATCTTCCTATATGCTTGCAAAACATGGACCCTCACAGCAGATCTACAACGAAGGATACAAAGCATGGAGATGAGGTGCTACAGAAGACTTCTGGGCATTTCCTATACCCAACACATCACCAACGACAAAATCCGAAAGGCCATCACACGAGCCATTGGACAACACGATGACCTGCTCACAGTGGTGAAAAAACGGAAACTCCGATGGTATGGCCACGTCACCAGATCTTCAGGTCTTGCAAAGACCATCCTGCAAGGCACAGTGCAAGGAGGTAGAAGAAGAGGGAGACCGAAAAAGAGGTGGGATGACAACATTCGAGAATGGACTGGTTTGACACTGAGCGAAGCCATCAGGGTTGCTGAGAACAGGGAAAGATGGAGTATTCTGGTTGAACGATCATCTGTGGTGCCCCTACGACCTCCGAGTTACGGGATAGGAAAGGATGGGGGGATAGGGAAGAGATGAATCTTTGAACTTCATCAAAGTACACAGATTCTGAGCTTGAGAGGTCCTCAAGAACAGAGTCATCCGAATACTTTAAGACAGAAGTGGCGTCAGTCCCACGTTAATCATTGGTGTATAAAGTGAAAAGTACAAGGAACTGCGCCTTGAGGTGCCCCAGTGGATGTTTGTTTCCGTGAGGTGAAGGAGGTTTGAAAGCGGACGACCTGAGATCTACTCACTAGAAAGTTTACGATACACAGGACGAGTCTAGAAGGGAGAGATTAGTGAAAAGGTTTTGAGCCATCTGGTGAGGTTGTATAGTATTGAAAGCCAAAGAAAAATCTATGAACAGAATGCGGATGATGGAATCTGGTTTTTCAAGATCGTTGTAAACATTCTGAAGGAGTGTCAGAGTAGCGTTGTCAGTACCTCGGTTGGATTTGTAAGCAAACTGCAGAGGGCCAGAAAAAGGCTGAGTATGACAGAAGAGACCAGACAGAATGATTCGTTCAAAACATTTCATTGCAATAGAAGTGAGGGCCACAGAGCGGTAGTCGTTAAGCTGTTTGTGTTTGATAGTTTTCGGTACAGGGCATATTGTTGAGTGTTTCCACACATCAGAAACAATACAATCCCTCAATGACAAAGTGAACAATTTACCAAACACCACTCAGTTGTGCAGCGCACCACTTCAAGGTCCAACCACTAATACCATCCGGACAGGCGCCTTCCTGAATTTAGTCTTTTGAACAAAGTATGAACAGAATTACCGTCGATCTCAACGTCATCGTCATCAACAGGAACGTCCTCTCTCAGACCAGAAATAATCGCGTCGACATCGTCTTTTGTATCGTCGAGTTCAAACCTGCAGTAGGAAATATGTAGCTCTTCCGACAGTTTCGTTTGTTCATTAAAAGGGAGATCACAGTTGGCCGACTTTGGCTTCGCTTGACCGGTAAGAGTTTTTAACCTTTTCCACGCATCTGTCATATTACAAAGTTCGAGCTGCGACTCAACCTTATCTTTATAGTGCCGTTTCGCATCCTGAATTTCCCTGCGGAGTTTAGCTTAAACACGCCTAAGTTCGGTCTTGTCACCGGTTTGAAAAGCAAATTTTTTCTCATTTAATGTGGTTTTGAGTGACTTCGAGATACACGGTTTGTTATTTGGAAATATGTTTTAAATTTAATTTTCGTAGGAATGACATTGTGTTCACAGAATTTGATAAAATTAATTACTTAATTAAGTAAGTAAGCCATTAAGTAAGAATACTTGTTTCCATAAACATGTTCCAATCAGTGTAATCAAAACGTCCTTGTAACCGTTCTGTACTATCAGGGGACCAAACATTCACGATTTTCTTTACAATAGGTTGTGATTTGATTTTAGGTAAGTAAGGAAGTAAAAAGAAGAAGAACAATAACACCAACAACGAGAACAGCAAAACAACAACAATAACAGCAAGAGAATTCTACTACTACTACTACTACTACTACTACTACTACTACTACTACTACTACTACTACTACTACTACTACTACTACTACTAGCGCTTTCCCCCAAATAGCTAATCAGGCTCAAAGCGCGGCGATCTTTACCAAGAGATACACGCTCACATGTTACAAACACTCACATGTTACAACAACTCTCACACACTCAACACACATCTATCATTAAAACATGTGGTGTAAAGGCAGGGAGATCGATAGCGGAAGACCGAAAGGAAATCGAAATTTCATATTTGAAATTTTTATATTAACTGCATCCAGTACCATTATGAAAGGGAGGGAGAAAACCGGAGTGCCCGGAGACAACCCTCAAGAGCAAAGAGAGGAAAGAGAAGCCGAAGAAGGACTAAAGAAACAAATATAAAAAGCTGGCCGAAGCGGAAATGAAACAAGGAGGAGCACGTAGATGAGGACGTAGATGAGGTTTTGAAGAAAAAAGAAACAACACCGCATATTTGCCATCACAGTGCAGAATAAGGAGCCATTTCTTACCAGCAGGACGAGGTGTTCTCCATTGTGACCTGACCACAACAACTGCTTCCTGCTTTTGAACTGGACAATGCGCTATTTATATAAGAACAATCCATATAGAACAGACATGGAACTAATAACTCAGAACCCGAAATGAAAATGTCTAATCAAAATTGTAGAAGAAGTAGAAGAAGTAGAAAGAGTAGAAGAAGTAGAAGGAGGAGAAGGAATAGAAGGAGGAGAAGTAGAAGGAGGAAAAGAAGTAGAAGGAATAAAAGAAGTTGAAGGAGTAGAAGAAGTAGAAGGAGCAGGAAGCACAATAGGAAGACAATGATAAAGTAGGACAGGCAGGACAAGAGACTGAGAAAGTTGAGGTATACGACGACGACGACGACGACGACGAAGAAGAAGAAGAAGAAGAAGAAGAAGAAGAAGAAGAAGAAGAAGAAGAAGAAGAAGAAGAAGAAGAAGAAGAAGAAGAAGAAGAAGAAAACACTACATTTGCCATCACCTTGCCGAAGGAGATTGTGTTTTCTTGCATTCCTTCTGGTGATGTCTGTCAGACTATGGCGGCTTTGATCCCAGTAATCTGCTTTGCCAAACTCAACTACGCTGCGAAGGTGCTTGCTGACTTGTTGTGCAAGACGTGATATAAAATTTGGAATGTTCTGCAAATAGTCATGACGCCCTTGGTTTCCCAGTTTGCAAATGCATTTTTAGTGGAGTTTCTTTGCTTTGCATTTCCAGATAACAGAAACTATCTGAAAATACTCTGAAATAGTCGGGAATCAAAAAGAGCCAAATATCGGTCAGGCGCTCCAAAATTATACTTGCTTGTTGAGAACACTTTTTTGGTCTTATCGCTAGCATGGATGACTCGAAATTTGAGTATGTACTATGCACATAGTTTTAACCATCAGTTGAACCGATTTTGATAAATAATTAGCTTGCAGATAGTTCAGATTGTTGCGCGCCATTCCATATTTTCTTTTGCTTCTTTTGGAGAAAGCCGGATTACAACAACATCAATTTTTAAAAAGTTGTGTGAAAAATGCAGTATTCAGCTATTTGTGTGTATGTGTGTGTGTGTGTGTGTGTGCGTGTGTGTGTGTGTGTGTGTGTGTGTGGGTGTGTGTGTGTGTGTGTGTGTGTGTGTGTGTGTAAGTGCATTTGAATGGTTTGTCATCTTGATTTTACCCCCTTTCGTTTCATCGTCATCCCTGAAGATGATGGCAGGGATTATTCAATTTTTTTCACTAAATTCGACCCTTGGTGAAAAAGGTAAGACAGCAACATAGTTCGGCTCGCCTCCTTTGACCTTCTTGCCGCTGCGAGCCAGCACAACATAAACAGATTTTGTTTCCAAAGTCGGAGACTGACATAACAGTCCGGTGAGCCATTAAGATCCATTAAGCCACGCCACAAATCTTTGGCTGTACCCACCCATCCCACGGTACAAAGGTATTATGGGATGTAGTCTATTGCAGTCGCCGTAAGTCATAACCTTCCCAGAGTATTCATGAAGTCAAGTCATGCCCGGCTAGCTATATAATGCGAAGTCAGGTCATGACTGAAATTAAGTCCCCTATACGCACTGTGTCCGGGGACGGTAATCTACCAAATGCGAAAAAAAAAAAAAGACTGCAAAATCATTTGGGTAGCCAAAGAGTAAGAGTTCATGTTGACATGTGGAGAAGACTGCTGTTAATTTTAAGATAACGTTTTGAAGTGAGATACCCACCAGATCACTTCATCCCATCCCACTCCTACCAAAACGTTTTGAATAAACAATCTTTGATTACCGAAGATTAGGAACCCTGACTACGAAGTAACCAACTATTAAATTATGACTTTAGGAATACAGATTAAAAAGGTATGCCAACGATAACTTTACTCTGCCTCTTTGTGCACTAATTTGTTTTTAAAACTTTTCACAAATAATATCTTGATGGTTGGTTGTTTTATTTACGTCTTTTCCACCAAAGATGATAAGACGGGGGGAGGGGGGGGAAATAATAATAATAAAAAATATAATAAAAAATTATTTACACAAATCTAGCTACAGGAGAATCCATCAAAAGTTTTGCTAACAATGCACTTTGATGAAAATTAATATCATCTAATGTTCTTATGTCATGCAGATGCACATTTAGTACAGGCAGAAAATGACGGCAGCCAAACAGTAAATGGTATAATGAAAAAGTCTCATTGCATACACACTGGACATCTGGACAATACTTTATTTTTATGGCATTCAACATTATTCTGTTAGCCATAGTAAAAATTGTTCTCGAAAGTCTACAGTCTACAGCAAAATGTGTATCAAATACAACATGTTTCGTTGACCTCTCTTCAATCATACGTTTTATTTCCTTAGGGGATTTATTGAGTTGAATACTCTGAGCATTGATATTTTTAGCTCCATTCTTTGCTGCTTTGTCTGCACTATCATTAAACAGAAAACCACAATGTGAAGGTAGCCAACAGAAGCTTACCTTTGTACCATTAATAATGAGATTGTGGACTAAATGTTGAATTTCTAAAATAATTTCATGCCGTTCAGTATGGTCATGAGATTGTAAAGCATCTAAAACTGACATCGAATCAACACATACAACAACTTGAAATACGTTTGAGCAAAGATCTGAAAGTTTAGTTAATGCCATAAGGATTGCGATAAGTTCACACGCAAAAATAGATGTATTTTTACTCAAATAGAAACATTTTTGCAATTTTAGAGCTGGAATTACATAGCCTGCTCCAGCTTCCCCTGTCTCTAAAACCGATCCATCAGTATAAATATGAAGGTGTTGAGAATAATTTTTCTCCAAATGACAACGAACATCACTTGATAATAAATTAGCATTTTCATTCTTCTTTTCCAAACTATAATGTATGTCAAAATGAGCATTTTCAAGCTCCCATATAGGTGTTGGAGAAATAATATTTTTAGAAAAAGATTTTATGTCATTAGATAAATCATCAATTAGATCTTTTGTAAATGTTGCTATTGATTCTAAGAATGGCATTTTCTGTGCACGTTTAGAAAAAATCAGATCAGACCTAAAATGTATCTCATCATCATTATTATTATATACAGATGCAGCTCGTACAATATATTTTGCACAAGAAATTTTTCTCCATTCTTCAAGGGATATGACTCCTGCTAACTTGTAAGCTTTAAGTGTTTTTGTATGTATTGGTACACCTAACGCTAATTTTATGGACTTGCTGTCTAGACTTTGTAATCTGCTAAGATAAGTTTTAGGAGCAGAGAAAAAGACTTCCTGTCCATATGTTAGTTTAGATCTGACTAAGGCTAAAGCTATATGTATGAGGGTTTTGGTATCTTGACCCCAGGCCTTTCGGCTTATTATTTTTAGTAAATTATAGCTTTTTACTGCCTTTTGACAAATGTATTCAATATGTCTCTTCCATTTTAATTGTTTAGTTAGATATACACCAAGGAATTTAACTTCATTGACATACTTTATTTCGTCATTATCTATAACAATTTTTGGTAGCATTCTTGGTTCTCTACAATTATTAAAAACAATCATGTTTGTTTTTTCTTTAGATAAATCTAAACCATTTTGGTTCATAAATATGGCTATTTTATGAATTTCTGTTTGGTATACATGAGATATATATTTTATTTCGAAAAGAGAAGTATTCTGTTTTAAATTTACTTTCATCCAGATAGCAATGTCATCAGCATACTGAGCCAAGGTCACTCTGTTACTAAAAGTTTTGGGCAAGTCATATATTAAAATATTGAACAGCATAGGAGAAATTATTGATCCTTGTGGTATCCCCATGTCTGTACTGTAAGTAGAAGAATATGAGTTACCTACTTTAACTGTAATGTTTCTATTGCTTAGAAATGTGTGTATGTATGTATACAAGTTACCAGATAATCCAATATTTTTCAGCTTATACAGTAAACGAGCATGCCAGACTCGATCATACGCATGGGTAATATCAAAAAATGTAGCCAAAACACCCTTTCTCTTAGCAAACTGCTGCTTAATATGTGTCGTTAGTTTAACCAAGTGATCTGTTGTGGATCGACCTTTTTGAAAAGCAGCCTGGTTTACAGGTATAATTTTATTTTTTGAGCAATAATAGGTCAATCTATCTAATACCACCTTTTCCATGATCTTACAAGAATGTGAGGTCAAGGCTATGGGTCGGTAGCTAGATGTCACTGTCCTGGGTTTGCCAGATTTAAGAATTTGAATGATTAAGGATGATTTCCACTGATCTGGCATAACACCTGTCGCCCAACATAATTTAATGATTTCATGGAAGAAATGTAACCATTGTTCAGGTAAATGTGCTAATAAGTTATAAGAAATACCGTCAAGACCCACAGCGGATTTCTTCCTACCTAATTTTAAAACAGCATTTTATCTTACAGCATAATATCTTGAATTAATTTGAAAGAGTCGGAAATTGGGACGAGCCAAATGTCCGTCCGTCGGTCGGTCGGCGGATGGCTGGGTAGGTTTTTCGGTCGTCATCGGATGGTGGGTGGGTTTGAGGGTTCGTTGCACGCCAAATCTAAAGAACTGCTTAACGGATTTTGACCCAACTTCATAGAACTTACCTGGGTCAGTAGCCAGCATCACATGCCATCAAATTTAATCTGCCTCAAAGTCCAAAGTAGGTGCGATCAAATCTGTGCTAAACACGCTTTGCTCTATATCTCAAATATGCCTGAACCGTTATTGGCGATATTTGGTATACAGGTACTTCAACTCATGACCCATCATTCGGTAGCAGTCAGTTTATTTCTCATTCGGTCAGTCGGTCGATTCGTCGCTTTTTGTTCAAAACAAACCCTTCTTTTTTGCCTTATCTCAAAGAATGACTTTACCAGTTTTGATTATTTGGACTATGCCGATAAATTAAGCACCACGGAGCCGTTTTGTCATTGACCTCTTACTCAAAGGTCAAGGTCACCGCTGTTAGGTATAATTATAAAGCGCTTTATCTCAAAATTGGTCAAACCGATCTTGAAAACTTGTGTCCTTGCACATAGTTCAGATAATGGCCTACCATTCCATGTCTTAATTGTGCTTTTCTTGGATAAGGCCGAGTCACGACATTGCCCCCCAAAAATGGCGCAGTGGATTAGTCCTCGGTTTCCTATGCCGAAGGTCGCGGGTTCGATTCCCGCAAGGAGCGAACTTATGTGACTTAGGTGCAAGACTATTGAGATCACCGAGGGTTTTCCACGGATACTCCGGTTTCCTCCCTCCATTCAATAATGAATGCTAATATTGGATGCAGTAAATCTAAAATTTCACAGATTAAAATTCGATGTCCTTTCCGTCTTCTAATAGTGACTTGCGTTTATACCACATGCTTGAGTGACGATCTTGTGTTTGTTGGATATGTAGGAGAGTCTTTACTTGTGGGCGTGTATGTCGGTTTGAGCCTGATTTAGGAATAAGACGCGTATAACATTTATTATTATTATTATTATTATTATTATTATTATTATTATTATTATTATTATTATTATTATTATTATTATTATTATTAAAATGCTGATTTTTAGCGAGTGTGTGTGAGTGTAAAAATACACTTGAATGGCCCACCATCTTATTTGTTTTATCGTCAGCTAACCATTCTGGTGAGGGTAAAAATGACACAGACCTTGTGGAACATGTGGATTGCATTTGGCGTGGGTGATAGGTCAAGTGGCAGGCACTAAAACCTGACATTAGCGCTTGTTCTACAGTGATCGCCACTTTGATCTCACTATTATGGACCTGCCCACACTGCGGAACAGCAACGATATGGAGGAATTTTTAAATCTCTATCACCACGATTATTTTGGTAGTGGCATCATTATCATCATCGTTAACGTCGGCATCCTCGCCGCCATTGTCGTTTTCAGCGTGCGCGCGGGTATGCTTGTGTGTGCGCGCTTATGCATTCTTGTTTGTTATTTAAAAAGGGTTTATGGAAAGTCTAGTTTCATAGACTAAAACTTAAAATAGTTGTTGATGCTTTTCTTACAGTTTACTTTGTGCTAAAGTATTAGCGTTTGCTTGTGTGTTTCAGGAAAGATGATTGAAACTGCTGGCATTCAACCGGAGTGTATAAACACCATGACGATGTTTTACGTTTACACCATTCCATAGCTTGAGTTTCGTGTGTGTGCAAACTTCTTCAGCTGTTCATCGACAATGTATTATTGCACACAAGGTTAAAACATTACTGGCATTGAGGATGACATAAGCAAGTCACTGTAAAAAAAAGTAGTCTGTTGTAAGATAGTTTGTTTACTCAAGATGTCTGTTTAATCAAAAGAAGTAGGCTTATTTTTCTTTTACTTGTGTATAATTTATGAATGTTACAGAATGTGACCAATTATAGTCAGCAAAAAAGCTTGAATTAATTCTTGCTCTGGCTATCGTAAGAAGTGAATGAATTGACACACACGTAAAAACGGATTAATGAGTCTGCTGGCCGAAACTCTTTCCCAGTTTACATCATTTATGATCTGAATATGACTTGATTGTCGCATTTGTAGCTGTTTCTTTGAAAAAAAAAAGTATCCTACATCAGCAGACCAGCTTCATACCGTTTGTGACTATTTTCCTTGGCTTCTGCTATCAGAAGATCAGTTCCACAGATAGTTTCTTTTGTGTGTATAGCATAAAACCACTGAGGACAGTTACTTTGTAAAGTGATAGTTAAGTGGAATCAATACAGTAATAAAGGTCTTGTGAAATATACAACTATGGAGTGATATATTGTGCGGTATCCATCTCTTTGCAGATCTATACAATAAAAATTGTATTAATAAAAAAAAGATTTTAACTTAAAGTATGCCTGACAACGAAACGTGTTCAGACGTAGCCCTCCTGCTGCCCGTCTTTGAGGAAGAGTCGTGGAACCAGGGAGTACGAGGGTTCCTCTACATGGTCTTCTTGTTATGGATATTCTTCGGCGTCGCCATTGTGGCGGATGCTTTCATGTGCGGCATCGAGCACATTACTAGCAAGACCCGCAAGATCCAGATTCCAGATCCGGTCAAGAAGGACGCGGTCAAATTCATTGAAGTCAAGGTGGGTGCATGTATTAGATTGAAATATTAAGCAAAATTGATTTTTTACACGCTGTCAGTACACAGAAGGGAATGAATCCGGTTTAATAGGATGAATTTGAGCTTCCTCCACTTGGGGAAGCCAAGAAAAGCAATTTACGAATGTAATATAAAATAGTTTATGTGTTTTTGCTGTTATATATGTATGACTCATAATTTATGGACTAAGCTATATGCATGATGTTGTTTTGTATTTTGTTAGTCTGACAAATAAAATAAATATTTGAAGAAGTACCAAGATGGTAAGCCATCCAAATGCTTTTCAAGGCACTTAAACACGGTAGCTGAAAACCAGCATTTTCCAAAGGGTTAATTTTGGTGGAGCCGTTTTGTTTCGGTTTTATTCTAAAAAATAAAAATAAAAATAAAAATGGTTGCCTCCTCTTTGAATTACCTGCAAGCTAAAAATTATGAAAATCTGTACAGGTAATTTTGAGATTCGGCGCAAGAGTCTTTAGTAAATGATGGACCTCAATGTCCTTGATCTTTTAGAATGTGCACATATGAATGACAAGAAATATCGAGCAATAGTTAAAATATCTGCATAGTAAAGATAATCGAACTAGGTCAAGTCATTTGGAGATAATACAAAATAAAAGGTGTTTTAAGCAGAAAAGTGATGCATCGACCGGCAGTTTTTTGTGTGTGTAAATAACGACATTTCAGTTTTAGAAGTTTTGGAAAGTATTATTTCATATTTGTTTTGTCTTATGTTTGGTTGTCTGCTTGAAGAAGAGCATAGCTGGAAAATGAACATTTGCATTGCATTGTGGACCTTCACATTCTCGTAGTTTATTTATTGATTTGTTTCTCATTATTACTTCATGTAAAATGCACGTTCGTTTGAATCTGTTTGAACGATTTTATCTGTCATTTGGGCTTATAGGTTTGGAACGATACGGTGGCTAACCTGTCGCTGCTGGCGTTTGGTACTTCAGCCCCAGAAATCATGTTGTCGGTGATAGAAACCATCGGCAACAACTTTGAATCTGGGGAGTTGGGGCCAGGAACCATTGTTGGATCCGCTGCCTTCAATCTCTTCATGATCACCGCTATCTGTATCCTTTCCATCCCTGATGTAAGCTTTTGCAACAACATACAATTGTGTTTTTGTTGAAGTTTCTTCAATTAATTACATTATTATTGTTTTGAGAAATTTTAAATAGCTACACATTTTATAATACTTCTGTGGAAACATTTATGATTTCGGCATCGCCTTGAGCAAAATTAGTTTCACTTTTTCCCTGCAAGAAAAATGTCACCAGTTCACATACAGATTTTGTTTTTTAAATTCGTCACCCAGGAGGGCGGAATTTGGTTTGCCTTCTCAGCGAATGCCGCCGCAAGAGCAGCACCATCCAGTACAATGGGCGGGGGTGGGGGTGGAGTAAAGGAACTATAGTGCATGCAGGGTATATTGGTGTGTCTGGCACTCACTCGTGTAGGACATAAGCTTTAGGATGCGTACTGCACACAGTCGGACAGGCAATGCCTAAAGCAGCTTTGTGGGCTAGTAAGTGTGTGTGTATATATATATATATATATATATATATATATATATATATATATATATATATATATATATATATATATATATATATATATATATATATATATATATATATATATATATATATATATATATGTGTGTGTGTGTGTGTGTGTGTGTTTAATAACACTCCCTTAAAAAAACAACATAAATCCCCAAGGTAATGTCTTTTCTATCTTGTCCCACGTACACAGGGCGAGGGCAGACGACTGAAGAACATGCGTGTGTTCGGCGTGACCACGTTCACCGGCATCTTCGCTTACGTGTGGTTGATCGTGGTTCTGATGGGGACGTCACCAGACGAGATCGAGCTGTGGGAGGCTGTGGTCACCTTCTTCATGTTTCCAGCCCTCATCCTCATCGCCTACGTCGCGGACAGGGGTTTCTGTTGCAACAAGAATAAGACCTCGTCTGAAGTCGAAATTGCTTTCGGTGAGTTTCCATACATTTATAGGTTATATCTGTATACCCGTTTTGTGATATTGTCGTTCCCTGTGCACTTCAAGGATTTGTGCCATTGGTAAGAAGGAAAAATGAAATGTCATTTTGAAGCAAAGGACGTGGATTTTGGTGTGTCATTTGCTTACTATATCGTGCATGTTTAAAAAACAAAATGCCTGCATGGCCTGCAAGCTTGATTCTCGACTTCGAATGTTAATGTTGATGTAGTAGGGCATTTAGCATGCTCAATGCATTCATCGGAATGTATTATGCAAGTGTTTACTGTAGATGTTTAAAGCGTAGTTTTTGGGTTGGACAAATACAGGCATGAAACAACGTATGATAAACAAGAAAGAAATGTTGATTTCTGTGGCAACATATTGTTGGGGCTAGTATAATATTAAAAGTGTTGATTTCTCGTGTATTCGATTTAAAGGAATATTGTATGGTTTCAAAGCATTTGATTTTAGAGATTGTGAAACGTTGTGTTGGGCATGTGTTTATAGGCATATATTATTGTGGTTTATAAATATGATTGCTTTTTTGTGTGTAGCACATTTTTGTGTGTGTACACGCGCGTGAGTGCGTGTAAATGTGTGTGTGTTGGTATGTGCGTGTGTGAATGAATTATGTGTGTGTGTGTGTCGGTCTGTCTGTCTGTATTTCTATCTGTTTGTTTCTGAGTCTCTGTGTGTAAATTTTTTTTTTAAATCCAGGAATTCGCAAGTCGTATCTATTGGGGGAAAAATCCGCCTCTCGCACGCCCAACAGGGTTTTCATATTGTGACACAGATCCATGGTCTCTTCGTGTGATACTCCTTCGGATGAGAGTAAAACCGAGGTCTAGTCTGTGTGTCGCATACATTCCATCATAACGGACTTTCAAGATCCTGACGCTCATGTCCTAGACGGGTGAGTGCCGGTAACAAGAACACACCCAGTCCTTCTCCCCCATCCCTGGCTGGCCAGGATAGTGCTCAGTTGTCCGGGCGTCAGGTCATGCGCCCAAAGGCTGCGGGTGGGCGTCTCGGGCGGTTTGAGTTAGATCCTGTATCGGCCAGCGCCTAGAGTCTGATCAAGTACGGCGAGATAAGTGCGCTATAAAAATCCTCAATAATAATAATAATAATACAAAATAACATCACTATAGTTACTACTGTCTGCGCCATTATTGTTTTTACCTGTTGCCAATTAGTATAGCATGTGGTATGTTGGTATGTTTGGTTTTACTTGATATATTTGTACTTGATGACATTATATCAGGGGCAGCTGGACCCTACCCTTTAATCACTCAAGCCTAGGATTGATAGAGCTCTGACACTCAGTATAGATAGATTGGAGAGACCGTCTTGAAGGCAAATCATCAATGAAAGCGAAATGGGAAAGGTTAATAACACAGTTTAGGGTAAGGTCAACATGGTTGAGATGAGGTTGAGATGATTGCCAGTGTTCCTGTCGGGCATTACAAAAGTCTCTTTTTTATTACCCTTTTTTGCCTTCGGATGGCACCCGGTGCCACGCTCACCAAGATTTTGTTTCATAAAACAAGGACTTTTACAAGGTTCATACATTAGGATTATTACCAATAGCATTGTGACCAAAAAAAACTGTGTCGCGCATTTGGGTATTATGACAAATAGCAATTTTACCAAACTGTGTCGCGAATAGCATAATTATTATGACCAATACCAATTTAACCAATCTCTGTGTCGCGCTCACGCCGTGCGGATGTTCTTAGAGGGAGTGTGCTTCTGATTCAGATTCAGATTCAGAGCATTCTGCGTCTTTCTTTCCATATAAATTTGCCATAGAATATTTCGTACTTTGCTCTTTATTCTTTACAGGCTACGCTTTACATGCGCGTGCACCCTATTAGTACATGGATTTCAGGGGTATGGCGCGAGTTTATGTGTGAACAAATTACGTCAATTGCGGCAATCGGAATATTATATATTCTTCTGAAGTGCATGGTTATTTATAACAAGTTGTGAAGTATGGATTGTCAATTTGTGTGCGCCGCAGTTTACCTTTTTTTTCGAAAGAAAATATTGTATAAGTTTTAGTGGAGAAATTGTACCTCCATCACATCACTCCCTAAAGTCTGCTAATATGGAAATAAGATTGCAGAAGAAGAGACACAGATCATATTGTAATGAATTTTAAAAAAAGCAACCACAACACATCACGATAATGAACATCAAGTGGGAAATGCGAGGTGGATGGGGAGTGTGGTTGAGGTGCTTGGGAGAAGAAATGAGGGGTTAAGTAGATGGGTGTTTTGGGTGGATGGGGGCGAAGTTGTCCGTGAACAGGATTAGGTGTAGATTAGATACTATTATAAACTTAGAAAGACAGGATAGAATAATTTTACCTTTCCTGCTGCTGCTACAGCGTGTGATAATATTATTTTAGCAACCCTACCATCCCGGCCTTTGATTATATCTTTAACATTTGTCATGAAATTTTATTAAAAATATGATGGATGACAAATATGGAATGAACAAACCTAGACTATCCTTATAGACTGATGAGGAAAAGAAGGCAGACGCGTTGGAGGAGGATCAGGAGTAGGAGGAGGAGGAGGAGGAGGAGAAGAAGAAGAAGAAGAAGAAGAGGAAGAAGAAGAAGAAGAAGAAAGTCAACATCAAAAACAACACCAACACCAACAATAACAATAACAACAACAACCGATCCTATCCTATCCTATCCTATCCCGTAACTTGGAGGTTGTAGGGGCACCACAGATGATCGTTTAACCAGCATACTCCATCTTTCCCTGTCCTCAGCAACCCTGATCGTTTAGCTCAGTGTCAAACCAGTCCATTCTCGAATGTTGTCCTCCCACCTCTTTTTCGGTCTCTCTCTTCTTCTACCTCCTTGTACTGTACCTTGCAGGATGGTCTTTGCAAGACCTGATGATCTGGTGACGTGGCCATACCATCGGAGTTTCCGTTTTCTCACCACTGTGAGCAGGTCATCGTATTGTCCAATAGCTTGTGTGATGGTCTTTCGGACTTCGTCGTTGGTAATGTGTTGGGTATAGGAAATGCCCAGAATTCTTCTATAGCACCTCATCTCCATGCTTTGTAAATCTGCTGTGGGGCTCGATGTCTCGCAAGCATATAGGAAGATGGAGATGACAAGGGAGCGCAGCGGTCTTACCTTGGAATGTAGACTGGTGGTCCTGTCTTTCCAAATTGGCTTCAACCTCGCCAGGGCAGCAGTAACAACAACAACAAATTTTAAAACACAGATTTAAAAAGCACAAGAAGATCTCAATATTCACAAGGTTTAGTTACATTATTTAGAAACAAAAGAGAATGGAAACACAAAATACAAAACAAGTGACTATTATATATAGCAAAGCAAGTAACTGTTGTCTGCTGGCAGGAAGGTATTCAATAATATGGAGTAACCATGCCTAAGGCTTACTGTAACGACTGACTGTTTCACGTTCACCGTTGATAATTAATGTTATTGTCTGTCGTACAGCAGTAAGATAAGTGTTTACTACTATCCAACTTTTAATATACTCTCTTACTGTTCCTGATCTTATATAGTTGTTTATACTGCTGATAACCTTGACATTTTTAATCGACCTGATCATTTTTAATCTGTTACTGTGACCTCATACTTTTGTAATAGTGAAATTTGTTGAGTTCAGTTATGAAAAATTAATTAAAATGGAAATTATTCAAAGACAGACAGATTTGGACTAAAAGCAAACAACTTTCGTTTTTATTATAATCGCTATTTTTTGTTTAAAAAAGTAGAACCGTAACCTGGCCGGGTAGGCCTATGAATCACCTTCAGACGAAGGTTTAAACCAAGGTCTAGTCTGTGCTCGCATGCATTCCATCGCGCAGACTGTAAAGATCCTGACGCACCTTCCTAGACGGGTGAGTGCCAGAAACATAAGCACACCCAGAAAGCACTCATTTTATTCCCTCTCGGTCGTTCAAGAGCGCTCAGTTGTTCGGGGCGCTAAACAGTGTCCGTCATACGGCAAATTGGCGGCTTGAGTTAGATTCTGTTCTCTTCTAGTGTCTCCAGCAGCTGTTGAGCTGAAAACCGCTATACAAGTAAGACCAATTCCATTGGAAAAAATATTCATGTCATTCGCTTGGCTATGGGGAAGGTTTCATCTACTGAAAAGTGCGTCCCGTATAGTCTTCATTGGCTCCAGTCTTTGTTTTCAAAAAGCTATGCTGCCTATTAAGCCCCTACATGTATTTTACATCCCGCCCATTCCCCTCCTCATTCGTCATCCCCATCGCTCCTGCTCTCCCCAGCAAAAAACAAAAAGGAAAAGAAAAAAGAAAAAGTGAAATGGGTTTGTGTGATTGCTGTGAAATATAGTCGATCAAACGTTTAATGGCAGGCAGTTAAGTGTTTAATTTCTTCCTTTGGCGATTTCCAGTTAACACGTTTGACGAGTTGGGCACAAATGGCGAGAACCGTGATCTAAGTTAGTGGCATATTGAGTAGAGATTCTGCTTTTTAGCTGATTTTAGTAGCATTCATTTGAATTTTCAAATAATGATATAAACCTCTTTTTTTCTTTGGGATTTTAAACACGTTAAGCCTTTTGCCTTTAAAATGCCATTTCCCATAATATAGATTTATAACTAGATCTTACTAAAGACTGGATACGTTGGGCTGGAGTTGTGGGTCGATATTTATAGTGGCAGGTATGAGGCATATAGAGGGTAGTTGTTGTTTTTCAGTTTTGTTCTTGATATTGCGGTTTCAAGTGATCTCGTAACGTATTGTGTCGTATCGTGTCATATGGTATTGTACGTGTATGCTAAAACCTGTGTATTGTCAGACAATAAAGTTGAATTAAATTGTATTTTAAAGTAATTTCTAGTATTGCATTGAGTGCATTGCACTGACTTTTGTTATCTTGTATTATATTGTATTTTTATTGCATTGTGTTTGCATTGTTCTGCATTACAATCGTCATTGTATCATATTGTACCCCCGTTGGAGTGCCGGGGGTTTCAGTATAAACAGTATCCCCACTTTCTGGAAATTTAGTGCTTTAAATTCCCACTGTCGCTGTCTTTCTCATTTGCTCTTTCTCATTCCTGCGCTTTTCTATCAATCTGCTATACTATCGTCTTCTTCGCTAGACCAGTCACCTACCTTTTTTCTTGAAAACTCTTCCGGGACAAGACTCCTTGTTTGTGTATGAGGTCTGTTGGATCAGCTTGGGAATATTGGACGCTTTCTGCCAAGTGGTCACTAGGGCTTCCTATGATGTTATTATTTAGCAATGTAGGCATTTTATATGTATGTGTTTTGTTGATAATTTATAATGATGTTTGTATTCTATTTTGTTTTTGTAAACGGGGGTTCGATAAGTTGGGGTGAAGCCTCAGCCGTCCCCTGCGTGGGATGTCTTTATTGTAAAGTGACTAGCTGGTGGAGAGCTTTCGGTTTTACCATTAGGGTTGTTTCAGCAGATCTTTTATGCGGATCGGGGGTTGTCCGGTCCTGATTTGGCTCGGAAGAGTCCGCTGGACCTAAAGCAATAATAATGTAATGTAATGTAATGTATCATATTGTGTATATCAGTGCGGTGCATTGTCTTGCGCTGCATTGCGATTGTATTGTTTTGTATTGTATTGAACTATACTGTACGACTTGTATATATACACATAAGTACTCACATGTTGAGATTGTTTACAAAAAATCAAACAAACATCTAGTGTCATGGATAGTCCCCACGTTAAAGATGCATAACTTTGTCCCAAAGCCGGTAATTTCTAATTCAGTAGGTGAATTATAAAACTTTCTTTGTCTCACTTTCAGGCACTTTCGGAACAGATGGAGGATTTGGTAAAATTTAATTGTGACTAAACATGACAATAGATTTGACTTTACTAAAGCATGAGATTATTCTCAAACCTTGTTTTAAAAAAAAAAACCACCACATTAATTAAATTCCAAAAATGATGATGCATGACAATATATAGTTTTGCCTTGACTAGAGCATGGAAACAGCTTTTGCTTTTTGCATTTCTGAGGATGGAAATTCAGTGTTGGTCTACGGTGGGTTAAACGTTGTGTAATTGTATATACCATTGATGTCGTTGGTGTTGATGGTTTCGATAGCCTTGATGATAAAGATGCAGATGTCGAGGATTGTTAGAATAGCACTGTCTGCATGTTTGAAATCAATGTTCAATTATTGTATACATGTACGACGTTTTAAAGGAACCCATTTTGACCACGCCCCCTCGACAGATCCTTTTAACATTCATAGTGAGTGTTACCCCACTTTTTAAAAAAAATCCAACCAAGCTTATAGCAAAACAATAACTCTTTCGAAAGTATAGTTATTTTTTAAATGAATAAATTCCGTAGTTTTTTTTGCCTATTAATAGTTACCGCCCTTGGCTAGCCAGCCAACATTCTGGAGCTAAAAATAGCAGTTAAGAGACAGAATCCGTAAAAATATTACTCGTAAGGGTTTTCGTTTTAGGTTGATAAAGTAGACCCTACCCTACCCCAGACACCAAAGACGCACACTTCAAGCCGCCTGGTTTGCTCAGAAATAGGGTCAAAGTTCACAGGGCTGTACCGCTAAAAACAGGGGAAATCACTCCCTGTCAGAACCGAAATAAAAAAATTCAAACTGTGACGGATGGTTTTAGAAACAACAGCCCACTGTATCATTGTGTAATGTGATAACAATGCGAATTTTTAGGGTAAACCCGTTTTCGCCAATGGTAAACAAAGGCTTGGAATCGAGGCCTTTTGAAGGAATGTTGTGCGTAGAGGGCCTCTAGACCGTTGTGTATTGTTCTTGACTGTTCTATGATATCATACGTTATCCGAATATCAAACACGCAATAAGCCCTCGTGATGAGGATTTGATAGATGGAGATTGATATGAAATAATGTCAGCACCAGCCGTTTGCTTGTAGTTTACTAATAATGTGATATATACATGTATGTGTAACGGCATGCCATCAAAAATGGGAAAGTTTATGTCCCATGTATTTTAACTTCCTATTGATTTCTGTTTAGTTCTGTTTGCCTCTTTTATTCCACTAAATGTAGTTTTGTTTTCTTTTAAATTACTCCCATTTTTCCAGTTTAATCATTTATGACGCTTAATTTATTGTAAGCATGCCTCATTATGCATGGCAATGCATCCACATGGTCTTCACTTCTGACGTGACTAGGGAATTAAAATCATAGCTTATTTCACAAGTGTTATACACCAGACAGTAATGGATGCATATTTGCTGCACGCCCTAAAGGATTTAATCCAAACAGGACGTTGTGTGTTGTAAAAGAAGAACTAAGAACAAAACGGCCTCCGGTGGTGTTATTTACTAATTCTTAATTAGTATCTTAGTTCATGGGAAATTTGTTATTTAACTTTATTTTAAAACTTTTTTGGCTAAATTGGTCTACGATACAAAGTTACTATTAAAACACTGTTACTAAGGCACTTAAAATATTTACTGATTTTAGTGGGTCATAGCTACATGTTGATATTTATTATTGATTATTGGAAAATAAGATTATGTCGGAAAAGTATTATAAATGTTCTGTCAAAATATAGTGTGGATAATGGAAATTATTGGCATAATGATTGCCGGCTTTTATAGTTAGTTTACCAAGCTATGAAATTATGTACTGATTATGTCGTGTCCATGTATTCTGTATAAATCTAAGTTTAATTGATGATGTCCGGAAAAACGTCATGGTAAGTTTATTGTTTACAAGAATACAATGCTGTTGATTTATGTTTGCTTATATCTGAAGTGATTTTAGAGTAAGTGAAAAGTTGCCGCTAGTGATGGAATACTATTTTTTATGTTGCAGACTTAGAAGGAAATCATGCCCATGGTTCTGCAGACATCATTGAGGTGGCAAGAGTAAGTGCAGTACATATAGGAAAATAGTATGTGAAGGCTCTGTTTTAAATGAACCAATCATAATTAGCGGTGTCAGTTAACTTTCGTCGGATGCAAGCGCTAAACCTTTACAGTAAAAGAGTTAAGTGCATGGACCCAACCAACACATAGGCCCACTACTTTGAATCACTCAATTTTCTATCTTTTTTTTCTTTCGTTATTTCTTTGTTTTCTTTCTTTTTTTTCTGTTTCATTTATTTCTTCTTAATTTTTTTATTAATTGCTTTTACTCTTTTCTTATATTTTATTTGATTTTGCTTTGCTATTTTCCCTTTTTTCGTTTTCTTTCTTTCTTTCTTGTTTTGTTTTTTTTGTTTTATTTTATTTTCTTGTCTTTTTCTTTTTCTCCTCTTTTTTTTTCTTTTGCATTTATTTGCTTTGCTTTTCTTTATTTTTTTTCTCGCTTTCTTTTCTTTCTTTTATTCTTTCTTTCTTTCTTTCTTTCTCTCTGTCATTATTTTTTTCTTTCCTTTATTTTCGTTTCTTTCTTTTATTTTCGTTTCTTTCTCTATTTTCTTTTTTTTTCTTTTGCTTTGCTTTCTTGTTTTAAATTTGTTAGCTCTCCTTCACTTTCTATTTCTTTTGTTCTTTATTTTTCTTCCTTTCTTTTTGTCTGTCTTTTTCTGGTTTTCTTTTTCTTTTTTTAAATTTGTTTCTTTCTGTTTTTTGTTTCCCCTTTGCTTTGTTTCTTTTTTCTTTGTTTTATTTCCTTCACATTCCTTTCCATTTCTTTTGTTTTCTTTCCTTTTGGTTGTATACAGCAGATCCATTCGTATTAAGGTGTTTGGTTTGCTTATGTCCCTTTCAGGAGTTTCAAAGAGAGGCTAAGTTGTCGGAAGACGAGGCAGCCAAAATTGTGGCAGCCAAAATGGCGGAGGAAGCCCCCAAGCCGTCAGGATGGTACAGAGTGTCCGCGACACGCAAGTTAACCGGTGGTCATCGATTGATCCCAAAGGTCAACTCATCGTTTGACGAGGTCAGGCATCTACTTACTCAGCTTACCCAGCTATTTTGTTTTGTTAGCAATGCTGTTTGATGATGATGTTGGGTGGTGATATAGAAAATGGGATATGGTGATGATGGTTTAGTTGATAGATAATAAGTATGGAGATGTCGGTGGTGGCAACTTTTGCAGAGAGAGAGAGAGAGAGAGAGAGAGAGAGAGAGAGAGAGAGGGAAAGAGAGGTAGAGAGAGAGAAAGACATAGAGAGACAGAGAGAGGGAGAGAGAGAGAAAGAGAAAGAGAAAAAGAGAAAACAATACACGCAGAGAGAAAGAGAGACATAGAGAAAACACACACACACACACTCTCTCTCTCTCTCTCTCTCTCTCTCTCTCTCTCTCTCTCTCTTTCTTTGTGCGCGTGTGAGTGCGCACTCGCACGTGTGTATATGTGATGGGTGTTTTATTCCACCCACGCCATTATTACACTGTGATCGAATGTTAATTTTTGTTCTTGGCGGTAGTGTTGTTGTTGTTGTTGCTGTTGCTGCTAGTGTTGTTTGTGTAAACCTGTCATGGGTGTGATTTTACCTGCCATCAGATTGAAACATGCAAATTGTGTTTGTCCTGCAACATACCTGATACGTACAAATACGTCTATTGCTTGAACCCAGGAACATGTTCGTCAATTAAATGCTCAATGTACAATGCAACGAGCACGTTTCATTGGCTTGGGGTGGTTGTGTACTGTACAAACGGATATGGAATGAAAAAAAGGCTTTGCTCTTATTTACAAAATTGTATGCTCTAATATGCATTTCTTCCGCTAATTGTTTTATAACAAGTGCCTCTCCCCATCTCTTCCAACAGATGTTCGAGAAGATACGACAGCAGACTAATGCCGAGTCATTGCGCAAGATGTCCATGAGTGTTCCAGACCCTAGCGTCATACTGGACAAGGCTGTAGTTGAGTTCACGTGCACCTCGTGCGCCGTGCTAGAAAACGAAGGCCACGTGCGACTCGGAATCCGCCGCTATGGCAACATGGAGAAAGACATACAAATTGGGTAAGGGCAACTTCTGGACTTTTCTTGTTATTCATTATTTTCATGAACCCATCGTGTCCTGTCCTAGCCTCATGTTCATACATCCATCGTTGTTTTACGTGTTAATCCGTTCCATCTTACCTCGGCTTCCACCGTTCTTCACAATGTGTTAATATCACTGTAAGAGTAGGCATATTAAGCTGACAGCCCGTAAACTTTATGTAATATATCTTAATAAGGGTCACGGCCTATGCCTACACAATTTTAGGACTTTTGACCTCTAATTATTGGAACAGCCGACTATGCTTTTCCTTTGTGCTCTTCTGTGCCCAGACATCTTGCCAAGCCCCCTTTAGTTTAACTTGAAGTTTCAAGTTTATCTGCCGCTCTAGTCTCTTCAGCCACGTGGGACAAACATAGCGTCATAGACAAAGCAAGTTCAAAAGGTGTGACCACATTATTCCATGCATTCAAGACAATATGTACACACTATATATAATATAACAATTCTGGCAGGCACAAACACACACTTTATAATTATAAAAGTGAGAAAGATACAAAAAAAAGTTATTCAATCCAATCATACTATTTGAACAGTGAAAAAATGATATCAATAAATCGACATTAATTTCTCCTCTTTTTGAAGAATTTGTGTTCATTAGATTATTGGTAAAAGGTAAAGGTAAAGGTAGTCCCATAGCCTTGTGGCCGTAGGGGAGCGTGATGTTGGAGATCACACTTATCTTGGGCCAGCGTAATGAGGGCGATGCCCAACTCTCTCCCTCGCTGCTTTACCTTCCCCACCCTCAAGAGAGTATGTACTCAATCACAGTTGAGTCAACTGGGGGCGTTGTTGTTTGTCGCTTCACACCTTAGCGGTCACCCATCCAAGTGCTAACCGCACCGGACGGTGCTTCACTTTCGACACAGTAGCGAGTGCTCCAACCACTGCACTATCCGACACCCCTAGATTATTACGTTTAATAATATTTGGGTGGTGGTTATAATAATTTGGTAGCACAACTTTACGGTTACTTTTAATAGTGGAAGATTAGGCTTACATGTACAAGAGAAGAGATAGTTGAATTTATTGCCAATTTTATTCAAGTTACACAATGTGCAAACTCTCTCCTCCGACAAGACTTTAGAGTATAGCCTACATTTTCAGCTGCTGTTCGGGCAAATTATTACAACTCAATCTGAATGTTATCAAGCTTATCCGCATATTGCTCGATAAACATGTAAGTTTTTTTTCAAAACAAAAATCATCATGTTTGAACATTCTATAATTATGTAACATATAACTTATTGGTCCTGATTTGGCTCGGAAGAGTCCGCTGGACCTAAAGCAATATCCATGTAATGTAATGTATTATTAAACACGTCATGCTGTCAGAACTGAACAAACTGATCCTCAAATTTCTGTTTAATTACACTTTGAAACTGATCTACTAAAAAAAGCACAGTAAACCTCTAACATCTAGCCAAACAAGAGACATACCAAGATAGTTTTTCCCGTTGCATCATTATGCCTTTTAGCTCTCGTCCCATTGTTTTGTTTGTCGTTCCTGAGGGACTGAATAATATTTATGAGACACCGAAGTGTGTTCAAAATTGTTAAACGTTTGATTTGTTATGTAACCCAAAAGGCCACATCAACCTTAATTGTGTTTTCTGAAGAGAAATGGTTAGTAGAATGAAATCGTTGAACACTGTGAAGCAGTTGTGGCAGCAGCGCTTTATTGATTGCGTAATAGTCTGCCTTACAATGTTACATCTCTGGGCAATATTAGTTTTGATGTTTACATTAGTTTAGTGAAAACGTTTGTTGGTTCTTCAATTGGTCAGAATTTATGATTACTAATTTAAAAAAAAAACAACTCATAATTACATGTTTTTTTCAAACTGTTTTCAATTTATGTATTTATTTTATAATTTATTTATTATTTTATAATATATTATTATTATTATTATTATTACTATTAAATATATATATATATTTTCTTTCTTTTTAAATTGTGTGTGCGTGTGTGTCTTATGATTTTGGTGAAAAAGACATTAAAAGAAACAAAACAAAGAGCTTTAGTGATCTAGTGGCATTTAGGTTATTCAGAATTGTGGTTGTTCTAATTTGATGTTACGAAAAATTTAACGTCTACACTGGCATTGTAGGGTTAAATGTTTTAGACACAGCTTACACCGACAGACACCATGCTGCTGAGCAGTTGTTGATATTCCAGGCATTCATAAATGAATTTATCTTGTGCGTTCAGTGTAGAGACGATAGATGGCACGGCAGAGGCCGGAGAGGACTACAAGCCCATCAAGCAGCTGGTGACCTTCAAGGCTAATGAAAGTCTGAAGGACGTCTTCATCGAGATCGTCGACGACGACGTGTGGGAGCCAGACGAATTCTTCTACGTCAAACTGCACCACGACCCGCAAGGCAGCACGGAAAACGACGTTGTCATAGGCAAGGTATCCATCAACCAAGTCACCATTGTCAACGACGACGGTACGTTTGGCTTCAGCTTGCTACTTTCTTCTTTCTTGCTTGGTGTATGTTATAGCTTAGTTTTTATTCCAGCGTTCTTCTTAACTGTGTTCTAAGCTCTGTACTATAATTTTCCTGACAAAGGTTTTGCAGGTTTCGCTAATGCAACCTTGTTGATAATACTTTTCTTCTTCTGAAACTGTAGCAGCATTTCTTACATATAATTTTAAATATGTGTGGATCCACCACAATGAAACTGACACGCACACTTACTTTGATTAAAGGTATTGGTGGTATTATAAGGTTTCCATCAATAGAGGGCAGCCATAAAATTAACATTACGTAGGATAACATATGATGGACTGACAAGCATAATTATATGGATGAAAACAGGATAGGAGATGCGAGAGATTAGCAACCGCTTTGAAGATTAACACGAACTATAACTAAGTAAATGCTTTGATCAACTTGGCGTAATTTGTAGTATAAAGAAAGACAAAGAAAAGAGTGTGTGAGGGCATTTTGCTATGTGTATAAAAGTTTGAATATATTGTTTTAATATGGTACTTAAGAACATTGAACATACTCCCATCCCCCACCCCTCCACTCAAGAATCAAGGGAGACCATGGACTCCATCACACCTTCCTTGTCAAGTACTGTGAACACTTCCTTAACCAGAAGTGGTACTGCGTTATACACGTACTATTATCATTATTTTAAAGATAGAGAATTGAGACAAACTGCTTTTGAACGATGACATCGAAATTCATTAACTAAATTCACTAAAGAAAATAGTTGCGTGCAGTAATGGTATAGAACACCTCCCCCCCCCCCCCACACACACACACAAAAGGAAGAAAGAAAGATAGAAATAAAGAAAAAAAAAGAATGAAATAGTAAGAAAAAAATGTTGGGAAGGACAAGAAATAAACAAAAATAAAATTTAAAAAAGGTCGTTAGTAATAATAACAATATCAAAACATTGGCTGCGCTATATGATTTAAAATAATCTTGTGACGAAGCTACAGATTTAATATAATATAATTTGTATAAGTAATTGTTCCATGCGCACGATGTATGTTTGCAGAGCCTGGCAAGCTGGAGTTCTCCAAGCCGTCCTACATCGTGAAAGAGTCTGCCGAGAACGCGCAGCTGACCATCAACCGTGTCAACGGCGCGGACGGAGATGTGGCGGTCCTTTGGAAGACCAAGGATTTGAGCGCCAAAGCTGGACATGAGTATGTTGGGGGCAGCGGCAAGATCACCTTCAAGCACGGGGAAACATCCAAGGTCGTCACTGTTGGCATCCTTGGTATACAGGTGAGTGCATTTAAGGTATTTGTTTGTTTGTTTGTATGTTTATTTTATTTTATTTTTATTTTACTTACTTTTTTAAAATAATAAACTCATTAATTCATTTATTTACCTAAATTTTTCTTCTTCTTTTATTTTTTCCTACTTTCTTATTCGTATCTACTCTTTGCTCTCTTTCCTACTTTTATCTTTCTTCATTTTGTTTCCATGTCCTCATTCTTTCTTTTGATTCTTTCTGCTTGTTTTTCTTTCTGTTCATTTTCTCACTTTAAGTATAGCTTCTTTACATTTGTATATTGACACTGCTATATACATGTGGGATTTTTCTGGTTTTAAAGGTAATGTATTCCCACTTGGCGTGGTTTAGAATTCTTCTCCTTGCAGATTTTCTTTGCTTCTCTTTTTATGTTCGTTTGTTTACTCTATCGTTTTTTCGCTTCGTTCACTGTGCTGTTTCGCACTCACGTGGTCCGCCATTTTGCTCCGAAATTCCATCCACAAGCTACACACGCGATAAGCTATTGTCATTGAAGACTAAATGCACACAGCTCGCTCCCGACCTTGTGTTCCGATTAAAAGAGTTATCGATCAGCCGTCATTTGCCCAGAAAACGGACTAGTCGTGGAGGCAAACGTAAACAAAATATCTCGTCTATCCCTGTTGTCCTTTCAAACAGATCGCCTATGCTTTCCAACTGTGACCCCACACTTCATATTGCATCACACCCAGAATGTATCACTAGGCCTGAGACTCATCGCTGTAACACAGACAATCTCATTCACATCAACCTCTCCCCTCAACCTCTATCTTCACACCTCGATAGCCACAGCACTTTACTCATTGCATCATTCAACGCTCAATCACTGGGTCCTAACGAAAAACGTACGGCTTTGCATGAATTCATCTCAGACAAGCAGACTGACATTATGTTCATACAAGAAACGTGGTTTCGGCAGACTGGTGACGAGGGTAAATGCTCTGATTTAACTCCTTCTGGCTATTCTGTATGTTCGTTACCTCGCTCAAACCGCGGTGGTGGCCTCGCTATCATTTACAGAAACAATCTGTCCCGTCACCTAGGCTTCATTACAGACTTCGCGTTCACTCACTCGTCCTTTGAAGTTGTTCACCTCAGTCTGTCCGTTCCACAGCAGAACATTCAATTCATATGCATATATCGCACCTTTCCAAGCAAGAAAAATAAATTAACTGATGCAATTTTTCACCAAGAATTTCCAGTCCTGCTCGATTATTGCAACACACTGTCAGGAACATACATAGTTTTTGGAGACATTAACTTTCACTTTGACCAACCCCAGCAACCTTCCACCGCAAAAATGATTGAAATTTTAGATCAGTTTAGTCTTTCTCAGTCAGTCACAGAACCCACCCATAGCCGTGGTCACATCATAGATTGGGTTATGCATAGGCCTCAGGATAATGTTGTTAGATCAACTTCAGTCACCCAGGAATTAACATCTGACCATTTCTGTGTCATGTGCGAACTAAACGTCGCAGCCCCCCCTCCTCCTCCCATGTTCAGGGAGGCTCGCAGCCTGCGTACCATGGATAGGGATGCTTTCAAGCAAGAGCTTACCGCTAAAGTGACCCCAGAACTGTGCCCCACTGTGGATCAGCTGAATAGTACACTTCATGCGGTGCTTGATCGGCACGCCCCCGTGGCCCAGAAAAAGGTCAAGGCAACACGCTCAGCACCCTGGTACGAGTCTATTAAAGACGAGCTCTCCGAGGCGAAGAAACACCGACGCAAAGCAGAGAAAATGTGGCTTAAATCGGGTTTAGAAGTCAGCAAGCAGATTTTCACCGCTGCAAAAAAACGGGTCACTAGAATAGTCCAGACTGCCAAAACCCGGTACTTTAGCGACAGAATTAGCAGCAGCGAAACTTGCAAACAATTGTTCAACATTTGCAATCAGCTAAGGGGTAAGAGCAATGCAACATCACTCCCATCCACGCATCCACCATGTCAGCTCCCAGATGTATTTTGTAATTATTTCACACAGAAAGTGGCTGACATAAGGGCCGCTCTTGACAGCCATGAGACCCCACTCATTAACCCACTCTCACCTTCCCTCACTACCGCAAAGATGGAAGTTTTTCAACCAATAACAGAGCAAGAAGTCAAGAAAGTCATCGTAAGCTCAAAACCAACATCTTGCTCTCTTGACCCCATTCCTACCCCCATGTTGATAGAGAATCTTGACCCTCTACTCCCGACCATTACCCACATTATCAACGAGAGTCTGTCCTCTGGTGTTGTTCCGTTTGTGCTCAAAGCGGCTGTCATCAAACCCATCCTTAAAAAGCCAAGTTTAGACAAAAATAATCTAAAGAACTATAGACCTGTTTCAAACCTCTCGTTCCTGTCCAAAGTCATAGAAAAAATTGTTCTCAAACAACTGTTTGCCTACCTATATGATAACGCTTTACTTTGCCCCAACCAGTCTGCCTACCGACCCTTCCACAGCACTGAGACAGCCCTCCTAAAGGTAACCAATGATCTGTTGCTGGCCTTAGATAATGGTAACGTCTCCGTTCTCACCTTACTAGACCTCTCAGCTGCCTTTGACACAGTCGACCACCACAATCATTCTCTTTAACACTATTCAACACTACTTTGGAATCTCCGGCTCGGTCCTGGCTTGGTTCCACTCATATCTTTCTGACAGATCACAAGCAGTCACTGTCGATGGCTGTTTCTCCAGCACAGCAGAATTGGTGTGCGGCGTGCCTCAGGGTTCCGTTTTAGGGCCGGTGTTGTTCACTCTGTACACCAAGCCACTGCTTCTCCTGCTTAGAAAGCATGCTGTTGAGTCAGTCATTTGCAGACGACACACAACTTTATAAATCCACTGCCCCCTCTCTCATTAATTCCACTGTTCAGACTTTGGAGAACTGCATCACAGACATTAAGTCATGGATGACACTCAACAAGCTTAAGCTTAATGACGATAAAACCGAAGCCCTCCTCATTCACAAGCACAACACCTCCTCCTCACTCCCCCCTCTCCCAACATCGCCTACAGTAGGGACAACAAACATTCAGTTCTCATCCTCAGCAAGAAATCTCGGCTACATTCTCTCCGATGACCTGTCCCTCAACAACCACATCTCCAACGTCTGTCGCTCTGCATACACGGCCATACGCCAAATCAGCTCCTTTCGCCACTAGCTCACACTCACTTCCACCAAAACCCTAGTCTGCGCTCTCGTCCTTTCTCGTCTTGACTATTGCAACTCTCTCCTCGCTGGCTCCCCAAAACACATCATTGACAAGCTACAAAAGGTTAAGAAAGCAGCTAGACTAGTATTCCGAGCTAAGAAACGCGATCACATCACACCTCTACTACATTCCCTTCACTGGCTTCCTGTGCAAGCACGCATAGAGTACAAACTCTCTGTTCTCTGTCACAACTTCTTCACTGATTCTTGTCCCTCCTACCTTGCTGACCTGCTGTCTGTCTACTCCCCTTCACGCACTTTAAGAACTTCTGCTGAAACTCGCACACTCAAGGTTCCCGTCACCCGCACTAAGACATACGGCCAACGTGCATTCGCCTACGCCGCACCTAAGCAGTGGAATTCCCTTCCCTCCCATATCCGCAACATACAATCAACACAAGCATTCAAAAAGGCCCTCCAAACCCACCTCTTCAAACTGCATTATTCAGACTGATTTGTATCCCGCTGCCATTCTCTCCTCTTTTGTCTCTGTCTGATCCGTAAGTGTATACACGGCTGTACATATTATTTATACTGTTTTTCCTCTTGGGCCTAACCGGGCATATAAATAGCTGTGAATAGGTTTTTTGCTATTCTATTTCTGTCTTTTCTGTCATTTGTGTACATAGTTGTAAATAGTCTATTTCTGTCTTTTTTAAAAATAATTTGTGTACATAGTTGTAAATATTTGTACCCTTACTGTTCTGTCTTTTGGTGTATTGTAGCAAAAGCAATGTTTTATCGAGTGCATGTATTTATATGTAATGATTATGTAAAACGTGGTGAGTCTGGTCATAGGCTGGAGTACCCGCTGTATAAAAATCCGTTATTATTATTATTTATTTTACCCTTTGTTGCGGAAATGAGTCAGTTTCGTGCGCACCATTTCTAATCATCATGTTTTGGAAGACGGGTTGAATCATACATCTTGAACCTCATCAGCAGACTAAAGTGACGTTCAAATGCCTTAAATGTTAATACGCAATTATCATGTTGTACACACTTGCAGGCTTTTGCGCAAAGTGCACTATAAACTATTTATAGCGTTTGTCATTGTTAGTCCATTCAGTTGCTGTTGACAGATACACAGGCGCACACGTCGTGTGTGACCATGTCCAACCACAATGAAAAAAAGAACAATAAATTTGCTCTCTCTCTCTCTCTCTCTCTCTCTCTCTCTCTCTCTCTCTCTCTCTCTCTCTCTCTCTCTCTCTCTCTCTCTCTCTCTCTCTCTGTAATTGGCTTTGTAAAATTAAGACATGTCTAGTACAACATGGCTTCCTTGACGTCTGGATAGAAGGTGGGACACGAAATGAGCATATATTCTTGGGTTCTCTAAAAAAGTAGAATGATCGAGAATTTTAATGAAGATTGGAAGATGAAACTGAACTCAAGTGATAGGTACTTTATCTACAGAATATTTAAAACAGAACACAGACTCGAATTGTACCTAAACAACATCACAATCAAACGCTTTCGTGATTCTTTGATCAGATTACGTCTAGGCATAAATGAATTGGGTGTAAACAAAAGGTATCAGACTGGAAATGTAGTCAACCGTAATTGTCCCTTTTGTCCAGGCTGCATTGAAGACGAAGTTCATTTCGTGTTCGACTGTCCAAAGTACGATTCTATTAGGCAGAAATACATCACTGCAATTGATGTTAAAACTGTTTTTATTCTTCAAAATCCTTCTGCTGAATTTCAAAGGAAACTTGCCATGCGCACCTTCTACAGCTTAAAACAGAGAGAATCTTCACTGACATAAAGGGCTTTTAAAAAAAATTAAATGTGGGTGTGTTTGTGCTATCTTTGAGCACTACCAAAGAAATAATACGTTTTATGATTGCTAAATATGCCTCTAGCATTCGTATGTGTGTTCATAAAATATGTTATAAAAGAAATAAGAGCTAAAAAGTGAAAGAAGGGAAATGTTAAAGATGAGAACAAAAGAAAAATGGTGGGGAAAATGAGAAGAAATGAATTGGAAAGAAAGTATAAGAAAGGAAAAAAAGGAGGAAAAAAAACAGGAGGCAAGAAATTACAAAATATTTATAAAAGTTACATATAAAGTGTAAAGAAAAGTTATGGAAAGAAAAGATAGGAAAAAGATGGAAATTAAATAAACGTAAATTGAGGATGTACTTATGGATTTTACTTAGTCTGCAATTGAAATGATATTAAATGTGTATGCGTGTGTGTGTGTGTGTGGGTGTGTATGAGTGTGTGTGTTGATTTATGCGTATTTCTTCCCATTGTAACTTAACCCCCCCTCCCCAAACTGTATGGGCCGGAGGCCTAATAAATACAGTATCAAAAGTCTCTCTCTTTCTCTGTGTTTGGGTAGTTGTGGTTTCTTATGCTTATGGGAAAATCAGGGAGTTGGTTACATCAATGCTTTCCTGAAATGTTTTAAACATAGACTAATAGATTGCAGGTAGGAAGAGTGGGAAGCACTTCTACAGTATAGTAAATAGTATGTGTTTTTATAGAACATTTAAGACAACAAGTAACACAGAAACGCATATGTATATCTACATTTCGAATTGGTGTGTCAAATATTGTTGTAAATGCATGTACATTTAAGAGTGTCACCTGTCACAATACAGTATGTCGTCTATGTGATCTTGCTTGTGAGGATGAAGTTCATTTTGTTCTTTGTTGTCCATGCTTGAGTGAATTAGGATCTGATTTAATCGTATCTACATAGTATGGGTACCTTTCTGCTGCCTTTCACTTAAGCTTGCTTCTTTCTACATAAAGTATGACAGTGTTAAGAAATCAAGCTATTTATCTGTGTTTTGCATTTAAGCGTTTGAGAGAAGTGTCTGAATAAGATGTGATATCTGTTTTGTTATACCGATGGTAGTTATTTCTGTAATGTGCCCACCACTCCATATGGATCTATGATCTTATTAAATAAATATCTCTCTCTCCCTCTATCTCTCTCTCTTCCCACAGGCGGCAGAAGCGGGGGGGATGTGAGGATGTGGGGGGCAAGGGAGGCACTTGCACCCCCCCCCCCCCGAAAAATATTGGGGTGGGGGAGGGGCAAACCTATACATTTCCACCCCCCACCCCCCAATATTCAGCCCCTCAAAAAAAATTATTTGGAGGTTCAAACCAATATTTTCCCCATTTCTTCCCCTACCCCAATTCATAGCCCCTTAAACTTTTTTTAATGGAAAGAGAAAAAAAAACCACGATATCCCGCGATATATAACGATAAAGCTCCTAAGAGAGAGAGAGAGAGAGAGAGAGAGAGAGAGAGAGAGAGAGAGAGATAGAGAGAGAGAGAGAGAGAGAGAGAAAGAGAGAGAGAGAGAGAGAGAGAGAGAGAGAGAAAGAGAGAGAGAGAGATGCCGCATTCTTTGATCCGGTGAATACTACCAAAGAATATCTACTACGCAGCCTACCTTCTTTGATACTACTCACTATAATATTCTTTGTACTGACCCGGGGAAGCTTGCGTAAACCATAGAACTTCGTATTTTTAACATCCGGCCTCGTCACTTCAAAACAAACAGTAGTCGATAACGCTTTAAAATGAGGAAGAAATGATTTTGCTGGTAAGTCTATTCTTTATTTCTGTCTGTTTTAAATTATTTTTCGCAATGAAACTTGAATTTTTTTTTTCAGGTTGGATCATTAGTAAATTACCAGTAGATCTATCTCTTTTTTTTCTTTGAAAGTTTAATCAATGAATTTAAAGATTGATTGAAATGATTTTAATAAGGGTAGATTTGGAGGAAGTACCCCAAGTCTATTGTGACGTTAGCTGTCAAAAAAAAAATCATAATGTAGGTCTGTTGAGTTTTTTTGTTAAATGCAGATTGCTATTATTATTGTTGTTGTTGTTGTGGTTGCTATTATTATTATTATTATTATTATTATTATTATTATTATTATTATTATTATTATTATTATTATTATTGTTAGTATTTATTTATTTATTTAAAATTTGTTATTTGTGTGATATTGACATCTTATTTATTTTCATTTATTGCACTGTAAATGTCAGTGAATAAAATGTGTGTGCCCCCTTTAATCCTGAGCAGCTTCCGCGGCCTGTGCTTCCTCTCTCTTTTCCATTATCTTTTCCCTTTCATGTGCCTAATCTTTTGGCACTGTCTCCTACCATCAGCCATTTAGCATATTGTCCATATGCAATTACCACTTGAAAGTGGTGCCATTTTCACTTTGGGGGAAAGCTGAGCCGCTGAAGTGTTTTAACCCGCCTGGTGCAATGTTTGGGCTTAGGTAATATGTGCCCAGATATCAGTGACGTTAGTACCCACATTGGTGTGTCATTACTGCTTTGTCTGAACAAAGTGTATCACGAAGGAATGTGCGAACGGGCACAGACAATAAAAGAGGGATGACTAGAGAAGGAAAGATGATTAAACACGGAGGAGAAGGGAAAGGGAAGGGGTGAGGGGGTACATAAGCCAGCAACAAAGAAAAAAGGAAGAAATAAATCAACTATCACTTGATTTGAGAGGAAACCAGTTTTGCTTATACAGTACTCCTCTTTTAACGTCACTACCGTTTAAAGGTCAACATCATTGAAATATAAAATTGAGCACAAAATATCTACATAATAAAAGAAGTCACATGCCAAACAACTTTTTTCCGAAAAATGCTGCCTTTTTTTAATATTTAATAAAATCTACTTCGAATAAACTTTTGCACCTTCGAAAAGCCCGCTCACGTGACCACATGGCTCGTGACGTCAACTGCTGGAGACAATATAGAGTCCGATAGTGCCCCTTCTCTTCCAGGGGCCGGGTAGCTCAGTTGGTAAGAGCGTCTTGCTAGTAACCGAAAGGTCGGTGGTTCGAATCCCGGATTGGTCAACGTGTGATCATATTATTTTTCCCTTTACCAACAACTGGTGTCAGTATAAATCGGTCCAGTAGTCACCTATATGCGAAAGTGTCCGGTGACTATAATCTACATACAAACAAAAAACTTCTACCAAAACGCAGGAAAACGAAGAGCAGTGGCCTATATTGTGCCGTTGGAGGTTGTACAAACAAACAAGCGGATGGGATAACATTGCATAGGTTTCCAAAAAACGAAGAAGTGCAAAATAAGTGGGTGAGATTTGTGCGTCGTCAGCAATTTGCGCAAAACACTTCGCTGAAGACTGCTACCCCCCAAGTGCCACTTTTATGCGGAGCTTTGGGATGAAAACAATACAGACATTAAAGCCTATCTCTGTTCCAACGATCCAAAGCCTCAACAACAGCAACAGTAATTCAAGTTACTAGTAGTAGGCCTACTAGTACTGCTTCAACTTCATCCACAGTCACAGTGGCTACTACACATCCATCGTCTGCTATCACTTGCCGGGTGTCAGGAAAGTCAGAGGAGCTTTTCAGAAAAGGGAACGCAGGGGCGGACGAGGGGGGGTTTCCGGCCAAAAAAAAAAAAAGGAAAAGAAAGAAGAAGAAGAAGGAGAGAAAGAGAGAGAGAGAGAATACAATTATAAAAAAAAATAAACATAAAATAAATACTATATATATATATATATATATATATATATATATATATATATATATATATATATATATATATATATATATATATATATATATATATATATATATATATATATTTTAAAGAAATTTTTATTCACCAAATACATGCATGCATAACAAACCACAGTATTTCCATAGATATTCATACTTATGTTATCATACAAGCAAATATAAGGCTTTTTTTATATATAGATAGACATACAAGAAATATACTTTAGAAGAATACTAAAATAAATATTTATAAGAAAGAAAAAAAAATAAGAGAGAGGAAATGAGAAAGAAAATGCCCAGGGTTTTATACTACATGTACATGAGCATCCGCAAGCAAAGCCTAAACAAAAATATACATGAGTACATGTACACAGGATAAGAAAAAGTGTACAAAATTATTACAGATTATCAAAAAGGGGCAAGTACAGCTGCCACATTGTACGGAAAACATTTAGACTCATCTGTGTACTAGCAATGTACCTTTCCGTTTCATATCTGTTTCTCAGAGTGAATAAAAAAGCTTCATAGACAGGCATTTCTTTATTCATTTTACACCTGTAAATGTATGTTTTTGCTAACAAAATCATCAAATCCATCACATCATCGGTTACTGTCGCCTTGTCGCAACCAAAAATAATTAAATGTTCATTGAACCTAAGTGATGTGACATGTGAGCATTTGTTAACCAATGCATTTTGGAAACTATTCCAAAATTGTTGCACCGAATTACATGACCAAAGAAGATGCTGGATATTTTCTTTTGCCATCCCACAAAAGGTACAGTTATTACTAATTTCTAATCCCATACTATGTAAAATTGTATTTGTACCTAATATTCTATGAACTACCCTGATTTGAAACCATTTAAGTTTAGTGTCTTTTATTTGCTTTATCCTTTTAAATATTTTTTTCCATGACATCTGTATATTTACTCGTTGCTCCCAATTTTTGCAACAATTTGGCTCATGTTCATTTTGTACCAAAATGTCATAGAACATTCCTGCCCCTTTGGGCACTGACAAAACAAGTCTGAGTACTTTGCTATGTTCATACCCTTGCAAATGCTCACCGGCCACATCGATATCTGTTGTACGTATGTATTTTTTAATAGCGTTTACACACCCAGAGTAAGTGAGAAAATTTACCGCAATTCTATATTTCTCACTAAATGTTTGTAAATCTAGAAACAACCCATTCTCCTTTAGGAAATGACCAATATTGTAAACCCCTTTCTCTATTCAATTTGGAAAAAAAATAGTCTCCCCTCCAATCAAAATATTAATGTTACAAAAGATAGGTTCTCCTCTAAGTTCCTCATTTGTCTTAATTTTTATATTTGTTCCTAACTCTTTATACGCTTTCGCTACATCTAACCAGTACTGATTTACCTTTCTATCCATATCTATTATAGTACCCAGTTTATCAAGGAGTTCAAATTTATTTGATGTTTTTTTAACAATGTTTGTCCATTTATGATTACTCGATTGTAATTTCCTTAGCCATGTTACCTTAAGAGCACTCATAAACCTCCTCACATCTGGAATTCCAACTCCCCCATAATCAATACGTTTTACAGAAACTTTTCTACTTATTTTATCATTTTTTCTTCCCCAAACAAAGCAATAAACACATTTTTGTAATTCATTCACAATATCATCTGGTGGATTTGGCAACAGCAACCAAAGATGAACAAGTTTCGACAAAATAAGTGACTTTAGAACAGCCACACGCCCCAAAGGCGTAATCTGACGTTTTAACCAGACTTTAAACATATTCTTAATTTCTAAAAACTTTTCTCGAAAATTAATCTCTACACATTTCTTAAGGTCAAGTGTGAACCATATACCCAGTATTTTGAATCTTTCAGGGTTCCACTCCATGTGCAGGTGGGGCATAAAGCGTATTTCCGAATTGTGCATACTACCTAACCAAATAGCACTGCTTTTATCAGTGTTCAAGATAAGACCAGATTTTTTACCAAAAATTTGAATAGTATTAATTGCTTCTTCAAAAGAATTTCTATCCCCTTCCATCATTAACTCTGTGTCATCAGCATATTGAGCTACTTTATTTTCTATTTCATTAACCTTTATACCTTTTATATGATGATTTTCTCTTATCATTATACCTAAAATTTCCACACACATGACGAACAGATAGGGGGAGATCGGGTCTCCTTGCCTACATCCCCTCCGTACATGGAACCAGGACCCAAGTGTACCATTCACAAGGACCGATGATTTAATTCCATTGTAGAAAGTATGGATCCATCGACAAAAGTCAGTGCCACAGCCAAACGCCCCCAACACCTTAAACATGAAATCCCAGCTGACCGAGTCAAAGGCCTTCTCAAAATCTAAACATAGTAACAACCCCGGTTGGTCGTTCATATTCAAGTAGTCAATTAAATCATAAATTAATCTAACATTATCTCCTAGATATCTATTACGAATAAATCCTGTTTGGTCTTCATGTATCAGAGAAGGTAGTACATTCTTAAGTCTATTTGCGATACACCCTGATCCTATCTTATAAACTAGATTTAGAAGAGAGATGGGTCTCCAGTTCTTAATATACTCTCTGGGTTTATCACCCTTTGGAATACAAACAATTACCCCCTCCTTTTGAGTAGATGATAATTCCCCTTTTAAGAAACCTTCATTTAAAGAGCGTACAACAAAATCACCTACCCTAGTCCAAAAAACTTTAAAGAACTCTACAGAAAAGCCATCACTACCTGGGCTTTTCCCATTTTTTTTATTTTTTAATACCAAAGATGCCTCTTCTAAAGTGATAAGACCCTCAAGTGAATTCGCCTCCAACTCGGTCAGTCTGGGAGTACTGTCAATAAGTTCGCCTATTTCACAGGGTTCTACTACCCTATAATCATACAACCTTTCATAAAAACTATTAACTTCAACTAATATTTCCCCGGGATCTGTAGTAACTGTACCATTTTGTTTATGCAACTTAAGGATTTGTTTATTAGTATAATTACGTTTCTCTAGCGCACAGAAATATTTCGTAACCTTTTCCCCGTCAACAATCCACCTGGCCCGAGAACGGAGCAAAACACCCTCCATCTTCCGTTCCCTTAAAGAAATCAGTTCAGTATTAGCTTTCTGCAATTCCTCTCTTTCTGACTCATCTAATTTTAACTTTTGTTCTAATAAAATAATTTTTTTCTCTAGTAGTTGCTCAGTTTCTTTACTTTTTTTTCTCTTCTTGGTAGCATAGGAAATTGTTCTGTCTCTAATTTTCATTAACAGTGTGTCGAGAAAGAGTTGGTCATTAATTACAAACTGTATTTCCTTATTACTTATTTGACTAATAGTATCCTGATTATATGGACATGCCGCGTATTCTTTCTTTACTTCCTCTATAACTGAATTAATGTCATCTAAATATTCCTTATCTTTTAACAACGAAGCGTTAAATTTCCATAATGACAATCGTTTTCCTTCTTTAACTTTTCCTAAAGACAATAAAATAAGCGATTGATCCGTTCTGTAGCCAGGCAGAATGTCGGCGTCATAAACATCAGCTGACATCAAATCAGATACCAAGAAAAAGTCAAGTCTACTTTGCTGAATGGGGCTATTTCTTCGCCATGTATATCTTCTTAATTCCGGGTTTAAGTCTCGCCATGTATCAGTCAAGTCTAGATTAATCATCATTTGTTCTACCTGTTCCTGGGCTTTGATATTGTTATGATGTTTATAATTATAACAGTCAAGTTCAAAGTTTAAAACTAAATTCCAATCTCCTCCCATAATAATATTATCTGGCGCAATTTGTTTAATCTTGTTACATAACGTCACATAAAAGTCTGGGTCATCTCTGTTTGGTCCGTACACATTACATATAAGAAATTCTTTACCAAATATTTTCACCAAAATCAAAATGTAATTTCCACCGTTATCCTTATACACTTTCTTGACATCAAATTCAAAGTTATTATTAAAAAGGACAGTTACCCCCCTTGACGAAGAATTGTAAGAAGCAAAGTAACAATCATAGCCCCACTCAGCACGAATATAGTTTTCCAGTTTTGCATGAAAATGAGTATCCTGTAACAAATATATGCAGAACCCTTTATTTCTTAAGTAATGAAACACATCTCGGCGTTTTCTGGCATCAGCCAGGCCCTGACAGTTCATTGATACAATAGTTACACTGGTATCAGCAGAAGCCATAAACAATAAAAATGATTATACCACAATCAAGCACAGATGTGGCAGGACAACATGACCTCAAGCAGCCAGAAACAAAAACACTTTCCCCTTGCCTGCAGAAACAACAGCACATGCCAGCAAAAATACATACAGTCAAAGTCAACTCTCTCAAGAAAGGAGCCCAGTAGGGCAAGCATAATACTAAATACAGAAAAAAGGAAAGGGAATTACTAGAAATATACACAAGAACGAAACAGTCGTTTTGTAGAAACATGGCAAAAAAAAAATAATTTTTTTAACAGGTTTTAAGAGAGAGCGTGAAGAATAGGGCTCAGCGACACAAGAAAGACAAAATTCATATTATATACACACATAAGGTATACAAGGGGTGCACAACAAGCAAAACAGAATAATCGAATATAAATTATACAAATCAAGAGGGTGGGGCAATAAAGTATAACAAAACGCAATGTATTGCAGGGGCACATAGCCATCAGAAATAAAAATCGACAAACAAATCAAGTTAGCAGAAGCATCGAACATGAGATCAGCGAGCATGTACCACAGTGATTCATTATGCCTAAATATGCAAGTTTGTATCCAGACATGTAAACCGACATAGCATAAGAATTATTATGCAAACAAGTCAGAGTACAACAAATCAGCTTACAAGACACATAATAATAAACATCCATTCAAACATACACATCAGCTGATATTAAAAAACCCAAAACAAACAGGTATGTAAATCAATAAATCCTCAAATCAGCTTACAAGACACATAATAATAAACATCCATTCAAACATACACATCAGCAGATATTAAAAAACCCAAAACAAACAGACCTTTGTAAATCAATAAATCCTCAGATAAGCACAGACGTGACAGCATGAAATCAACAATCATACACACTATGCAAATCAGAGTGCGTAAATATAAATATATCTATATGCACGTCAATATCAGCATTTCACATACATTACACATAGAAATAAGCATAGATTAGACATGTAAATCAGCTGACAGAGAGAGAGAGGGAGAAAGTTTGTAACATCATACGCAGGCGTGTATTGTAAGAATGCCATTCAGTAGGCCTCGCAACTTGTTACCAAACCAACCAACCAGAAACATGATATCTGGTGCGGCCAATCCCTAGCCGATTCCAACGTTCAGTTGCGGCCTTGACCACGACAAGACAGTTAGGCCTAGTGTCTAATGTGACTAGTTTTACAGGTACAGATATGCGGAACAGTTTTTTTCTTTCCAATTAAATCAGCTAGAACAATACCTGAAATACAAATTGCATATTATAACAACATAACTCAAGGGAATACAGAGTATAGTGTAATTTGCCAAGACAATAAATAAATAAATGTTAAAAAGTAATAGTATTGAGGTGCATTTTTAACTTTTCAATAAATCAGCATATTTCTAAGGTTCTTCCACCCAGTTAGGCCTAGTGTCTAATTTGACTAGTTTTACAGGTACAGATATGCGGAACAGTTTTTTTCTTTCCAATTAAATCAGCTAGAACAATACCTGTGTTACACTCGGTTTGATGATGGTGTTTTTCTTTATCAGTAGTGGATTCAGCCCCAATGCTGAAATACTGATGAGTGTAGCTCAGATTCGTTTATTCACGCAACCCGTCCAAACAGCATACAAGTCACTAAGTCGACGTATGAAGTTTTCCACTTTTATTCAGCACACATCAACAACTGCATACAATTCTCAACTCAACTCAACAACTTTCACAGCAACTCTCTATCAACAACTTTACTATCTCTCAACAACAGTGCGGCACACAATTTTATAATCTCTCTCTTTTCCGGAAAGATTTCGAATACAGTAGAAATGACGCACTGCCACCAATCGAATAAAAGATCGTCATCACTGACTTACGTCATTCATCTCTCCACACATACCCCGAACCTTCTCTTACTTCGACAATCGTCCCGAACCTTCGATCGATGGTAAACAAGGAAATCCAGAGTATTCTCTAACAATATCGACCAACGAAAATTATCAACGTTATACAAAGCCTCTCCTAACAACAATGCAAACTCAAATCAAAGGTAAATAAACTCCATTATTGAATACTTTGCAAATCGAAACGATTAGATCTATCGTGCGCGTTTCCGACATGCTACCATTGGCGTTTCAACGTAACATAACCCCCCACTCAAGAAGAAATTTACCCAATTTCTTTCAACAACGTTGAAACGTAATGCACAAACAATGTACAGAATTAAAACTTACTTCAGACTGTCTCATTTACTGTCAATGTTCTCAGTTTATATACACAGAGTCCATGTTTTTCATCCGCAAGTCTTTCTGGGTACTGTCAATGTTCACAGTTCATTCACACAAGGTCAATGTTTCTCATCTGCAAGTCTCTTTAGATATTGCCAATGTTCACAGTTCATTCACACAAGGTCAATGTTTCTCATCTGCAAGTCTGTTTAGATATTGCCAATGTTCTCCACACAGTCAATGTTCTTTCAACCGCAAGGAAACGACGCCCTCGTCAGTTGCGGTCGTCATCGGCCCAGGGTCAAAGACAGTGATCTTGTGGGCTTTCCTGGAGTCAGTGCATCCTCCGTTGTCTTCCTCTCCCGTCGGATGTCCGACGCAGTCGACGTTGTCAGCTCCCAGAATGCGTTCGCTGGGTCTCACGGTCAGGTTGGCTTCTGCGGGATGGTGGAACAGCTCCCTCAAGGTCTGCAGATGCTCCTTCCAGGTCTGGGTGTGGACTTCATGTTCGACCAAAGTCGTAGAGCCTGGGACATCGCTGAAGTTGTGGGGAAACTCGCCCATAAGGTCCTTGAGCTCCATCTTTTGACCTTCCGTCAAGCTTGGTCCTAGCTTAACATCATCGATGCCTTCTTTGCTGTGGAAGTCTCCCAGTTCCAACAGTTCTTCGCTGTCAAAGCTGTCGTCGGTCACAGCTGCTGTGGCTGCGTGCACAGTCTCTGTTGGCCTTTCCACGTACAGCTTAAGGAGGTTGGCGTGGTATATCTTGGAATGCTGGCCGACCTTCACCTTATAGTCGTTGATCCCCACCACGGTCTCCACTTCGTACGGGCCTTTCCACTGCATCAGCAACTTATTGTGATCAGTAGGTAGCAGCACCAGCACTTTGTTGCCAGGTTTAAACTTCCTGTTCACAGCCCTACGATCGTAGTAGTGCTTTCCACAGTCTTGGGACTTCTTCAGGTTTTCTCTGGCTATCTCGAGAGTCTGCTCCAGCTTCTCCCGTAGCTCAAACACGTACTGGTAGCTGTTCTTCACCTCTGGGGTGTCTACTTCTTTCGTCCACAGTTCTTTCAGGATGTGCATCGGCCCTCTGATAGTTCTTCCGTACAGCAGCTCGAACGGAGAAAAGCCGGTGGACTCCTGCGGTACTTCTCTGTAGGCGAAAAGTAGGGCGTTGATGTAGCGATGCCATTGTCTGGGCTGCTCGCTGCACAGTTTCTTCAGGGTGGACTTCAGCGTAGCATTGAACTTTTCGACGAGCCCGTTGCACATTGGATGGTAGGGTGTCGTAGTTAAATGCCGGATGCTCAGCAG
The DNA here is from genome assembly GCA_036898135.1 of Oncomelania hupensis. NCBI lineage: Eukaryota > Metazoa > Mollusca > Gastropoda > Littorinimorpha > Pomatiopsidae > Oncomelania > Oncomelania hupensis. The sequence goes on along the minus strand of CM072512.1, from coordinate 78,948,191 downwards.
TCTGTTGACCTCCTTCATGCAGTCAGAGACGAACTGCGTCCCGAGGTCTGTCAGGATCTCTTCAGGCACTCCAAGTCTGCTGAACATGTCCACTAGTGCCTCTGCTACAGTCTCAGTGTCAATCTTCTTCAGTGGCACTGCTTCTGGGTACCGAGTCGCATAGTCCACTAAAGTCAGTACCCATCGATGACCTTCTTCACTCGGAGGTCTTATTTCGCCGATTAAGTCTAAGGCCACCCTCTTGAAAGGTCGGTCGATCAGAGGCATCCTCTGCATAGGCACTTTCGGGACCCTTCCTCGAGGTATGGTCTTCTGGCAAATGTCACACGATCGGCAGAAACGGCTGACGTCCGCATGAAGTCCTGGCCAGTAGAACACCGCCTGGATTCTATCCGACGTCTTCTTGATACCCAGGTGACCTCCCATGATTGAGTCATGCGCTACTTCCATTACCTGGCGCCTTAGGGGTAACGGTACCAGGACTTGACGTAGTGGTTTCCCTCCGTTGACCCTCGGGTGCTGGAAGATTCGGTACAGGATCTTGGCCTTCACCTCAAAATAGACCGTACCACTGCCTTTGGTCACGTGGTCTTGGCGGTTCCTGTACTTGTTTAAAGTGCTATCAGCTTCCTGGAGCTGGATCAGCTTATCTCTGTCCACGATGGCAGCTTTGGAGTTGTCGGCGACCTTCAGTGGCGTAGACATCTTGTCTCTCTTGGCCTGGGCCCTGGTAGTAACAGCACTGACGATCTCTGGTCGGCAGGGCTGAGCCGGAGTAGCCACATTATCCCGTAGCAGCTCTGTAAGGTCTCCATCGGGAAATGGCAATGGATCCTCCTCCACAACTTCGACGTGTTGAGTTGAGGCAGGACTCCACTCTGGATCGGGGTCGTCGGGTCGTCTCGCGCCGTCGATATTCCCGATCATCAAATCATACAGCGGCTTCTTCAGGCAAACCGCTTCGACTTCGCCTATGTAGAAAGGTGTGCTGACTTGAATTTTTGCAACTGGCGCTTTCACACATTTGCTGTCGGCCATAAGTGTCCATTTTGAATCGCCAGTGAACTGTTCTTTAGCGATTAGGTCTTCTCTGACGATGACCCCACTGCAGCCAGAGTCTCTTAAAACAGTCACTTCATGATTTCCGACGCGTCCCTTCGAAACTGGCATGTTCTGGACGGTCACAGCTGCGCTGGCGACGACGGGGATGGATTTTCCGTTGGCAAGGAGAAGTTGGCCATCGGTCATGCACTCTTGCACGTCGGCAGGAGTAGCTGTGCGCTTGGTCTCACTCGGAAGAATGACGCTCCCGCCGCACACCTGATGGTCAGATCTACTGGTTTGCCGTTGATTGGAGAACCGCCTCTGCCGGTTGCCCACCGCTGCATTGTCCGTACTGCCCCGCTGTCCGCTACTTTTATTTTGAGGACAGTTAGCTGCTCTGTGGTCTGTAGCGTTGCAGGTGAAACAGCCTCTTGAATGCCCTTCCCTGGGAGGAGGCGTGGAGTCTGTCTGTCTCTGGCTCGTCTGGCTTCCCTGGATCTGGTTCACATGGTTTCCAGTCTTCTGAAAATGTTTCGTCGCGCTGGGTGGCCCCAGGGTTTTCCCATGAGCGATGAGATATCTTTCAGCAGCCTCAGTCACATCTTTAAGCGTCTGCAGCTTTTGTTCTTCTAAGTGGGTCGCTAGGTCCTTGTGACAGGCATTGAGAAATTGTTCTTTCACAATCAGGTCATGGAGACTGTCGTAAGACTTCATTTCGCCTGATAACTCCACCCACTTGTGTAGATATGACGACAGGCGCTCCACAAACTGCTTTGGCGTCTCGTCTGACTTAGGCCGGCATTCACGGAAGCGTTTACGGTAGCCCTTCTCTGTAAAGTTGTAGCACTGCAACAGGGCCTCTTTCAAGACGTCGTAGTTTTTGGCGTCATCGTTCGACAGTCTGGTGTAAACTTCGAGAGCTTGCCCCGTCAGAAGTGCACTCAGTCGAATTGCCCAGTCTTGAGGTTGCCAGTTAGAGCTTTCAGCGAACCTTTCGAATCTCGCCAGATAACTGTCGATCTGGTCCTTCCCGTCGACGAAAGCTGGCAATTTTGGAGCCGTATGGTCGTTGGTGACTTGTGGCGCATGCTGATTGTTCTGGATACGCGCCAACTCTAGCTGGTACTGACGCTCAGCCTCTCTTTCCTCTCTTTCTTCTCGGCGACGCTGTTCTTCTGATTCTCTGTCTTCTCGGCGACGTTGTTCTTCTATTTCTAGACGCTTCTGTTCTAATTCTCTTTCTTCACGGCGACGCTGCTCTTCTAATTCTCGTTCTTCACGGCGACGCTGCTCTTCTACTTCGAGACGCTTCTGTCCTAGTTCTATTTCTTTTTCTAGACGCTTCTCTTCCAATTCTCTTTCTCGTATTCTCTCCTGAGACTTGACGTACTCCGTCAGCTGCTTGCCTTTTAGATTCAGTTCAACCCCTTTCTGCCAGAAGTCAGCCATCTTGATGCTTCTGGAAAGTTCTTTTCAAGAAAGTTCTTTTCTGTGCTGCACCCTTCTAGACTGTTCTAGAACAGCACGCTTTCTGCAGTAGCGCTGATGCTTGTCACTAGTCGCTTTCGCTGACGCAGGCCCCGCTGTCCTCGTCGTATGCGACGCTGCACCACGCTGGTGTTGATGTACACGCTCCTGTGCTGAAGTAGACGCGACGTCCGCTCGCCGCTCTCTCTAATACTGGCGATGTAGCTCCGAGACTGTCCCTCGACGTAGTCTTACGGCAGCCACGTAGTCCTGATCTGTTGTTCGCTCACGAAGCAACTCTTCAGCGACCACACGCCCTTGCAGTCAACCCGAACCTATCGGTGATGTAGTCCCAGTATGTTGGCCCCTCTCGACGCAACTCGTTGGCGGCTACCCTCGATGACTGCCTCTCGTAACGTTGACTCGCTTGTTGTAGCAGTTGAACCCTTGGCTATGGCGTGAATCGCGGCTTGACCCCCAAAATGTTACACTCGGTTTGATGATGGTGTTTTTCTTTATCAGTAGTGGATTCAGCCCCAATGCTGAAATACTGATGAGTGTAGCTCAGATTCGTTTATTCACGCAACCCGTCCAAACAGCATACAAGTCACTAAGTCGACGTATGAAGTTTTCCACTTTTATTCAGCACACATCAACAACTGCATACAATTCTCAACTCAAACCAACAACTTTCACAGCAACTCTCTATCAACAACTTTACTATCTCTCAACAACAGTGCGGCACACAATTTTATAATCTCTCTCTTTTCCGGAAAGATTTCGAATACAGTAGAAATGACGCACTGCCACCAATCGAATAAAAGATCGTCATCACTGACTTACGTCATTCATCTCTCCACACATACCCCGAACCTTCTCTTACTTCGACAATCGTCCCGAACCTTCGATCGATGGTAAACAAGGAAATCCAGAGTATTCTCTAACAATATCGACCAACGAAAATTATCAACGTTATACAAAGCCTCTCCTAACAACAATGCAAACTCAAATCAAAGGTAAATAAACTCCATTATTGAATACTTTGCAAATCGAAACGATTAGATCTATCGTGCGCGTTTCCGACATGCTACCATTGGCGTTTCAACGTAACAACCTGAAATACAAATTGCATATTATAACAACATAACTCAAGGGAATACAGACTATAATGTAATTTACCAGGACAATAAATAAATAAATATTAAAAAGTAATAGTATTGAGGTGCATTTTTAACTTTTCAATAAATCAGCATATTTCTAAGGTTCTTCCACCCACCAACCCACCCAAAAAAATTGGGTAGGAGGGACATACCATATTATGCTGTTGAAAGCACCCCGCATACACTCTCGCAAAAATACACACACATAATATATAATATATATGCCAGAGGCACAGTCAATTGCATGAAATGGATAATCCAAGAGCACTTAGTCTTTGTTCATAGAGCTATCCTGCAGACTGTCTTGCTGACCACTCATAGCTTTTGCGAACAACTTATCCAAATCAGAATGAATGCTGAGTTTCATTGTCTGTCCAGTTTTTAACTTAGCAAGAACCTTACCATTTGAAGACCACACTGAGAGTGTAGCTGAGTGATTCTGTGCTGCTTTCAACAGTTTGTAGTTCCGGAATGTCAGATCTTCATCCACCACAATGTTCTTTCCTTTTAGTTTTCTCCTGTTCTGCAAGATGGTGTCGCGCTTCTTTCTATCAAAGAAGCGCACAAGGACCGGTCCTCTCTCCTACTCTTCCAGCTCTATGCGCCACCTCTATATCTTCTGGCAGAATCTTGACACCCACCAAGTCGGTGAAGATCCCACACACCTTCTTCGTCACGTCTTCCTTCTGCCCCTTGGCTGGCTCTGGAATCTTGTATACTCGGAGATGTGACCTTCGAGAGTATTGCTCAAGGTCGTTCATATCTTGCTCCAGCTGTTGTATTCTGATATCGTGGTCATTGATGTTATGATCAAGCCTGCTAGTTTTGGCTTTGACCACCTTCACCTCCTTTGACACTGCTACACTTTTAGACTCGAGCTCCAACATCTGCGCCTCCATCTTGTCCAACTTTTCTAACACCTCACCAGTGAAGCTTTTGACATTCTCCCTCATTTGTTGGACATCTTCCTTAGTGGCAAGCGTACCCATTTTCTCGGAAATTTCTCTCAAAGCAGCCTGCACAGGCTCTCCAATAGGCTCTCCACTAGCCATGTTGGCACGCTTAATCACCGGTCTCTCAGAAGGGCTGGTCTCACTTTCAGAGCTTACAGACGAATGTACTCTTTTGGGCGTTGAAGTTGTGAGCTGTTTGCTAAAGTACTCAGAAATACTTCGACTTCTATCAGACATCACAATGAAGGTCTCTGCATTTGACCGTGCACACAACAGCGTGCCGAGAAACAGACACAAAGTCTCTTCTTAGCGAGCGCATGCACTCAGCCTATCCCCACTATCCTCTATCATAGGCCTATTCCAGTGTCGCCGACCACCCACCTCACACGCTGTTTTTAGACTAACGCATAGTCTGTAGGTACCAAATCACGTACCATAAGAATCTTAGATTCGAGGTCTACACGTTGGTATAAATACTGCTTCCAGCAAACAGCGTCAAAAACAACAAAATAGCAAAAAACACCGATGGGACTGGTCAGAAAATTTTAAACACGTCCGCCATGAATCAGGGGAAACCACTCTTCGGTGTATATATATATATATATATATATATATATATATATATATATATATATATATATATATATATATATATATATATATATATATATATATATATATATATATATATATATATATATATATATATAAGTATTAAGGGTACATTATGTGGACATTACGTCCCTCTAAAGGCCATTTTTACAAGACTTGTGCATTACCGGGTCATATAGCGCGTCCCCTTAATGAAATCAGCTGTGGAGGGTTAAATAATAAGAATTGAACAGTACCACTGCGCTACCGAGAACTCCTCAGTCCTTGGCTTAATCTCACCAATTTTCCGTTTGCAAATGTAAACCGTTTGAAAGTTATGCTGTTTGAAGTAAATAGTTCATTATGAGGACTGTTGTATTTTTGGCCTTTATGATGCCATACTTGTCTTCGACATATCTAATATATATAAAGCTATATTTTTAAAAAAAAATTGACGTGAACCTTCTGACCTATTACTCTTTAAAACCAAATTAAAAAATTATCACATAATCCACTTTTTATCGGTAATCTGCACATCGTACAACATATAGAAAAGTTGGCTAGAATGGAGAGAGAGGGAGACCACGAAGCCCGGATGTGGTCCCAAGGCTGTGTTCGTAAGATTGGTGGCCATGTTTGAATAAAAAGGTGAGTTTTTATTTTATAACTTGTTATTATTATTTTTGTCTTCTTAAGATTTTGAGGGTTTTGTATAAAGTTAACACTTAGCTTTGATACAATGATTATACCACAGTAAATTCATCTCAATGTTTCACCATTGCCGATTCAGGAATATCAATTATTATGGCGGTCAGTTTGCAAAACTAAATCAAATGAAATCCGGACTTTGGCCTATCAATTTTAAATTACGATGATAATCTTTAAGAACATAAAACTAATAGTGTATTTTTAACACTTCCTAGAATAAAGTCCACTGTATTGGGATTTAACCTAAAATATGTGTTGACCGGTCTAGTTTGAGATCTATCCACTGACAACATGTTACATGGCGTAAGCCTAAGTAGGCCTAGTAGTAGTACTTCGAAACACCTTGATCCGTAGGATCTAATCTTTGATATGATGATGGTAATCATTGGTGTCAGGGTGACGACGTGGTGATCGTCCTTAACGCTGTTGCAATAGGACGTTAAGCATCGTTTTCCGATCTTCGAAATCGTGTTTAGTAGCCGCCGAAAGCGTCATTTGAACAAGTTAACATTTCTTTAGAATCTTTCGTTTACGTTTAGCAGAATCAATCCTTTTTGAGCTTTTAGATAAATAATTTCTGCCCTTGCTCAGGATCATGTAGCGAACTGCAAATTGTGTAATTACTATTTTCTACTTAGACTATCGTCATTTGTGCGCATTAAGCATAGCCGTAGCGTCTGTTCCCCCCCCCCCCCCTCCCTTTTTTGTCAGTTTTATTGCAATAATTGTTCAAAGTTGAACAACTTTGTTTTTAAATAGTATGCATTGAGTACATTTGTAATCTTTATGTCATTATATTCATGTATCCTGGTATAGTATCCCCATAAAGCCTATTAAAAAAGAATCTGCTTTTTTTTAATTGTTGTGTGAGTTTTGTCCTTTGCCTGCATGGCAATTTTGGGTTATGTATTTTGGAGTTGGGAGGTGGTTTTTAGTTAGTGGCATGGTGGCTTTATTCTGCCATTTGGCAATAGTATTTGGCTTTTCTGCCTATTAATTACTTATGTTTTGTATTTAAGATATTTATATTTCCATTTATACTAGGTTGTTTTATAACCTGGAGTTAAAAAAAAAGTATGGTAATTACATTATACTCTTTTCACACTTCCCACAGTTTATACATTCCCTAGTTAGAGTGATAGTCACTTTACAGCATAGACAATTCTTTAAACACCTAAACAGTATTCAGTGTTGTAAGTGTTCTCCACATTTGTACTTTTACAGCACGCAGAGATGAAGACATAACCCTGCCGGTGCCTGCAAACATACCTGGAAGGTCGGGCCTTCCTGAGTGGCAGGCAGGCTCTAGTCATGATGAAAGTAAGTTGCAAGTTATAACACGTACTAAGGTTTTTTTGGTGTGTGTTTTATAGGCCACATGTGTTATATATTAAAAGATAACTGTATTATTTTATTTTTGTTGTTATTGTTTTTGTTTTGTTCTAACTTTGCCTGCATTTGTTAATTTTGGACTTTTTGTTTGTAAGATTTCGTTACCTAAGTTTGTGTGTGACACATTCGCCATTTTATAAGAACTTTGCTTGTCTGTGCATATATAAACATTTTTTTTCTTTTTATAATCCACATTTTATTATCATTACATTATAGCCTGTTCACATATCCCACTGCTTAAGTTTCTTTAGTTATTGTGATTGTCACTTTAGGCATACAAAATATGTTAAACACATAATCATTATTCAGTTTTGTAGGCTGTCACCACAGTTTAACTTTTGCAGCAGGCACTGATGAAGAACTAACCCTGCCGGTTCCTGCTAACCTACCTGGAAGGTCGGGCATACCTGAGAGGCAGGCAGGCCATAGTCATGATGAAAGTGAGTTGCAAGTGATAAATATTTCTAAAGTTATGGGCCAGAAGTTTGTTTGTTTATCTATTTTGCTGAACGTCGACAGAGACCATCAGCCTTTTAGAGATGAAGACAGTGATAACCATCCCAGGAATTAGGGGACTGGGAACCTAATTAATAAATCATCGAACCATCCCAACAATGGAATATTAAAATAGACGATGAAATAAGGCCTTTTTTTCCGCCCGCTGGATTCGAACTCTGATTGCTAGTCCGACGCACAAACCAACTGCGCTAGCCCGGTGAAACGGCCAGGAGTGTTATATTATATTTGAGATTAGTATATTATTATTTTATTTTTTGTTGTTATTGTTATTTTCTTTTCCTTAGGTTTGTGTTTTGTGTAAAGTAAGCACCGTCTTAAAACATAACTTGTCTGTGCATATATAAACACAATTTCTTTTTTTATAATCCACATTTTTTATAATTATATTATACCCTGTTCACATTTCCCAGAATTTAAGCTTACCCTATTTATTGAGATTGTCACTTTAGACATAAAAAGTCTGTTAAATACATGATCATTATTCAGTGTTGTAGGTTGTCACTACAGTTTAACTTTTCCAGCAGGCAGTGATGAAGACCTGAACCTGTCGGTCCCTGCAAACCTGCGTAGAAGGTCAGGCATACCTGAGAGGCAGGCAGGCCCTTGTCATGATGGAAGTGAGTTGCAAGTGATACTAAAGCTTTGGTTTTTTGTAAGCTTATGGGCCACAAGTGTTATATATTAAAAGTTAACTATTATTATTTTATTTTTGATGTTTTTGGTTTAGTCAAACTTTGCCTGCATTTGTTAGATTTAGTTTGTAAGATTTTGTTGCTACTTTGGTTTGTGTGTGTGTAATGCATGCTCCATATTAAGAACATGACTTGTCTGGGCATATATAAACTAACTTTTTTTTTCTAATCCACACTTTTATTCAATCTTTTTTAAGTTATACAGTTTCAAACAATTGTTTCTGTTTTTCTCTCTGTTTCTTCCTCTCATTAAACACTTTGGATTTTACCAAAGTGATCTTCTCTTCGTCAGAAAGTGGACAGTCCTTAAAAATAATGTTGTGCTCGAGGAACTCGGAAACCATTTTGGCACCTGGTAAAGAACCTTTTGCTCCAACTCCCTTCTGTGCAATAAAATTGTGGAAATAACTACTGACATTTTCAGTGTCTTCTGGTGTCCACTGCATGTACTGTCTTCTTGTCTTCTGAGAAGGCTGACCATCAGCAGTTGTTAAAACTATAGATCGTTTTTTCAAGACAGATTTATTTAGAAATGGAGGCCTGTCCAACTCATGGACTTCATATGTAGAATCACTGTTCTGTGAACCTTGTGGCAATACTGATGTATCAACACATGAGTTGGAGAGGGACAAAGTGGAAGAAGGTTTTGTCCTGTCATCCTTGTTGTTCTGACATGCTTGGACAGTAGATGTAGATGTGGGATGAAGAATACCTTTGCCCTGTTCATCAAGTTTTGAAAAAAAAACTTCATACTCTTGTAAGCTCTGTGACTGCAATAGGGCACTGATATATGTCTCTATTTACTTGTTCTGAATGCCCCATATGTTTATAGAAGGAATGCCTTTGATTTTGTGGCAGCTCAAGGAGTGCATACAAGGTGGAAGCTCTATGACGAAACTTATCTGTGATGAGGTCAGGTCTGCAAAGTTGTGTTCCCATAGCTAAAGTAACTGCCTTCACACAGTTGTAGCCTGAAACCTGGTCAACAGAACCAGCAGTATTGGGGAACAAGTAAATGTTTCTGGAATTAATCCTTGCTGCCTCCCTCTCTGCAACTAGCTTCCGAAGTGGGTCCAATGTGTCTGTTGGAATGAGGACTGGCACCAGACGCCTGCTGCCCTTACCTGCCTGGTAGGCAAGTTTGTAGTGGGACAGGAGGGCTTTCTCAAAAGGATCTTTCACTCTCTCCACCATCTGAGGGTCCACCCAGAGCCCCTCCTCAGCTTCTCGCCATTCATCCAGTGTCATGCGGGCAGGTTCACCCCCACGGCGTGCATTGAACAGGGTAAGCCGGCTCACAAGATTTCTTAATTTTACAAAATCATGTACATCCCATATTTTGTATGCATCCTTCAGCATCTCTTCCATTTCATTGACAATGTTATTTCTGAACTTAGCAATATCTTCTTCAACAAGTGGCAGAGCTTCAGGTTTTCTTAGTACATTTCGCCTTTGTTCACACTCCACCTGTGCAGAGAAGAAAACAAATTCCCAGTTGAGGTCCAACACATCTCTGAACCTGTCTACTTCTGCTGCCATGTCCAAGTAGTTGTGCTGTGTGTAGTGACCCTTCATTACTTTGCCTGCCTTTTTTATCAGATTGCCATACAACAGCTTCATGCCTGCTTTTTGTCCCTGCTTTTTTTCAGTGAGATTTTCAATAGCCTGAACTAAGAGGTCAAAGTTATTTCTCGAAAAGAGATCTCGACCTGTGAGAGTCTCCTGCTCTGAAATAGATTTCATTTGCGCTAGCAGATTTCCAAAGGAGCGCATTGAGCTCATTATGTGTCTTCTCTTTTTTGTAGTACGTTGTTGCCATAGTTTCTGGCCTAGAAGCAATATTGCCTTGTCTTTTCGGCACAGATTGCCAACATCATCATCTCTGAATTTTTCCAAAATTGCATTTTGAAACTCAGGTGAAACTCCTTCAATATTTGTTCTTGTGAAGCGAACCGTTTCGGCAGTTGCAGAGGCAATCCTAGAACAGTGCTTTTTCTTATGTGTTCTAATCCTCCGGTCACTGAAAAAGCCTTGGCAACCACTGCACATCACAATCTTACTTTCCCCTTGCTGTCTTTCTCTCAGTAGCTCTTCTCCATTTTTTTACGACATATTTTGCTGATAGATGCCTTGCTTTCTTAAGGCATCAAAGGCTTGCCTTTGCTCAATTGCAGGGAGTTTAAGAGCAGCCACTACTTTTTCTTTTGAATGCTTACTTTTGAGGTGCCGCGGTAGTTTGGTTTGGAAAACACCACAGCATGGTTAGCCCTATTGTAGTTTGGAACATTATGCTCAAGATTGTAAGTTATTTTTTTATTGTTTCATTTTATTTATTTATTTATAATTATTGTTTTTATAATAAGGCCTATCTGACTGGATTTTTCTTTCCTCCTAAATAAATATCTGGATCTTTTCTCTTTCTCTCTTTCTCTCTCTCTCTCTCTCTCCGCGACCGCCACCGGGAGCGGACGTGTATCATCTTCGCTCCTGCATGTCCGTGTTGGGACTTTGTACTACCTTCGTTCTGTTCGTTCTGTTTTCATGAGTTTACACAATATACACATGATTCTGTTGTGTAGCGTCCAGTGATTATTTTGTCTTGTGGTTATATGGTCAGTGATTCAAATGTAAATATAAAGTACATATACTGTGGACTGTGGACCTAAATGTAAAGTACGACACAGTAAGTGTTAAAGTTTCCTGACGGATTTTAAGTGGTGGCTATATGTTCTGTGAACTTTAAATGTAAATATAAAGTACATATACTGTAATTATAAAGTGCATATACTGAGGAAAGAAACCAGGCAACTGTAACATACTGAGGACTGTAAATGTAAGTAAGTGTACAGTACGCCACAGTAAGTGTTGAAGTTTCCTCACACCACTCGTTTCTGTGGCTCACTGTTATCAAAGATAGTCACTATCTTTGCTGTTATTCCCACGGTGCCGGTCAGTGACTTACAAATTAGCCTGGCGCCACTGAAGGCTTGCTGAGAGATTTATAGCTACCCCTCGCCCACTGTCTGGCATCACACCTGCCACTTGAGATTGCATCCTACGCGGAGTATCAACGATCGCACAGACCAGGGCTGTCAAAAACTGAACAGTCCAGTCCCGGCACCTATGGCATGTATAGTGTAAATACGTGCCAGCCGGAGGAAGATGCAACAATGACACAATGAAGCGTACCAGGCTTCAGAGCCGCGAGCAAGGTCGCGAGCGAGGTCGCGAGCTCGCTGAAATATGCCCAACTTACGACCCTAACCAGGTCACATTTCGCGCACAGAGCGACATCTTCTATGTGTGGGTGGCCGTAATTCGGTACCGCTACATGGTGGACTTACCAGGCAACCATGGGTACACATGCACCTGGCAGGACTGGACCCGACAAAACAGCAAGTCGGATATCATACCACTCCCCGAGGACTCTATAAAATACAACGACAACAAAATAGACGTTCGTGCACTCCCAACCCAAGTGGAGCAAACGACGGTTCGCCTATTCCACCGCAAGAGAAATGGGGACAACAAACAAGCCCTTGTTCTCACATTGTTCTACACCAACTGCAACGTGCTGGTACAAGGGGGCGGGGTCAGCGACTGGGTAAAATTAGATTTCAAAAGACTACAAACAGTCGTCCTCCTTCTTGCCGATCACCGTCCGTCAAAACAAGAGGTTAAGTCCGCCTGGCATGACGCACAGCAGGTCCTGACTCTCCCCCCTTGTTGTGATGGCAACACACAAGACAATGAGCCAACACTTCAGTCCCCCTCTTCACCACCGGCAATCGAGGGGGCGGCCAGCAATGAACAGCTGTACGACGCCGCTGAAACGGATCGCCACACCGATGTGTCTGGTGCCACCGCGCTAAGCACTGTCACCATCTCTGAGGTAATCCACGACACCTCTGACCCCATTTCCCTTTCCGGTGCCTTGCAAACTGCAGTAACTGATGGTGATACTGCACATTACCCTGCACAGGTCGCCTGCCCAACAGCTAATGACCCAACCTTACCCCTTCCTGTACCCGCCGCTGAACCCAGCGATGTTCCTCTAACCCCGACCGCTCCCACACTGCCCGAGTCCCTGAGACTGGTGGACAGTACTACAGCGCAGGTGTCAGATGCGGAGGCTGTGGCGGTTGCTGATAGCGGCGTGGTATTGTCTAAAGACGCCGACAGTCAGCTGAAGGACGAGACTCACGTCGACATTGCTGCTCAGACCGACGGCATCGCCACTGACGCCTTCATCACTGCCCTGCAGGCCCAGCTGCTAAAACTGAGCGAAGACTTCGAAGACTACAAGGTCCAATCTCAGCGTAGGCAGCTGGTGCTCAACCAGGAGAGCGACCAGGCTGTGCGGGACATGGAGCAAATACTTCTCCTTCAAGGGGAGGAACTTAAATCCCTTCAGAGGCATTGCCAGAGCCTGGAGCAGAAAGTTGCTCACCTCAAGGCCGCCGCCAATAAGAAGTGCTGTCCCGCGAGCGACCAGGTCTTACCCCCCACACCCATCTCTGTTGTTAGCGGCCAAGGTCGTTATGCCCTCGACGTGGCCGCCACAGACAACAATTCCTCTCTCCTTTCTCCCATCCCCACCAATGAGCCCTCGTCATGTGGCAACGAACCCCCACACCCCACCCCTCCACCCCCTGGCACGCATTCTCCCCTTGCCGCGCCCCCTCCCACCCTGGCGCGTGCCGCAGATGGGTCCTCGCAGGGTGCAAGCAACAACACCACTACAGGCAACAACTTCCAGCCAGTCCCCGCGGTAGCGCCTCTCAAGCTGCCGATCTCCGCCACAGCGCTCATCATCGGGGACTCGAACCTCAAGAACATTAACGCCAAGAGACTTAATCGTGGTGGTGAGGTTCAGGTCAGGACCTTCGGGGGTGCTACAGTGGCAGATATCACTACAGTCTTCGGCAAGATGGCTACCTCCACTGCTATTACCAAAATTGTGCTGCACGTAGGCACAAATAACGTCACTTCTGCCTTGTCCAACCCACATAGCGTTAATAGTGAGTTTAGCAAGCTCTTTGCCAGCGTTAAGCGTAAGCTACCCAAGGCAGAGGTCGCTGTCTCGGCTATTCCACCACAGAGGCCGTGGGGCAGGATCAAAACTGTTCGCAAACTGAACCAGCAACTAGAGGACTTGTGCAAGTTGAACGGGACAACCTTCCTTCCTCACAATGCGTTATGGTCTACGGACAAAGACGGAAAGGTTGATCCCAGCGTGCTTATTGATAAAGTACACTTTTCTCCTAGAGGGCTTGGACTTTATCTCAGGGAAGTGAAAGCGTTTGTTTTAGGCAAACCGTCCCGCAAGGACAATAACGCCTCTTCATTGGCGCAATCATCAAACAGTAAAAACCATCCCCCAGGCTTCTCCCAGAACAAGAACTCTTATGCTGGCGCTGTTAGGAGCCAGAAGAGTAGGGAGACTGAGATCAAAGACGACACTAAGCAGAGCAATCAGTCTAATCTCTCCACAACCAGTGATCAGTCATCCGTGACGCAAGCAGACGGTCATCGGGCCCCCTGCGGCCAAGATGTTAGGGAAGATGCATCTGGCAGGCAAGACTTCTACAAACGGCCGCCATTATCCATGCACTGTGGTCCCTTTCCTTTCATGATGGGGCACGGACAGAACCCCTTTAATCAGATGCCAATGTTTAATCCAATGTTCCAGTGGTATTACAGCCGCCCACCCCCCTCTGGGGCTGCAGGCTGGCCTGTCATGTAAAGTGTGCGTGTGTATCCGTAAACGTCAAAACAACTTTCATGGGTGGGTGTGTGTTTGTGGCTTAATCTGCGTCTTCCTCCTGGGTGTTATTTCATAATTACTTTCAGATATTGACATTGTACTTTTGTGTTTATTGGGGACTGTTAGTACTGCTTCCCGATTGTGTGGTCTTTGGTGACCCGTTCGTTTAATTGCATTGAGTATTTGAGCCGCCTTAAAGAAGAAAGTACATGTACTTGTGCTTTTCTACTTTGTTTTGCACCTTCCTTTAATTCACGCATTTTTTAAATTTTGCGTGTTTTCCTGTTTCGGTGTTTTGATTGCTTTGCGTTTTCGATTTCTGCTGTGTTTTCCTTTCAATCCTGTGTTTTCCTTTCAATCCTTTTTTGTTTTGGTTTATGTTGTGTTTGATTTGACTTGTCCTTGCCCATTTGATTAATTTTGCTCTTGTGCGTTCGTTTTGGTTGTCTTTTGGTTGTATACATGAGCGATTTGTTTAAGTCTCCATCTGGTCTGCAAATTGGGCATGCGAATGTGTATCACTTAGCTAACAAACTGCACGACATTGTTTCTCTTCTGAGTGAAACCCCACGTCTCCATTTCCTCGGTCTTTCCGAGACCCGCCTACAACTACAATCTGATGCGGAGATAGTCATCACTAATTATACTTTCTTTCGTAAGGATGCCACCCAATTTCTCCATACGGGCCTTGGCCTCTATGTACATAATGACGTGATGCCTTACGTCACCCGACGTCCGGATCTTGAGACTGAGGGCGTAGAGAGCCTGTGGGTTCAGCTAAAACGTAGTGCAAAGGATTCTGGAGCACTGATCTGTATCTTGTACAGGAATCCTTCTTCTTGTTATGAATGGTACGATGACTTTGTTCATATGATGGATACGGTCACAACAGCACACCCAAACGCTGCTTATATTATCTTGGGTGATGTCAATATTAATTTACTTAAAGCGCATACGTCGTGGGAATCCACGTACTCCTTATTCGGACTGCAACAACTTGTGCAGCAGCCCACGAGAGTGACTCCCTCGTCGTCTACTCTCATAGACCACATCTATGTAAACAATAGTAATACGTTAAAGGTGTCTAATGTACGTCTTTCTGGTGTCAGTATTAGTGACCATTGCCCAGTTCTTTGTACATTGTCATGGATACCACCTAAACGTGTCAAAGGCGAGCACACTACAATTGAGTATCGATCACTTAAAAACTTTGATCAGAATGCGTTTCTTTTTGACTTGGATCAGGTAGACTTCGCTAATGTGTATAGCAGCATCGACCCGAACAGTGCCTTAGCTTCGTGGTATGATACTTTTGTGCCTATTGTTAATAAACATGCCCCCATTCGAAGGAGGAGAGTCAAGCATAAAACGTTACCGAGCTGGCTGACCGCCGACATTATGGAGGCTATGAAGATAAGAGACCAACTCAAGAGGGATAAAAAAATTGATCAATATAAAATTCAAAGAAACAAAATTAGTGTCATGGTAAAAAACTCAAAACGTCAGTATTTTGGACAAATGATTAAAAATAATTGCGACACGGCCCACTTGTGGCGTGCCATGAATGAGATCACTAATAAGAAGCGTAGTCAGTCCGTGCCCCCTACCAACATTTCACCTGATACGCTAAATGACCACTTTCTGTCCACTGCATCCCTCCTCCACCAACAATCTAATCCCTCTGCAACGCAAGACCCCAAGTATCCTAACCCCCTTCTGACGTCGTTCTGCAATGACCGGTTACGATCTAAGGACGAGTGTATCGTACCTGAAATAGCGGTTCATGAAGTAGGCAAGTACATCTCTAGTCTAAAAAACAAGAAGTCGGTTGGTATAGATACGATTAGTACGCTTTTATTAAAACTGTCGCTTCCCTACATTGTCGAATCGCTAACATTTTTGTATAATTTATGCATTAAAACTTGTACTTTCCCCGACGGCTGGAAATGTGCCAAAGTAATCCCTATACCTAAAACGGTAGGTTCCTATGACATAAACAACTTTCGCCCTATTTCTATCTTGTCTGTTCTTTCTAAGCCATTGGAAAAACATATTCATAACCATGTTGTACATTACATGGAGAACCATAATCTTTTCTACCAGTTTCAGTCTGGATTCCGGAAACACCATTCATGTTCTACAGCTCTTACTCGTATGTGTGGTTCCTGGTTGTCCGCTATCAATGACTTTAAGATTGTTGGAGCAGTTTTTCTTGACATAAAAAAGGCATTTGAAACGGTTGATCATGATCTTCTTATCAGCAAAATAAAACAATACACCCGTTGTGACGCTACCACTAACTTACTAGCATCTTTTGTTAAAAACAGGACCCAGAAACTTTACATCAATGGTCAACACTCACGCGAAGGACACCTAAGCTGCGGAGTGCCCCAAGGTTCCATCCTTGGGCCCCTTTTCTTCAGTATTTTTATAAACGATATGCCGTTGCATATTACCACTAAAAACGTGTCATGTGAGTTGTTCGCCGATGACAGCTCTCTGCACACATCTGCACGTACAACAGATCAGTTGAAATCAGATCTCCAACTCGGAATAAATGACGTATTTCAATGGTCTGCTCGCAATAAGCTAGTTCTACATCCCCAAAAATCAAATAGTATGGTAATAACCTCCAGACAAAAACATCAGAGAGCCCCGCTTCTTCTCGACCTTAAGCTAGATTCGGACCGAATAGAACAAGTAACATCGCACGAAGTGTTAGGAGTCACAATTGACCAGGACCTTCGCTGGAATAGTCACATAGCTAACACCTGTAGGAAACTGTCTACGAATCTACATCTTCTGTCGAAATTAAAGCCATTTGTGGAAACTGAGGGGCGTAAAATGTTCTTTATGGCGCACTGTCTTTCAAAAATAAATTATGCTTCCACTGTTTGGTGTGGTGCAAGTGACAATCTGCTAAGAAAGCTGCAATCCTTACACAGAAGGGGCGCAAAAACTAATCATCAGCAACCCTCACTTCACTACTTCGGAAAAACTTGAAGCCGCAGGCATTCTTCCCCTTCAGCAGCAATTCGGTTACAACATTTTAATGCTTATGTTCAAGGTACTAAACGAGCTTGCTCCAACTTACTTGCGTGATTTATTACGCAAAGCGCCAGAGCGATATGGTTCTCAGAGATTTCTCTTGCCCACGGCACGCATAGACCTGTATAAAACTAGCTTTGGTTTCGTAGGGCCTTCTATGTGGAACTCTCTTCCCTCGAATGTCAAATCCAGTAAAACTGCTAGTTCTTTTAAATCCTCAGTAAAGGAACACTTAAACTGTTCGCAATCGAATGGTTCTGCATAAGATTTTCTAACCTCAGTTGCTGACTAATGTACATAATTATATGTGATGTATTGACCATGTTGCCTAGTGTATTGGTTCAATGTTTCTTGTGTGTTTTATAGATATATATATATTCCTTTGCTTGTGTAATTGATTATGACTATAGCTTCTGTTCTATTTTCTCTTTGCATAATTGTTATATATATTCTATAATTTTTAACTGTTTATCGATGTCGTTTGCAGAATGCGTGTGGATGTGTAAGAATGCAAAGGACACGTTGGAAGACTATGCCTCGGCCTAAAATGTTAATCCTTTGGGTAAATAAAATGTTCTGAGTCTGAGTCTGAGTCTGAGTCTCTCTCTCTCTCTCTCTCTCTCTCTCTCTCTCATTTATCTCTCTCTCTCTATCCCTCTTTCTACCTCTCTCTTTCCTTATTTTTTTTTCATCATATGTCTGTACACATCAGTTTTTACTTTTCTTAGTTATATGGTTATAGATTTGCAGATGTTTTAAACAGTTGCATGTGTACAATTGTGTGGAATTATTTGTAAGCATTGTGTCAACATGTGTGTCCATGTTTATTTTTTAATTTTTGTTGACATGATCTCCTCTTAGTAATTTAAATGATTAATATTTGGTTCTAGTATGGAACTATTTATTTGTTGACATTTGCTTATTATTGCGTTCTTATTATTGTGGTTTCAAGCTAATAAAATAATGATCATTTGAAAGCTATTTTATTTTATCAGTCTGTGCCTATTGTCAAAATTACTTAAGCGGATAATGATTTGTTGTTTATTATTATAAGATTATAGGCTTGTTTTGTTTTCATACCTTATATGTATATTTTATGGTACCATATATGTTATATGTATACACCCCCCTTTTTTAAGATCACAGGTCTGTCTTAGCTTTTTTTCTGTATCATTATATTGTTTACAATTAAACTTTTTTCCCCCACCCCCGCTATCTTCCCTTCTCTCTTACACCCTCTCTCTCCTTTTTGCTCACACTTTCTTTCTCACTATGGAAGTATGGTTTCAAGCTAATAAATGATCATTTGAAAGCAACTTTTTAGATATCAGTTTGTGCTTATTATCCAAATTACTTAAGCGGATAATGGTAGTAAGTTGTACATTTAAACAATTAATGTTTTGTGAACATTATGATTTGTTGTTTATTGTTGTAAGATTATAGATTTACTTTGTTTCTTACCTTATAATATACGCCTTGGGTTCATGAGCAATCTTGCCACTGTAGATTGTTCTAACCTATAATGGGAAAAGTGAAAGCCCCAGTTGAAAACCTGTCTTGACTTTGTAGGCATGACCGATTCACTGCGGCAACAGTACAGTACCCCCGTTGGGGTGCCGGGGGTTTCAGTATAAATAGTATCCCCACTTTCTGGAAATTTAGTGCTTTAAATTCCCACTGTCGCTGTCTTTCTCATTTGCTCTTTCTCATTCCTGCTCTGTTCTATCAATCTGCTTTACTATCGTTTTCTTCGCTATACCAGTCATCTACCTTTTTTCTTGAAAACTCTTCCGGGACAAGACTCCTTTTTCGTGTATGAGGTCTGTTGGATCAGCTTGGGAATGTTGGACGCTTTCTGCCAGGTGGTCACTAGGGCTTCCTATGATGTTATTATTTAGCAATGTAGGCATTTTATATGTATGTGTTTCGTTGATAATTTATAATGATGTTTGTATTCTATTTTGTTTTTGTAAACGAGGGTTCGATTAGTAGGGGTAAAGCCTCAGCCGTCCCCTGCGTGGGATGTCTTTATTGTAAAGTGACTGGCTGGTGGAGGGCATTCAGTTTTCCCACTTGGGTTGTTTCAGCAGATCTTTTATGCGGATTGATTGGGGGTTGTCCAGTCCTGATTTGGCTCGGAAGAGTCCGCTGGACCTAAAGCAACAATTATGTAATGTAATGTAATGTACCTTATAATATGTGTATTTTTTATGCTACCACAAGTATTATATGTATGTACCCATTTGTGTGTGTGTGTTCCTTCTTGTTTCTTCTTATTATTATGTCTTATGGTTCAAATAACCATTACTGATATTGAAACACTTAAACGTATACAATTTTTAGATGTGATTAATATTGTGACTATTATTTTGTGGTGCATATATGTGAGGTCACAGGCATTTGCTGTATATTTTTTTTTAAATCAATCTGTGTGCCTATGTAAGACCACAGGTCTGTCTTAGGTTTTTTATCTTTATCATTATATTGTTTACAATTAAACTTCTTTTTATTTCCCCCACCTCCGCTATCTTCCCCCCTCTCGCCATCTCTCTCTCTCCTTTTTGCTCCCACTCTCTTACCCCTTGGGGTCATGAGCAATCTTGCCACTGAGATTGTTCTAACCTATAAAGGGAAAAGTGAAAGCCCCAGTTGAAAACCTGTCTTTCCTTTATAGGCATGACGGATTCACTGCGGCAACAGTACCCCTGTTGGAGTGCCGGGGGTTTCAGTATAAATAGTATCCCCACTTTCTGGAAATTTAGTGCTTTAAATTCCCACTATCGCTGTCTTCCTCATTTGCTCTTTCCCATTCCTGCTCTGTCCTATCACTCTGCTATACTATCTTCTACTTCGCTAGATCAATGACCTACCTTTTTTCTTGAAAACTCTTCCTGGACAAGACTCCTTGTTTGTGTATGAGGTCTGTTGGATCAGCTTGGGAGTATTGGACGCTTTCTGCCGGGTGGTCACTAGGGTTTCCTATGATGTTATTATTTAGCAATATAGGCATTTTATATGTATGTGTTTTGTTGTTAATTTATAATGATGTTTGTATTCTATTTTGTTTTTGTAACCAGGGGTTCGATTAGTTGGGGTAAAGCCTCAGCCGGTCCCCTGCGTGGGATGTCTTTATTGTAAAGTGACTGGCCGGTGGAGGGCATTCAGTTTTCCCACTAGGGTTGTTTCAGCAGATCTTTTATGCGGATCGGGGGTTGTCCGGTCCTGATTTGGCTCGGAAGAGTCCGCTGGACCTAAAGCAACAATCAATCAATCCCACTCTCTTTCTCACTATAGAAATATTCAGTTGTTGACATTTGCTTATTATTGCGTTCTTATTACTATTGTTTCAAGCTAATAAATGATAATTTGAAAGCTACTCTTTAGATATAAATTTGTACCTATTGTCCAAATTACTTAAGCAGATAATGGTAGTAAGTTGTAAAGTTTAACAATTAATCAATGTTTTGTGAACATTATGATTTGATGTTTATCATTGTAAGATTATAGACTTGTTTTGTTTCTTACCTTATAATATGTGTTTTTTATGCTACCACATGTATTATCAGGGCTAGAAATTAACTTTTTTCTTTGGGGGCCACCGGGCCCCTTGATTGAAAAATTTGAGGGCCCACAAGCAACTTTCGGGGCCCAACTTGAAAAATAATGCAAACAAAAAAGCAAAAGAAGTTATTGACAATATAAGTAGAAAGTACAATTTGTCTGATAATCTAAAATAAAAACAATGGAATTTCCAATTGTGCTGAGTGATGTCATTTTTATTTGCCTTTTCTTTCACTTTCAAACATTACCAACAAAAAAAGGGGAAAAAAACACACACACACATTCAGTGACACACATATTCCAGTGACTAGTGAGCCTGAAATGGCCATTAAACAAAATAGAAAAAAAATCAAGTGAGTCTCTTGTATAATACTTTTCAGTTTTGTGACTGAGTATTGCAAAATACACATCATTAAATTTTTAATATGAGTAACCTAACAAAAAATCTGACCTCAATGCACAAAAGTTCAAAACAAAACCATGAAAGGGAACTAAACTTAACAGTACTCTTCCTCGTTCACTTCAAGGCCATGCCATGGAAATCTTTTTTTCCACCCTTCATTGTAGTTCCTTGATCTTTTTTCCTCTTCATACTTCTTTTTTCTCTCTTTTTCTTGTTCTTTCCTTTCGCCGACGTTTTCTTCTGGCGTCTTTCGCTTCCCAAAAATTGGAAAAACGCAATCGCCGATTGTTTTAGCAACTGTATGGCGACGATATGTAGCCATACTTTCGTACTTGCAAAGATGGACATTTTGCGCTCATGTTGTGCCATAGCCTTTTGTTCATTATATTAAAAAGATAGTGAAGTGTATATTAAACTTTTGAGTGCAAAATTAAAGGGTTTTCGCTTCTTTTCTCTGTTTTTTTTTCTGTCCAAATTTAGGGCACCGGTGTGGGTTGCTTCCGTTGGCCCAAATACAAAACTGCCGAGTAGAGCTAGCATATATCATATATGCACAACAAATAGATACAATATTAACCACATCTAACTGTTCAGTTGTATACATTATTAAATAATTTTAAAAAAAAAGATAAGACAGACCTGATCTTACATGGGCACACAGATTGTATTAAAAAAAGATAATAATTATAATAATAATAAGATGAAAAAAAAAAAAGCAGCGGAAACCTGTGATCTCACATATATATATGTAAGATCACAGGTTTCCGCTGCTTTTTAAAAAAAAAATAATCTTATTATTATTATAATTTTTATTTTCTTTTTTTAATACAATCTGTTTGCCCATGTAAGATCACAGGTCTGTCTTATCTTTTTTTTTTCTTTTAATGGTCACTTATATGGATGTTTGTTACTGTTTTGTATGAATGTGGTTAAATGTTGGTTGAATAAATGATGGGGAAAAAATATAAAAAAGGAAAAGATAGTAGAAAGATGTTAAGTTTTAGAACTGTAGAAACAAAGTTGTCATTACATAGATTAAGATGGACACTACAAAGGAGAACAAAAAGCGGCAGAAAGATGATTTGTTAAAGAAAAAAGAAAACGTGTTTTGATTTAGTGTTATGCAGTTTTAATGATCCATTACAATGTTTTAATTGATGCTTCCTGACTTTTACTTTACTCATAATAAATAATTATGGAGGGAAGAATGCATCAAGTGATTCAAAAACATGCAAAGTGGTTTCACTGTTACAAAAATGTATTTAAGCTGCTATTCTCTCTCTCTCTCTCTTTCTCTCTCTCTCTCTCTCTCTCTCTCCATCATCATCATCAGCATACTCAGCGATATCACAATTTACATTCATATCAGTGACATCAACATTTAATTTTTTCCATCCATTGACAAAGGACATAAAATAAGTGATAATGCTATAGTTAATGCTATTTGCATTAACAAAAAAATAAAAGGTGTCCTTATAAGAGCCCAATAACTTATAAGATTGTGGGATATAATTGTTCTCATAAGAGCCCAATATAGCTGTCCTCATAAGAGCCCAATATGATTGTGGGATATAGCTGTCCTCATAAGAGTCCAATAAGATTGTGGGATATAGCTGTCTTCATAAGAGCCCAATATGATTGTGGGATATAGCTGTCCTCATAAGAGCCCAATAAGATTGTGGGATATAGCTGTCCTCATAAGAGCCCAATATGATTGTGGGATATAGCTGTCCTCCTAAGAGCCCAATATGATTGTGGGATATAGCTGTCCTCATAAGAGCCCAATATGATTGTGGGATATAGCTGTCCTGCTAAGAGCCATAATATGCTAATGTCCCTCTAAATACCGGTCAAGATTTATTTTCATTAAAGGGACCGACCATTTTTTCTATATCTCAGAATAAATATTATAATGACCCAATGATACATGTATTATAGATGGCTACTATAAACCTAACACATGATATAACATATCAGAAAAAATAAGTACACATGACAGATATAGCTGTCGTCTACTTAACAGCCATTTTTACAAGAGTCCCTCTAAAAGACGATTTATACTTATATATATATATATATATATATATATATATATATATATATATATATATATATATATATATATATATATATATATATATATATTTAATTTATATATTTATATATTTATTTATTTATTTTATTTATGTTATTTATTTATTTATTTTTTTATACGAATTTTGGAAACCCCCCCCCAAAAAAAAAACTAACGATCCGCCCCTGAAGAGGTTATGTATTCACGGGTCTAGCTCGTATAATTATTTGTTTATTATTACAATTAGTACTCGGGGGTCGAATTCGTTTCTAACAGAAGAGAGCACTGCTGTAACACGACAGATCGAGTGAAGAAACACTGCTTGTCTCGCTTGTAACTTCTTCGCAATCGGCCATTGTCTACAGCTGCTGACGTCACTGCGAGGGGAAGATCAGCGATAGCTGCGTTTTAGAGTATTACTTCCCTTACCCTTAATTACAGGTAGGAAATCCCACTTTCAGTGATCGATATCTATTAAACGATAGAGCTTTGCTTACCGAATTTTTTGCATCTGGTATTATTTAGTAAAGTTCTTTCAGCAGAAACTTTTTGACCGAGCACTGTGGTTGACCTTTAAGGTCACAACGCGGATAAGATCAATCAGGTTGTTGGTCCCGGCCAAACACCTTATTTGTAACATTTAGAATTCCTCGCTTAGCGTCACCTCGCATAAGGGAAAACCTCGGATAACGTCAACCCCGTTTTGGTTCCCAAATGGAGGAGACTACTGCTTAAGAGAAATTGATGTCACAGATTACGTCATTTATGAGGTCACTTCCTGTTTTAAAATGGAATTCCATCCCAGAACACCTGTCACATCCAGCCAGCATCCGCGTTATGCGACACTCTGCAATATACATGGGAACCACTTTGACAGAGTGCGACCCATGGGCGGTGTAGACAGGTGTAACTGTGATCTGCCGTGTCCCCTCCTAGCGGGACGTATTGCCACAGTGGACCTTACCCTGAATTGACTTCATTCACTAGCGATAAAGCATGTGCCGTGACGTAGACAAAGTGAACAATTAGTTAAACTTGTGTAAGGTTTTCTGCAAATACACCCAGTAACTGTCTTGGTGCATACTTTTTATTTTTTATTCTCATTTGCGTGCGTGCGCGTCAATGTGTTTGTGTGTGTGTGTGAGTGTGTGTGTGTATGTGTATGCATGCTTGCATCCGTTCGTTTGAGTGTGTGCTTATGCATCATACACACGCACAAAAAATACATATACAGTAATGCATACATGCATACGCACGCACCAACGTGCACACATGTACACACACACACGCACACAACTGTCACACGAAACAAAAATTTAGCACCTCGTATAAGATCAAGTTTTTCACTGGTAGTTGATCTTATCAGAGGACTGTTTAGGGTGCCCCTCGGATAAGATCAAACAAAAATTTGGTCCCGTGGGGGGTCACCTTAAGAGAGGAGTACTGTACAGTCATTTAAATCCAGTTCCATTTATTTAGGCAAGACAACTACTACTTTATTTTGTCTCTCCTCTTTGCTTATACAGTCTGTTTTGAAGGCCAGTTGTGACATGCGGATTGCCTTTTGACACAAATTTAAAACCTCAACAGCTTTGACGAACCGAATCCCCTGAACTCGTTCATTGATAGGCAGACATTGTCTATATACGAATAACGCGGTTACCTACGAGAGAGAGAGAGAGAGAGAGAGAGAGAGAGAGAGAGAGAGAGAGAGAGAGAGAGAGAGAGAGAGAGAAGCAGCAGCAGGAGGAGATTACGAGAATAGTTAGCCAGAAGAAGTTTGGGACTGCACATTATATTGATGCAGTGCGGTATTTTTTTTGTTGATGTTTCGACAAGTCGCAGAGATTTCCTTCTCTAGTACGAGTTTTCAACAGATCTATCGCCTCATCATTTCCTACAAGGACATGGACGCGTTAAAAAGATGGTGATGATGTAGATCAACAGCTCTTATATTCAAAAGAGTGCTTATTTGAACAATGCTTTGACGATACTGTTTCGGTTGGCATATCTTGTGCACGCGTACGCACTTGCTATCTTTTTCTTCGACTTATTGGTTAGCAAATTCCTGCAGGCCAAGTGCTCGCCAAATTCGTGGAACCTTTGCTAAAAAATCGCATGTCTGGAAACATGTCTACTACCGTTTTTTCCTGCCGGTTCTCTCTCGGTTAGGGTATGCTAGATAGCCGTAGATGCTCAACGAAATTCGCAAGGACCTTGCAAAAAGTGTAGCGTGTCAGAGTAGCTCGCCAAATCCACAAGGCCCTTGCCCAGGTATCGCGCGTAAGGATGCCTGATTATCTGCCTACGTCTTTGGTGATCAAATATTTATCCCTCCCCGTTATGGTTACATCATGTCAACAGGCTACTTGCCACCACTCACCAGAGGGTACAAGAACCCTGGAAAAAAAGGACTGGAATGCGGAGGGAGTGGGGGTTGGAGAGAGGAAATTGGGAGGTATACTGGGTTGGGTGGAGAGAGAGAGAGAAAGAGAGAGAGAGAGAGAGAGAGAGAGAGAGAGAGAGAGAGAGAGAGAGTGAGAGAGGAAATTTAAAAAATATTTAAAACTTTTTTAAATTTGGGATACAGATTTTAAACTAATTAAGAAGTCTGTTCTTCCAATCTGTCCCTTTACAATTATTGTTAACTAGGAAATCATATAACTCACATACACACATGTACACGTACACATACACATACAATCATCTTCGTCAGTATCTTTAAACAATTTTAGACAATAATAATAATAATAATAATAATAATAATAATAATAATAATAATAATAATAATAATAATAATAAATAACTAAATAAATAATAAATAAATAAATAATGAAAATAATTAAATGAAAGACTATGTTATCATATATGTTACTAGTGGTTTTGTACCCAGACAAGCCAGGGTACACAGGTTGCTGTTTAAAATGTAGACAGAGAGACAACTGTTGTCTGCGAGTTTCATTTGGACGATGATACCTCACCATACCCTCCTCCCCTGATATCTCCCCTTCCCCCCCCCCATGATGCCTCACCATACCCCCTTTATACCTCCCCGAACCCACTTGATACCTCCCCATACGCCCTTGATACCTTCCGTACCCCCCTTGTAACATACCTGTACCCTCCTTGATACTTCCCCGTTGATCGTTTCGCAGGTATGGCTGAAAGGAATCGACCATCACCATACCCCCTTATATATACCCGTATCCCCGTTATGCCTACCCATGCCCCTTTAAACCTACCCGTAGCCCCCTTTTACCTACACGCACCACCCTTTCCCGATCCTTGGTAATAATAATAATAATAATAATAATAATAATAATAATAATAATAATAATAATAATAATATTATTATTATTATTATTATTATTATTATTATTATTATTATTATTATTATTATTATTATTATTATTATTATTGAATATAGAATAATACAAATAGAAATCATAAAAAACACCAAGGTTTTAAAATAAAATTTGATATAAGATATAATAATAATAATAATAATAATAATAATAATAATAATAATAATAATAATTATTATTATTATTATTATTATTATTATTATTATTATTATTATTATTATTATTATTAGTTTAATAATAATAATAATAATAATAATAATAATAATAATAATAATAATAAATAAGTTAAAAGTAAAAAGCCTAAATTAAAAAGAAAAATATCCATATTGTAGTGTTAAAAAACACTATATATATATATATATATATATATATATATATATATATATATATATATATATATAGATAAATATATATATATATATATATATATATATATATATATATATATATATATATATATATATAAATATATAGATATAAATTAGTCCACATGAGATTTGAACTTGGGTCGCCTGCACTGTAGGCGAATGTCTTACTAAGTGAGCTACCAAGGCTTCGTATAAATACCATCAATTTTTTGGTCTATATGGGAAAACATGCTGAAACCTCGATTCGATTTTTAATGGAAGCGCGCGGAATGAGGCTATTGCAGTTTGTGGACATTTTGTTTATTTATTTATCTCAGAAACGGTTAAACGTTCGGTAAGGAAATGTCGGCTATAAGGATTTCGCGAATTTTGAGCGCACAGCAGGCCGATCCGCAGCGCCCAGCACCTGCCCAGATCAGCGTCCATACCGGACAAACTTTACAGTAGAGGCGAAGAAGGACTTCCGGCTAAGCAATTTATATATATAGATTATACATAGATTTGTTTGTTGTTAAATATTGTTTCCCAAATTATTTTATTAGCTTCTTAATAACGTCAAGAAAGAGAATGGGGATGGGTTGTGGCACAATAATTACAGAAAGAACAGGACGTCGAGAGTTTAGAGACGTTGAATAACTTCTCTCTCTCTCTCTCTCTCTCTCTCTCTCTCTCTCTCTCTCTCTCTCTCTCTCTCTCTCTCTCTCTCTCTCTCTCTCTTCTTTTGCCTGTGGTTCGTAAACAGTGCCGAATGGACTGTCTACGACAATCATATATAATTTCATTTTGAAGCATTTCATTGTAACTTATTTTTTGACATGTAAATTAGTGAAAGTGTGCGATCAAAGAAAATGTGAGCGTTTATTAGGAAATACCATTCAGTGATCAGATTGATCATCTGACTGTGTCTGGCATCGTTGTCAGGTACCGTTAGCCATTGCGATCTCAAGATCCCAGAAGTGCCAAACATTGAATCATTTAAATTCTTACATTTTATTCGTAAATACAATGGTCAATATAATATATTCCTTTCTCGCCTTCTTTTGGGAAACTAATGATCTAATTTTCCAAGTGTTGCCAGACTGCAAATTTTGTGTGAAAAAAAGCTTTCTTTCGTTTCTGATACTCTGATACTGTACTATTCAGTTAAGTGCGGTGCATTCATATTACTCAACATTTTTTAACACACGAATACTCCTTCGTGAAACTAATATTTTACTGACTGAAAGTGGAGTGCACATTTTGTGTTTTGCAGCTCAGATCTGAAGGTGACTTATTTGCTTCATTGACAAAATAATCTTTTGAATATTTCGTATTTATTTCATACAAAGCACATCTTGTGCAGTTACGGACGATACCTTGTTATATATTTAGTTATTAATCTTTTCAAATTTCTTGTAATTATTTTCAACAGCATCTGGACCATAGACTACGCATAATTAACATCTTGAGCTCTAGAGAGGGTTGTTGAAAATACTATAATAGTGTTGTATAATTTGTGTTATTGTATAATTTGTTTTGTTGTATAATATATACAATGTCATTTACAAAAGACATCTAAAGACGGACTTCGAATTGGTACACTGAATATACATTTTATGAAAACTTCTGATAAAATTATAACTGTCAGTCTAAAAACATCCAAAACAAAACCTAAAATTCCTTTTTTCTCAGCTGAATTTGTTTATAAAACACTAATAAACTGTAAGCAAACAAATTCAAGAGGAGTTGATGAACTGGATGGAAAAATATTAAAACTGTCTGCTCCGCTTATTACTGAAACTTTAACCTGTATATATACAATTTATGCGTTGACAACTCATTTTTTCCTGTCATGTTTAAACAAGCTAAAGTTATTCCGCTTTTTAAGTCCGGTAATAAGAAGACACGGTGGTCTACTGGTAGTGCTTTGGCTTGCGGATCTGAAAATCCCGGGTTCGAGCCCTGTCCGGGTCATTGTGTTGTGTCCCTGGGAAAGACACTTTACTCCCGTTTCCTACCGAGGTCTAGTCTGTGTGTCGCATACATTCATGATAACGGACTTTAAATATCCTGACGCTCATGTCCTAGACGGGTGAGTGCCGGTAACAAGAACACACCCAGCATGCACTTGGTCCTTTTCCCCCATCCCTGGCTGGCCAGAATAGTGCTCAGTTGTCCTGGCGTCAGACCATGCGCCCAAAGGCTGCGAGTGGGCGTCACGGGCGGTTAGATCCTGTATCGGCCTAGAGTCTGGTCAAGTACGGCGAGATAAGTGCGCTATAAAAATCCTCAGTAATAATAATAATAATAATAATAATAATAATAATAATAATAATAATAATAATAATAATAATAATAATAATAATAATAATAACAGTGGTGTTCCTAGGATTAGAGGGCAATAGGACAAAATGTCCTAAATCATAAAACTAGTCGGACATCATGTCCTGACTACATAAAAGCAATAGGACATTCAGATTGTGAAGCGAACCAATTAATGGTGCTTCCTTAAGATCGTTGCAGAGGAAGTATGGTGTCGGTTATTTCCCTTTCAAAAGTGTCGAGAGTTGCGGCCCTTTTGTTGTTCGACGGAATGTACTAAAGAGTGATATAGTCAAGCATTGTCCACTATTCAAACTCGTTTTAACGGCTTTGACACTCCAGTTTGTACAGATGTTTCTTGCAGTGACCGCTCTTGTCATAATACTATCGGACAATGACCGCTAATTTCGCAATAGAATCGGACATTTGACGGGACTCAGGTGTTTGCATTCGGTCATTTTCCAAACGAATCGGACCATGACCGATATCCGAGGCCTCGGGACATCACTGATAATAATAATAATAATAGTTCTGACCCATCAAATTTCAATTCTGTCTATCTTACCCAAGCCGCTTGAAAAGAACATTAACAACCATATTCTGGATCACTTCACAAAAAACAACCTGTTACATGAAAATCAATCTGGCTTCAAAGCTAAGCATTCTTGTCATACAGCTCTTACATCTATTATAGAAAAATGGCTTAAACATATTCTATCCTATCTTATCCCGTAATTCAAAGGTCGTTGGGGCCCCACATATGATCGTTTAACCAGCGTACGCGTACGCGCAGTGTCAAGCCGGTCCATTCTCGAATGTTGTTCTCCCACCCCTTTTTCTATCTTCCTCTTCTTTTGCCTTCTTGCACCGTGCCTTGCAGGATGGTCTTTGCAAGGCCTGATGCTCTGATGACTTGGCCATACCAACGGAGTTTCCGTTTCTTCACCACTGTGAGCATGTCATCATGCTGTCCAATGGCTTGTGTGATGGTCTGTGGGACTCCGTTGTTGGTGATGTGCTGAATTTAGGAAATGCCCAGAAGTCTTCTTTTAAAAAAAATAAAAAAATAATAATAATAATAAAAAAATAATAATAAATTGCATTTATACAACGCATTTTTCATTAGAATAACAACTCAATGCGCTTACACACATCGTTCGTACGCATCATCACAGCATTCGCACTACATCATGTACAGCATCATTCAGAAAATATTATTACTGTTCATAATATTTACACAGAAAACGCCTTGCGAAACAAGTGCGTTTTTAAGAAGCTCTTGAAGGAAACAAGGTCTGTACAATGTCTTAAACCGGCAGGCACCGCATTCCAAACCTTGGGTGCTTGAAAACTAAAAGACCGCTCGCCAATTGTTTTAAGCCGACGCTCGCCATGCTTTGTATTCTTCGTTGTTGATCTGCTGTGAGTGTCCATGTTTCGCAAGCGTATAGGAAGATGGAGATGACAAGGGAGCGCAGGAGCCTTACCTTGGAATGCGGACTGATGGTCCTGTCTTTCCAAATGGGTTTCAACCTTGTCAGGGCAGCAGTTTGTTTGTGCGATCCTGGAGAGGACTTCTGTCGGGACCCATTGTCTGTTACAATGGCTCCTAAATATTTGAAGCTATGCACAGTGTTGAGGGATTGGTCTTGGACATTGATTTTGTTGTCATCATTTTGGTCTTCTCTGCACTTATTTCCAGTCAGTAGGCTCTGGAGGTAGTGTCAAGCCTCTGTACCAGCTGTTCAAGTTCTTGTTCCTCTCCAGCCAATCCGTCAATGTCATCCGCAAAACGGAGGTTGGAGATTGCTCTTCTCCCTATGCTGACTGGGCCTTCGTGATCTGCAAGGGCATCTGACATGATGTTGAAGAGTGTTGGAGGGAGTAGGCATCCTTGACGCACACCGATTGTTGTTCTGAACCAGTTCCTGATGACGCTTTTGTGTAAGACTGCACTAGTAGCCTTGTCATATAAGCTTTTGATGACCAATAATTTTAGGGCTGATGTTGTACACTCTCATGGTTGCCCACAGTGCTATATGCCAGACTCGGTCAAATGCCTTCTTGAAGTCTACAAACACATGCTGATGTTGTTGGTGCTGTAGTTATTTCTCGCAGATTATTCTGAGGCTGAAAATCTGTTCTTCAGCTATGATTTGTTAAGCTTGGGGTTTCAACCTGTTGAGTATTATATTCAGGAGGACAAGGTTGATGGTGCGGTAATTTTCACACTTCTGAAAGTTATCCTTTTTGAGAAGAGCGATGACAAGCGACTGGGTCCATGG
The DNA here is from genome assembly GCA_036898135.1 of Oncomelania hupensis. NCBI lineage: Eukaryota > Metazoa > Mollusca > Gastropoda > Littorinimorpha > Pomatiopsidae > Oncomelania > Oncomelania hupensis. The sequence goes on along the minus strand of CM072512.1, from coordinate 78,916,493 downwards.
TGTATGCCCCCTCCCCACTCTTCCAGTTCTTGTTACAGACAATGTTCAGGGCGTCAAGCATCGCTTCTCCTCCTACTTGCAGCAATTCCGCGGGTATGTTGTCCACTCCCGCTGACTTTCCCTTCTTTTTTGATTGCACTGCTGCGTCAACTACTTATCGGAAAATTGGGAGGGTTTCTTCATCTTCTCTGTTCTGGGCACATGCTAGAACTGATGGGTCTCCGTTTGGTGTGTGGTTGTAAAGGTCAGAGCAGTGCTCTGTCCATCTATCCAAGACTTCTTGTTCTTCTGTAAGGCATATGCCAAACTTGCAGTTTGTCGTCAATGATGATTCCGAGGTATCTGTACTGACATACTCTTTCGATTGTAACACCATCAATGAAGTCTATTACAAGTTCTTTGGTCTTTTTCACATTTAAATCCAGGTTCTTCTGCCTGCACCACGAGCTGAATCTTTGAAGGTCATCGAAGTACACAGAATCAGAGTTTGAGAGGTCCTCAAGAGCAGAGTCATTTGAATACTTTATGACTGGAATGGTGTCAGTCCCACGTTAATCATTGGTGTATAGCGTGAAAAGTACAAGGAACTGCGCCTTGAGGTGCCCCAGTGGACGTTTGCTTCCGTGAGGAGAAGCAGGTTTGAAAGCGGACGACCTGAGATCTGTTCACTACAAAGTTCACGATCCACAGGACCAGTCCAGAAGGGACAGAATAATTCAGACGTTTTTGAGCCATTAGGTGAGGTTGTTTGGTTTTGAAAGCAGAAGAGAAATCTATGAACAGAATGCGGATAATGGAGTCTGGTGTTTCAAGATGGTTGTAGGCATTGTAAAGGAGTATCAGGGTAGCGTTGTCAGTACCTCGGTTGGATTTGTAAGCAAACTACAGAGGGTCAGAGAAAGGCAAAGTATTACAGAAGAGACGAGACCGAATTATTCGTTCAATGCATTTCATTTCAATAGAGGTGAGGGCCACAGAGCGGTAGTCGTTAAGCTGTTTGGGTTTGGTAGTTTTCGGTATAGGGTATATTGTTGAGTGTTTCCTCACATCAGGAACAATACAGGCCCTGAATGACCAAATGAACAATTGACCAAACAGTTGTGCAGCGCACGACTTCAAGATCCGACCACTAATACTATCCGGACCGGCGGCCTTCATGATATTTTGTCTTTTATGACAAAGGATGAACAGAATTACTGTCGATCTCAAAGTCATCATTATCAACAGCCACGTCCTCCATCAGATGTGAAATAACCGCGTCGACATCGTCTTTTGTATCGTTAAAGCCTGCAGTAAAAAGTATGTAGCTCTTCTGACAGTTTTGCTTGTTCATTAAAAGGGAGATCACAATTGGCTGACTTCGGCTTCGCTTGATCTGTAAGAGTTTTTGACCCTTTCAACGCATCAGTCATATTACCGCGCTCAACCTTATCTTTATAGTGCCGTTTCGCTTCCTGAATTTCTCTGCGAGTTTGGCTTGAACACGCCTGCTTTCGGTCTTTTCACCGGTTTGAAAGGCACTTTTCTTCTCATCTTCTCAACTGAGGCATGTTTTACCCTCTTTCCTCGGGAGCATGTGCATCGACAACAGAAAGCAATAGACTACTGTTAACAATATTTCAGCTGTATCGTTAGTGTTATTAGGGCCTACATGTTCTTAAATTGTTGAAATCAATCAAACTTACGTCTTGTAAATATGCGGACTTAGCAAACTTCTTATTCTAAAAAATAATGTAGGTATGTCCTTTAAACTGTGGTTTTGGAAGCTGGCATGAACAATTTGTAAATAATGGCATTATGATTGCTGACTGACACGTCTTAAGTGAAAGCAGCAGAAGTTATATTATTATTGTTACTGTTTATATGGTAAGATGAGTTACTTTGTTTCTGTTACTCTTGTCGGTTCTTGAATAAACCGAGTTAGTCCAAGCAAGGTTTTTTTTTGTGTTCCAGTGTGACTGAGACTATTATTCTATCATATCCTATCCCGTAACTCTAAAGGCGTTGGGGCACCACAGATGATCGTTTAACCAGCTTACTCCATCTTTCTCTATCTTCAGCAACCCTCATGGCTTCGTTCAATGTCAAGCTGACACTGACTGAGACTGTAAAAGATTAATGTTAAAGTCACCTTATATAATAAAGTTTAAATTGCAAGCACTGGCTTTGTGCATCATTTGTAAGAAATTACTGAACCAATCGCAGTTGCTGGCAGGATTTCTGTAGACAAATCCTACAAGAATAGGCATATTAGTATATGGCCAGAACTTCCCGCCAGATGCATTCAATACATTTGAGTTTATTTTATTTATTTTATTTTTTTATTTAATCGTTCTTATATAGCGCTTTACCAGCTCAAGAGCTGCTCAAGGCGCTGGCCGATACAGGATCTAACTCAAGCCGCCCGAGACGCCCACCCGCAGCCTTTGGGCGCATGGTCTGACGCCCGTACAACTGAGCACAATCCTGGGCAGCCATGGATGGGGGAGATGGACCTAAGTGCATGCTAAGTGTGTTCTTGTCACCGGCACTCACCCGTCTAGGACATGAGCGTCAGGATCTTTAAAGTCCGTTATGATGGAATGTATGCGACACAGACTAGACCTCGGTTTATACTCTCATCCGAAGGAGTAGGAAACGGGACCTTCAGATCCGTAGGCCAAAGTTCTACCATTAGGCCACCGTGCCAGTTCAAGGTCATTTCTCCGTTTGACAAAGTTATTTAAATTATTATGAACATAGACACCAATTCCAGTATGTCCAGGAAAATTAGAATCCTGTCTCTCTTTCTCTTTCTTTCTCTCTCTCGTGCTGAAGATTTAAAGGGCCCCAATTTAATTGGTCGAACAGTTTAATAGGCTGTAGCTACCTTTAAAATGGTAAATCGCCTATTATAGTAATGAAAACATTTTATGATTACACATAGTCAAAATTGTTATAGTTACAGAATCCGACGACCTTTGTGCTCCCTCCTTAGCTAGTCTGTCACAAACCTCGTTCCAGTAAATTCCGCAATGTGATGGAACCCAACAAAAATTAACATTTATTCCTCTAGAAATCACGCAATGCATCATATGTTTTAATTTCTTACATAAAATCACTTATAAACTTTACAGTTATCTGTTTTAATGCATGTAGAATCAAAGACGTCGTCACACTAAACTAGCATATGCTGTTCGATCATGGGTACGTTTTGTTTTCTCCAGGGATTGTGCAATGGCTGCATATTAGATTAACGGGACCGCGCTATCAAGAATGTTTGCTTATTTTTGCGACTACGAGTTTTCTTGGAAAACTGCATTGTTGTTATAATGGGTAATCGTTCCCTAAACCGACCGCTAAGCCTGGCATTTTAAGCTTCCCCTTCTCTGTTGTGTAAACACGCATCTGGGCCTACTAAACACACTTACGCGGGTGCTATTTGTTTTAGAATTAACCTGATATATATTCAAAACTTAAAAAAAAAGAAGATATTTTTGGCATACTCTTTTGTTTCTCTCCGATGGAGGTAACATTCACTATGAATTTGCAAAGGATCTGTAAGAGTAACGCTGAAATGTGTCATCTTGAAGTCCTTTATTTTTTCTTTTAATCATGTGAACTCTTTCGTTCTATGTTGGCATAGTTCCTGCATTATCATTCGTGGACAGTTTTTTTCTCTCTCTCTCTGTATATATATACACAGAGAGAGAGAGAGAAAAAAAAATTGGTGTCTATATCTATATCTATATATCACAGTGTTATTGATCACCAAACAATGAATGCCAGTGTTGTAAACATGCAAATCTTGTTGGGTTCCGGGACCAAGTCTGCAGTACAGTGTCTAAACAAAATAAAAGCGGGCAATAACAGTTTTTTATAAAATAGATTTGTTTTCTTTGCAGATATTATTTTTGTGGTTTTGATGACTTCCTTGATTGGAATTAACAATCTAGCGGAAACTGACAGAAAAAAAAATTATATTGAATGAGCGGGTGTCTCTTCGCGTCCCTTACGAGGCGTGGTCGACAAAAGGGAACTTTCTTTTGTCCTTTCACCCCCATGTAGAAAAAAAATACAGTCTTTGTCTCTTTGGTCAGGCTTTTTTTTTCTCTCTCAACCTTTGCCGCGTTGTTTTATTTATCTCTGACAGGACGGATAGGGCCCATGCACTTGAGATACCTTTGTTCTTTTCATCGTCAAAGCACCAGCGAACAATCATTTGGACAGAGACACATTGTTGCGCGAACCCACACACACACACACGCACACACGCATAAAACACACACACTCACGCACGCACGCATACACACAGACACACGTAAACACGCACGCGCAGGGAGCGAGGGAGCGATTGCAGGGAGGGAAAGAGAGAGAGAGAGAGAGAGAGAGAGAGAGAGAGAGAGAGAGAGAGAGAGAGAGAGAGAGAGAGAGAGAGAGAGAGAGAGAGAGAGAGATATCAATGTATCGATTTCGTCGCTGTGGTCGTGATTCCTGCGTGTCTCCTGCGTCAGTGTTGTTGTTGGCCTTCATTGATAGAGCCAGGTTTTTGTTTGCTTTACAAAATTATCGCTAAGCACCATACTACCACACAAGCAGATTTTTTTTTTTTTAAAAGCTCGATGTTTTCAATTTTGATATTAAAAGATTTTAAAAGTCGTCGCAGTCTTTATCGTTAACATCGTTTTGGACGTGGTTGTCATCGTTATGGTCAACGTCGCCATTATCATCATCATCATCATCATCGTCTTCCTCATCATCATCTTCTTCTTCTTCAGAACTGAAAAGTAGGAGCGTGGATATTAATACGCCAATGAGATAGTCAGATTCAAATAAATCCCAAAACGTCATGGAAGAATTGTTAAAACTAAATGTGTTACTTTTCACGTTTTTGTCCCTTGCCTCTGCCGCCCGTCGTCCTACGTAAACTGTTTGTCCCTTGCCTCTACCGCCCGTCGTCCTACGTAAACTGTTTGTCCCTTGCCTCTGCCGCCCGTCGTCCTACGTAAACTGTCCCTTGCCTCTGCCGCCTGTCGTCCTACATTAACTGTTTGTCCCTTGACTCTGCCGCCCGTCGTCCTACGTAAACTGTTTGTCCCTTGGCTCTGCCGCCCGTCGTCCTACGTAAACTGCTTACCCAGTTCTCTTTTACCCCTGCATGCAAACAAACAAAACACGCAACAACAAAAATGTTACCCAGTTTCCATTCACCAAGCATATAAAAATATATCTTACTCTATTCACATTCACCCAGCAAACCAAAATATTTCTTTCAGCATGCTCGCAATCCATTCCCTTTCACCCAGAATGCACGCAAAAGATCTCTCCCCCCTCCCCCAAAAGATCTCTCCCCCCTCCCCCCTCTCTCTCTCTCCCCACCCCTCTCTCTCTCACTCTCTCTCTCTCTCTAGCGTGCTGACAATCCTCTGTGACAATAGAGTGTTGTGTTGATTGTTGCCAAGCACACTCCGACTTCTAGCACCGCTCTTTATTTCTTCACACTTGCTGCACTACGTTTGCTTGCTTGCTGCTGCTGCTGTTGTTGTGCATGCACAAATGATAGCAAAAAGTGCATGTCTCCTGAGAAACATCCAGAAATTATCAGTCCTGTCAAAAACGGCAGTTCTCGGCGTGTCAGCATTGGGATATTTAGATGTTCTTTTCTTTTCTTTTCTTTTCTTGTTGTTGTTGTTGTTGTTGTTGTTGTTGTAAACATGCAGACGCCTATTGCTTTATTAATATATCTGAACGTTCTCAAAGATTATAAATAACTAGTGAATACCTAAAAAGGAAGGGGGAAAAATAAAACAAAAAAGTATTTGACTTCTCGCTGGTGAGCATGTTTTGTCTTTATATATCCAAATATAGTCACAAGTTGATTATAATCCGCCTCCGTTCTTCTCGCTTCGATCTTTGATACATCAGAATGCATTTGCCTGGTCATTCTGGTTAGATGTCCAAATAGGTCTACATGCAACTTAGCACAATTAATTAACTTGCTTGGTGCATGCCAGGATAGGGTACAGGGTAGGGTTTGGGTGGGGATGGAAATTTGTCAACAAAGTTGTAACCCACATTTTAAGGCTCTTCCCTGGAGGGCTATTCCATATTGCCAGTGGTGGGTGTAGGCGTTAAACTTTAATGTTCATACATTCAAGCAAGCGGGAGTATTGTGTGCGCGTGGTATTGAGTGACGCGTAATGACGGTATCGAAGAGCGTTGTGCTGGACTCGCACTGGGACGTTATCAAGGACCCCAATGTACATTTTAAGCTGCGTACACGCTTATTTAAGAGCTTTCACCTCCAATAGTGGCCATTAATACACTCTTTTATGATCATGCTATCTAGGGTAACAAGTTTGAAAAAAAAAAAAAGACCAGCCTCTGGTCAATCAGTAAAACATCGCTTGCGCAGAAAGTCAGTTGTGGGCCTGGTGTTTCTTGTTCTATGGCCAAACGTTTTGCGGTCCTATCTTAAACCCTGCGATTGGGCAGATGGATGACTAAGCCATTGATCCGATTTTACTGCCTGAGAGCGATTGCCAAGAATTGGCGGTGCCCAGACAAAGCAGGTATCGCCAAACAACTTGCTGGGGCTTCAGCGGGAATGCAGACCAAAACAGGCTTGTGGTAGATAAGTGTCTGAATGGCGCAGGTCCTCTTTGACAGATAGGCCTATTGTCTTAAGTGCGAAGCAAGGAAGTGTGGTTTCTACTAAAGCAAACTAGCCAGAAGCAGCAAAGTGTCAGTCTACACAAGTCGATTGGCCCTAGCAGTAGTTTAGAAAGCTTCTATGGGCTGTGAAAATCAGAATGTTGTCAACAGGTTCCGTTGTTGACACGAAGGCTGATACTTGCATGTCGCAAGGGAATCGCTTCTCTTAAATTGAGTGGACGTACCTAGAGACTTAAGGTATTTAAAAGTGGATAAACACACAACACACGCACACACAGAGCACAAACACACTTACCCACCTCTATCAGATTAGGTCTATTCTTATTACCCCTTTGCCTAACTCGAGTAGATCTATCTACATACAAGATATTTCAAATGGAGAACATGTAGACCTGTTCCGGATTCAATCAGCCATTATAATTATTGTCATTACAGTCATCTTTGATTGTTAACAGCTGCAGAATACTGGAAGGATAGCTGAATTTACAGGGCATTAAGATTTCCATCAAAACTGAAAATGTTAATCGGAAGAGGAACAATAAAGAGGATGACGAAGACCAGAATGAGGGCGAAGGGGTAGTGAAGGAGTAAAAGAAAGGAAAAGCTCATAATTTAATCCAGTAATAATACTTACATATAGAAAAACAACAATAAGAAGGAGGAGGAGGGAGGAAAGAAAAAAATAAGCGTTGGTTGGTTGGTTGTTTTATTAACGTCTTTTTTCACCAAGATGATAAAGCCATACACACTCACACTCACGCATTTGAACAAGCACACATGTACACACACTGATCCGCCCCCCCCCCTCTCTCCGCTACCTCTATAAAAACTAATGGGAGTTAAAGTGGGACAGGTCAAGAATACCCCCCCCCCCACTCCCACACATGTATAAAACATTACAGAGGAGTAAAACTGGGACATGTTTAGAATAGCCTCCTCCACACACCTATAAAATAGATATACTAACAGGGAGTTAAACTGGGACGAAAGAGAGTTAAACTGGAACAGGTCAAGAACACCATCCCACCCCATGAAATATTACAGGGGAGTAAAATCGGAACAGGATTAGAATAGCCTCCCCACACTCTTCCTATCTTTTGTGCCTGTTCCAGTTAAACTCCCCTTCATTTTTATTTGAGTGTATTGGGAGGTGGGGGTCGGGGAGGGGCTGTTCTGGACCTGTCCCAGTATAACTTCCTTGGTGAAGGGCGTAGTGGTTAATAGTTAAATTTGGGTTTAACTCCCCGTAGGTTGATACTTTTTTTTAAAAGGGGTTGTTCTGAACCGGTAACAGGCTAAACTCACCTTTGGTGTTTTGTGGGGAGGGGCTGTTCTGGACCTGTCCCAGTTTAACACTCCTGTAGTAAGGTTAATAGTTATGTTTAAACGTTAAAAGGGGAAAGGGGAGGTGAAGGGGGCTGTTCTGGACTTGTTCCAGTTTAACTCCACTTCTGTGTTTTATAAGTGTTCTTGGGAGGCTGTTCTGGACCTGTCCCAGTTAAACTCCCCTGTAGTTGGGGATGGGAGGGTTGTTCTGGATATGTCCCGGATTAACTCCCCTGTAGTGGTTAATAGTTATGTTTAGGAAGGTCTAGTTTAATTAGTTTTTGTGGTACAAATATTGTCCATTGCCAAAGTAACTCCCCGGGGGCTGTTCTGTCACATATAGAGAGTCAGTCCAGTTCATGACCTTGATCGTCCCAATGTAATCTTCATTCCCGAGTAACTCATGGGAGTTTATTTGGAACAGAACGGGGGCCATTCTGGGCTATGACAAGCCTTACTCCCGTAGAGTTAATCTGGGCCTGGACTGAAACTACTCCCAGGAGTAACACTGGTAATGGAGGGATGTTTCGGCACGTTACACCATTAATATTGCCATTAATATAGCAATTAATTTCAGCAGTAAAAATCTAATAACCTTACCCTATATAAAACGAGTCTGATATTTTCAAATCTGGTATAACAAATGCATCTCCTGTTTCTGCTGTTCCTAAAACAGATCCGTCATTGAAATAAGCAGTAGAATTTCCTCCAGGGACATGTTCCAAAGAAGAAATAGAGCAGAAGAAGAAGAAGAAGAAGAAGGAGAAGAAAAAGAAGAAGGAGAAGAAGAAGAAGAAGGAGAAGAAAAAAAAAAGAAGAATATGCATATTCTGCAAAAAAGAAGAACGCTATAAATCAACGGTGGTTAGGAATGATTTTTCGTAATGAAAAGACATCACATTTGCCATTATTCTAAGAGAGTGCAAACAATTTATCATCATTATTGTTTAGTAAGTTTTTGGTACACCATGAAGTACAATCGCATAGTTAATAATAATAATAATAATTATAATAATAATAATAATAATAATAATAATAATAATAATAATAATAATAATAATAATAACAATAAAGTTGGCTTATATAGCACGATACCTCAGTTCAGGGCTGGGCTCACCGCTCTTAACATAGGATATATCTTTAAAACAAATGTAAACAATAAAACAAGGTTTGCAAGCATTCACACCAACCGTACTCGCAAAAGCATACAAGGGAACAACAACATAATTATGCAATACACTACTAAACAATAAAAATAATTTTAAAAAAAAATAAATGAATGGCATATTAGATAATAATAAGATTCACCATACAATTTTAAAATATACATAAAAATTTGTTACATCTATAGATGGTCTAACAATGGTTAATTAATACAATGATCGGATAAAAAAGACAAGACCCGACTCCTCACTATTGCAGAAATAAAATATTATCAATAGCATAATGTAGAAACTAATGCAAAAAATAATTATATAAAAATAATTAGATACTTGGATATAAATGTACAGACTATTTATATGTCAAGCCATGGAGGGCACCCCACCGGCATCCGTTCGATCTGGTCCTGATTTGGCTCGGAAGAGTCCGCTGGACCTAAAGCAATAACCTTGTATTGTATTGTATCCGTTCGATGTGAGATGCGCCTATAATTTGAGCTTAGAAGCTAAATTTAAAATTTGCGTAAGTTTGAGAGATCAAGAGCGGATGCAATATCAATCACACCAACAAGCGCAATAAAAAAAACAACCTCTTATTGTTACTGACAGGGTGTTATTTGCTTTTATTTTAGGGAGCGGAACATGAGCCCAATTTCCAGGTGGAGTTATCGGGACCGACAGGAGGAGCGGAAATTGGCAAGATCCCCAGAACTATCGTCACCATTATCAACGATGAAGGTACGTCTTTGAGCTCTCTCTCTCTCTCTCTCTCTCTCTCTCTCTCTCTCTCTCTCTCTCTCTCTCTCTCTCTCTCTCTCTCTCTCTCTCTCTCTCTCTCTCTCTCTCTCTCTCTCTTTCTCTCTCTCTCTCTCTCTTTCTCTCTCTCTCTCTCTCTCTCTCTCTCTCTCTCTCTCTCTCTCTCTCTCTCTCTTCTCTCTCTCTCTCTCTCTCTCTCTCTCTCAGCTAAGTTTGTATTTATTTTATAGCCTGAATTTTTCATAATGTATAAATGAAGTTGCTATTTGTTTTACAAACTGTATCATAACTGTGAATGTAATATCCCTGTCAAAATGTATATAACATCTGCATGACTGTGAAAATCACATTCGTTGCTCACACAAGTATATCAACTAACAAGTTAGTATCTCTCTTCTATGTCTCTATCGACGTGCGCGTACAACCGATTGCTTCCCTTTACATGCTTTGAGCTCCATAGAGCGTCATCGGCCTGAAATAACTTTTTAGAAACTTCAAAACCCAGGGGAATTATGGGTAGATAAATCCTTTTCTGAAATAACGTCGGCTAAATCCTTCTTTAGTTTCTTTGCTCGAGCAAAGGCAACCTCATAGGTATGGAGCACTTCGTCCATTATAACTCCATCATTGATAATACTGCTGACAAGTTTCTGCCTTTGTTCACTACCAGAAATATGCAGTTCCTCTCCCAACTTTTGTTTCATTTCAGCGAGCACATCTTCGCGAGAACAGATTTCCCAGAATTCTCTATTCTATTTTTAGGTTTGGGATATCAACGTTTCAGCTTGTGGCTAAACGGGACCACCGCACGTCGACTTGGGGCAATACGAGATGTTAGTTGATATACTTGTGTTGCTCAATATTGTTCCGTGGTGCTGAGCTGTCTATCTTCTGTTTTGCATCACCAACAATCATTGCAACGGTAGCAGACTTCAATAACTAACCATATAATTGGCATAATTCCATGCATCCTCTCGATCCCGGTTTGCATCGACATCTGAATAAAATAATGACCTTAGACACTTTCAAAAGAGTAAACCTATAAGCGGTCAACTCCTGCATGTCGTCGCTATCATTCTATTATTGTAATGAAACCGTGGCTTACTCTTCGTTTCTATCAAAACCATCGAGCATCAACAAGTAAGGAAAACAAAAGCCTATATTCTCATGAAAGGTTAAGGCCACCATATGGGACCTGATCAATACAACATTACCTCATGAAAATATATTGTTATTTTGCGCATGGTAATTTGTTTGCTTGTTTGTTTGTTTGTTTTGGTACAAACATCGCCCTTTATTTCCATGTCAAAATCTGGTACGTGATCAATACCGGTTGCGAGTCATTTTTATTTTTTGTGAAACGGACATTGTTGGTTATGTTTTTGTGCTAAAAGATCTTAGACGTAGCTCTCTGTTCGGTGGTAAGCTTTATGTTCTGATCAGCTTCTGGAAATAGAGGGCTATATTTAAGAAGTGAGGACGTGAGATAAGAATGCAAAAACACTCATAAAATTCTCATGTAATTATAATAATACAGGACGCTATCACTCATGTCATGCCATGTCCATTTCATGCAAACTGTGGCTAAGGGATGATTATAGTTGCTTAAATAGCCACACATTTTTGTGTCTATCTGTTATTTGCGAAATGAAATCTAAACGTCGTGTGTGAGCGTTCTAAACAAATCGTCTATGTTCAGTACCTGAATGAGCTGCCCTTCTTATGCGTCATCGGGGACATCACTAGCGTGCACATACGCTGGCAACACACACACAAAACACACACACACACACACACACACACACACACACACACAAACACACACTGTGTGACGTGTCGCTCATACCGCCGAACACGTTCAAGTAGGTCACGCAATACCGTGCCAAAAGTACGGATAACCACTCAACGATGACGCACACTAGGTTTCCGAGGTGATTTTTGTCAATTTTCCGGCAGTTGACAGAAATAAGCTGCAAACGTATATATTTATAAGTTTATCAGAGAGATTTTACCGCCAAATTGTGGATGAATAAACTCCCCTATGATCATACTAGCTAGCGTAAAACTTTGGACGAAAACAAAATGTTTAGGCTCACTTTTAGCTATGCTTGTCTGTTTTCACCCTATTTCATTGCTTGTGTACAGAATTCAGCAGTATGGTGTCCCGCATCGCCCAGAAAACGCAAAAAAACTTGGAAGGCTTGCAGTTGGACAAGTCGTCGTGGGGAGAACAGTTCTACTGTGCTATGAATGTCAACGGTGGTGAAGTGGATGGCGCATCCAAAGTTGACTATTTTCTACACTTCATCACCTTCTTTTGGAAGGTTACTGCGCCTTAGTCATAAACTGTATGGACAACGTACCCCCCCCCCACCCCCCCACCCCCCCACCCCGCCACCGCTAAGCAACTTTTATTGTCGGCGTCGTCGTCATCGTCATCAACATTATCAAAATCATCGTCATGATAAACATGGTAGTCTTTAAAGTCATCATCATCATCATCATCATCATCATCATCATCATCATCATCATCATCATCATCATCATCATCATCATCATCATCACCATGATGTTACACGCCAAATGTCGATTCAGCCCCAATTGAATCTGCGTAACTCGAGTTCGTATACACGCAGCCCGTTCACCCAATAACAAGGCAAGAATCGTCGATATAAAGTTTCTTCAACTTTCTGCAGCAAAAGATGCCAACAGCATCAACCACTGCGTTCAAAAACGGAATCTTTGACGCGCGCACACAAGCCCCGTATTGATATTGTCTGTACAGTGTAGAAAACTTTAGAATTTTTTCAGAATAAGGTAACCAATAACCAATCAGAACTAAGATTTTCACAAAAGCACGCACAGTATTACGTCATAGAATATTCTACAATGTCTGAAGATTTGACTACTTCTTGAGAGATAGATCTGGAACCTTACTTCGGTGATAAGCAAGCAATTCCAGAAAGACCTCAATATTGCTACAATATTGACCGAAGAAAAGAAACGTTGTTTGTAGATTATAGTCACACGACACTTTCGCATATAGGTGACTACTGGACCGATTTATACTGACACCAGCGGGCCAGTTGTTGGTAAAGGGGAAAATAATATGATCACACGTTGACCAATCCGGGATTCGAACCAGCGACCTTTCGGTTACTAGCAAGACGCTCTTACCAACTGAGCTACCCGGCCCCTCAAAAAGAAACGAACATCCTTCAAAGCTTTTATAGCAACAACTTCGAACCAAATCAAAGTAAATATTTGCTATCTTTGCACACTTCGTCAGCAAATCACAATGTCCGTAATTGTCCTGTGCATCTCAATCGTACCCCATCATCATCATCATCATCATCATCATCATCATCATCATCATCATCATCATCATCATCATCATCATCATCATCATCATCATCATCATCATCGTAGGAGGTAATACACATTGCTGCGATCGGTAGACAGTATCGCCAAAACTCCCGCTAGCAGCAGGTGAAAGTATTCCCTCCATCCCTTCAAAGTATACTTTGGGCTCGCTGCTAGCCGCGGATGCGAAGCGCACAACTGTTTAAAAGTGACGGAAAGAGCGGAATATTGCTACAAGGGTTCGGGTAAGGGTTAGCTGTAGATATATCCCTAGTCCTTGCCCTAACCCTTTTCTCTACAAAAATGCTTTTACCGTCCCAAAAACCCATTTGCCTTCTTGGATTCTTAAATTGTATGAAACCAAGTGAGGACACTATCCGGCGTCAATAAACGGTTCGAAAAGATTCTCAAACGGTTCGTAAAAGACAGTTGACCTAGAAACAAATACAGCGCGACCTAATTCTTCGCCTAGAGGAGACGAAACATTTCCGTTTGTATTCTTTCACCGACACTGTAACTGATCAGGCTGCTAACCTCGCTTACCTCCCTTCAAGGGACAAGGGACATACTTTGGCCTGCTGCGCAGCGTGTGCCTGAAGTATACTTTCTTTCGATCGCAGCTATGCGCAATGGGTGATCGTAGTGGTCGTTATCGTTATCATCATCATCATCATCATCATCATCATCATCATCATCATCATCATCATCATCATCATCATCATCATCATCATCATCATCATCATCATACCATCATCATCATGGCGATGGTCGTTGTCTCAATCCTCCTTCTCATCGTCATCATCATCGTCATCGTCGTTCTCATCTTCATCATCATCGTCATCCTCGTTAGTCCATGATGTTTTTCTTCTACGGTTTCATTGATTGATTGGTCGATTGACTGATTGATTACTGTAGCATGGACAGAGAGACCTTACTATGTTTCCGTATTTTAGGTATTGTTTGCCTTCATCCCCCCACCGCAGTACGGAGGAGGGTGGTTTACGTTCGGGTTTGCGCTGATGTGGATCGGTCTGCTAACCGCCATCATCTCCGACGTCGCCAGCATCTTTGGATGTGTCGTGGGACTTTCTGACACCATCACAGGTACTCTGATTAAAAATATAAAGAAAGAAACAAACAAATGCATTATTAACAACTTTGGGACCCTTGTTGTTGTTGTTGTTGTTGTTTGTTTGTTTTGTTTTTCTTCTTCTTCTTCTTCTTCTTCTTCTTCTTCTTCTTCTTCTTCTTCTTCTTCTTCTTCTTCTTCTTCTTCTTGTTTTTCTTCTTCTTCTTCTTCTTCTTCTTCTTCTTCTTCTTCTTCTTCTTCTTCTTCTTCTTCTTCTTCTTCTTCTTCTTCTTCTTGTGCACATTGGTCGAAGGCTACTAGAAGCATGCTGTAGTAGTTGCCTCAACAGGCCATAAAGCATGCTCTCATGCTTCAGTGCACTGCTTCCTATACGCTTCAAGCCGTAGGATGTCAATACCAATGAACTCGTGAAAATAGAAAATGTAAGTTTCGTCTCCTCTAGGGGACGAATTAGGTTAAACTGTATTTGTTTCTAGGTCAACTGTCTTTTACGAACCGTTTGAGAATGTTTTTGAACAGTTTGTTGACGCCGGATAGTGTCCTCACTTGGTTTCATACAATTTAAGAATCCAACAAGGCTAATTTGTTTTTGAGACGGAAAGAGCGGAATGTTGTAGAGCAACATTCTGTATATCTTTACAGTGAAATATTATTGCGCTTTTTCCGTCACTATAGAGCTTGAAGCGTATAGAAAGCAGTGCACTGAAGCATGAGAGCATGCTTTATCGCCTGTTGAGGCGACTACTAAAGCATGCTTCTGGCAGCCTTCGACCAATGTATACCGGGTGTCTTCTTCTTCTTCTTCTTCTTCTTCTTCTTCTTCTTCTTCTTCTTCTTCTTCTTCTTCTTCTATACATAAATGGCAGTGATGGGTAACACTAGATTTGTTTAATTGAAATGAATTGAATCATTATGATCACATCCTAGAACAACGCAGTGTGTATAGTTATCACAATGAAAAGGACCGCGAGACGAAAGAAAGGAACGGCTTTGTTTTAAATGCCATTTTACTGTTTTCCAGCCATCACCTTCGTGGCCTTGGGCACCTCAATGCCTGACACGTTCGCATCGCGGACGGCGGCCATACAGGAGAAATGGGCTGACTCCGCCATCGGCAACGTCAACGGCTCCAACGCCGTCAACGTCTTCTTAGGCCTCGGCCTTCCCTGGCTCATCTCCTCCATCTACTGGAAAATCAAGGTTGGCAATGATTGTGTGATTATCACTAGATTTTTCCCATGTATGTATCAGTACAACTTATGTTAATCTGATGAATAAAATTTGATACAACAACAACAAATCCCATGTATGTATGTATGTATGTATGTTATGTATGTATGTATGTATGTATGTATGTATGTATGTATGTGTATGTATGTATCTATGCATGTATGTATCTATGTATGTATTATTAAATTATTTATTTATTTATTTTATTTTAAGAAGCCATTGGATGTGGCTACAGTGTAGTGATGAGCGTTAGCGTTATTTTGTTAAAAAAGAAATGAAAAAGTAAACACAGAGACAACCCCCAGTTGTGGTGCCTGTGAAGCGAATTCTCTATAGCTCAGAGTTTGACTAAACTGTATTGGATATACACATACTAAGGTCTACCTCTGAGCAACGGAGGCTCTACTATACAGGCATCTGCATTGTGTAATGCCCCTGTAAACAGACTATCCCGAATAAATACTTGAGAGGGAGCACGCACAACAATCACCCAGCCAACCGCTGCTGTAGATAAGTACCTATCTAGTGGTCTGTCTCGAGAACCAAGGGCGGCAAGGAAGAAACAGGAAAAGAATGTTGGCAGCCCTCCGGGAAAGTTCAGCTCTGTTATTTTTTTTCTGATCTGTTCATTCATACAATGACTTTATACTGATAAAGGTGGCTTTGAGGAAGAGAAAGATCTTTCTAGTTCAGGAGAAAATGTTGATCCTTGTGGTGTGTGTTTCAGGGAGGCACACTTGTGGTGAAGAGCGGCTCTCTGGGGTTCGGGGTGACGTTGTTCACAGTGATGGCCATCTTTACCATCGTCCTTCTGATGATGCGGCGTACCTTAACGATCTTCGGCAAGGCGGAACTGGGCGGCACTAAAATACCCAAGTACCTATCCGCACTCGCCGTCACTTGCTTTTGGCTTATCTACGTCCTCTTGTCGTCGCTGCAGGCGCAGAACGTCATCAACGTGGGCTTTTAACTTGGTGACCATAAGATTTCATTAGTAATGTTCTTATATAGCGCTTTTCCAGCTGAGCTCAAAGAGTTGATCAAGGCGATGGTGAAAAACAGGATCCCTCTCAAGCCAGCTACGACCCCAACTTGCTGTTCGACACATATCTCAATATCGTCCGGCTACGTTGACTTCTGCCATTCAACAAATTATACTTGACAACTGGTTAAAGTTGCCCAGTTTGAAGGATCTGGGTTTTTTTAATTTGTTTTTTCTCTCTCGCGAAAATGAGTGTACTCTCAAATTCGCATTGCTATTACACTGCCTGTATTTACAAACACTAAAACGCAACGCCAGCCAGCGACTTGAGACCTATTGTTTCGAGGCCAGTCAGTTCAACAAGTTTCCTTGTTTCTTACATACGATTTGTAACATAACCCGACGAACGATTTCTTTTAGAATATTCTATAACTCTACGAAATAGAAACGGCACCGATGCTATTTTTAGCAACATAGCACAAGCTATTACTAGACATAAACAAACGGAATGTATTGATTTATATAAAAACTATATTTTCGATAGGGGTACTTTCGTGAGTTTTTTGTTTTAATGGGCAAACTCTCACTGTGAATGATAAAAGGATATGTTAAGCTGAATTGGTAATTTACTGAAACTTTAAAGTAACTTTTTATAGAAATGAGTTCACTACTACAATATCCCAGCAATACTTGTCAACAATTTACATATCCTGTCCTCGTGTCGTTACGGCAAGGACCCACTCAGAGTAACCGAGCCTGCTGAAACATACGCCAGCAAACAGTATCAGATTATTGTTCAACAGCATGGTCAAAACTTATCCTTTGCGCTGTGGTTGATTTTAAATGCCTCTTGTCGTAAATAACCTCAGTATCACTGTGCGAACTGCTGCATTGCAAGTGTAAAAACTGTAACATTATGCTACTTGCCCTACCTTCGCCTGTTCTGGGTGTCTGTCAGTGAACTCATTCTTCCATGTTTCAATCATATCAGTTGTACATATCAACTAAATGGTATATGGCTGCTTCGAACATGTCGTTTCTGGTGTTTTTTGTGTGATTGATGGTTCACTTTTTTTTAACAGGGCTGTTTTAGTGTGTATTTTAGGCTAATTCATTCATAAGATGTACGTAACGTCCTTTTTATACGTGCTAAGTTCGACCAAGCTTATACATATCAAAGAAGAAGAGAGGTGAAGCAAAGCCCATGTTTCAAATCGCCCTTTTCCCCTGTACATATCGGAGGTGCCGAGAAAAAAAACATAAAATCCATGTATGAAATCTCAGTTTCCTGCAAGAGAAATAAAACCTAGCCTATATATCAAATCTCATTATCTTGCAGTACAAAGTAGAGAAGCCGAGAGAAACTTAAAACCCATGTATTAAATCTCCTTTTTCATGCAAGAGAAATAAAACCCATGTAACAAATCTCGTTTTTCTTCAATACATAACAGAAAGACCGAGAGAGAAATGAAACCTAAACATTAAATCTTATTTTTATTGCAATAGAAATTAAACTCATGTTCCAAATCCTTTCCTGCAGTACATATCAGAGAAGCATAGAGAGAGAGAGAGAGAGAGAGAGAGAGAGAGAGAGAGAGAGAGAGAGAGAGAGAGAGAGAGAGAGAGAGAGAGAGAGAGAGAGAGAGAGAGAGAGAGACAGAGAGAGAGAGACAGAGAATCAGGGAAGCAGAGAGAGAGAGAGAGAGAGAGAGAGAGAGAGAGAGAACCTAGGTATCTCTCCTTTTTCATGGAATACCTATCAGAGAAGCCGACGAGAGAGAGAAAGAAGGCCCATGTATCACATGTCCTTTTCCAGCAACGCCATGCATACTTTGGGGTTCAAGGACTAGCACTTCGGCTTTTAAACATTTACACTAAACAGGTAAAGGCTTTCCCCCCTTTTTTGACAGCCCGAACGTTAATGTCACAGGGCAGTCTGTGATGAAAGCCGGGCAGTCTGTGGGTGAAGAGTATAAGGGCGGGGGTAGTAACTGCGTGTTTTGGAGTGCGTGATTATTAGAGTTGAAGCGTGATTAGTAGCATGGGCCGGTTAGCCAGTTGGGGAGAAATACTCACTGTAGGTCATAACAGGTTTGAGAGAGCTACGGTATAGACGTGTTTGTCTTGTGCTCTAAGGTGTTTTTGGTGTGTTCTGGAAAGTGGGGTAGGACAGTTATTAACGGAATATGATAACTTGTCCAGGTTAATACTAGTTGTGGAAGTTGCTGTTTTATGGTGTTACCACTCAGTGTGGAGTGCAACTAAAGAATAGCAAAGTTTGGTGTTAGTGTGGTAGGTAGTGTTGAGGCATTGTCCACTACAGGAAGCTACACACTACAGGATTACCCTACTTGGGAGTATTCGTAAACGAGCAGTGGAGAAGTGGTTAACGAGTACGTTTACATTCGGACCGGTTGGATGAGTGGAATGGTGGTATTTTCCTCACTGTGCCCAGGAACCTAGTGATGGCTGTTTGGGGTGTGGGTACGAGAGCTGTGCGTAAGGCTAGGGAAGGATGAGAATGGTTGCACTGAGAAAGGCAGAAGGAAGGAAGTGGGTGACTGAGGGAGAATGGGGGTGGAGAATGAAGGAGAATGAGGAAGGATGGAAGTGGTTGCTGTTGTTGTTGTGGTTGCTTGAGTTGAGTAATGTGTTGATGCTTATATGTATCCTTTGCAGCATTGCTCATTTCATTGCATTCCTAATTTCATTGTGTTTATGATATGCGTTTTTTGCAAATGAAAATGACTATAGCCAAGGGAAATAAGCGAGAGAGAGTCGAGGAAAGGGAAGCGGACAGCAGTTGTGTCCCCTCAAGCATCGAGAGTTAGTTGAGTGAAAGAGGGGGGAGAGTGTGATTGGAGGGAGGGGGACAGAGTCAGACAAACAGGATACAAACTATGCGACAAGCGTGTTACAGGTTCGACTGGTTAACGTGGTTCAACGTCAACCAGCGTCGTGCGTCAACGACGACAGCACTTGGTCAGGTGGATCAACATCATCATCGCCATCTGTAACGTTTACGTGTTCACCGTTTGTCTACGCGTCCTCACCATTGACTTCGTCATCACCACTCCTCAACCCCACCATTCTTGTGGTGATTGTGACGTGGATAGACAGAGCCTGGCCTCGACGTCGCGGTGTGGCTGTCCTGAGGGGTTCAGCTGTGTGACGTCGGGTGGCAGGACTGCCGTGACTACTGTGTCACCATCATCATCATCATCACCATCATCAGCGGCGAGTGGGGGCGGCGACGCCACCACATATGGTCATCGTCAGCACGTGTTCGACAACAGCTACAAGCAGGGGAAGGATACCGTTACCGGGACTTCGTGAGCCAACGCTGCAAGGAGGCGACGGGAACTTCATCCCGCCAGGTGGGCTCGTTCTTTGTTGTCCCTCTCCTAACACTTGACCCCCTCTTGTTTAGCTCGTGCAACGGACATTGGCTGTGCACGATTCGATTCGTGGACTCGGTTGACTAGCAACCCTCGATCATCCTGACGTACCATTGCATTGTTTCATTGAACCGTTGATTGTTTCATCATCATTTTCTTCGTTTCATGTGTAAATGTTGTATGTGTATGAGTGTGTGGCTTGAATGAATAAATAGGTTGAAAGTTGTATATATACTCGTTGTGTTAATCATCACTTCGCGTCTGCGGGAAATCGTCATTCTGTCTGGGCTGTCTGCGTGTGTAAGTTGTTTGTTTGTGGCGTCTGCTTGGACGGAGTCATGGCGGTGACAGTTAACAATCAACTTTTGAAACTTGTATGACTTGTACCTCCCATAATGGGTCGTTAAAGGTACCATCTGCCGGATCATTATGTTGAGAACATAAACTGTCAGCCACGAGACAATAATTATTCCAAAATCTGTTGATGGTAAACCGAAGTCATGGACAACGTACTTTAGTTTTCAAGCCACTCCATTATGTATACGGATATTTAAGGTGTAAGATGTCACCTTATGAATTAAGAGCGCAAGGTATGTAAAACTGCCCAAACTAAATTTTGGATAGCGCATTTAACAATACTTTTTTTGGGTTACATCAATTTTATTTCCGACTTTATGTATTTGCTGAAGCGCATGGCAATTTGGTTTGGTTTGAAAACTATGCCTGCATCAAGAATGCTATTCTGTTTTACCCCCCTCCCCTCCACATGGAGGTGCCGGGGTTTTCTGTATAAATAGTATCCCCATTTTGTGGAAATTTAGTCTTTAAATTACCACTGTTTCTGTCAACCTCATTCGTTCTTTCTCGTTCCTAATCTGTTATATCAATCTACCATCTTCTTCGCTAAGTCACCTACCTTTTTTCTTGAAAACTCTCCCCAAACTCCTCATTTGTTTATGAAGTCTGTTGGATCAGCTTAGGGATATTGCACACTTGCTGCCAAATGGTCACTAGCGCTTTCTATGGTATTATTATTTAGTAATGTTTAAGCATTTTATATGTATGTGTTTTGTTAATATTTTATAATTATTTTTATATTCTATTTTGTTTTTGTAAACGGGGGTTCGATAAATTAGAGTACAGCCTGCATGGGATGCCTTTATTGTAAAGTGACCGGCTGGTGAGTGCCTTCAGTGATACCATTAGGGTTGTTTCAGCAGATCTTTTATACTGATCAGGGGTTTACCCTCTTTCAACTAAGTGGTGGCCCTGATTCGGCTCTTTGCTGTCCGCTGAACCTTATAAACAAGGACTAACTATTCTATGCTTTGAGCGTGCAATGGTTTATTTTACTTTCCAAATCACAATGCATAGGAAAATCAGAACTTAGATTTATGCGCTATTTTAAATTGCCTATACATGAAAATATAAATAAATAAATAAATAAATAAATAAATAAATAAATAAATAAGCACAGTCTGATGATTGTAAACCGAGAACTATATTTCTCTGCATAACTTCCATACACAAAAGATTTTGTTCGGCTTCTTTTCGGTCCTCGTGAAACTACGAAAATATTGTTTCTAAATGCAAATGTAACAAATATTTCATTCCTATCTCATTTGTTTATTTAATTGGAAATTAGTCATCAGGGAGGAAAAAGGTTCCGGTGCTCACTTTGATTCTAATAGTTTTAGAAGGTGATTGCTTAAATCAATTACAATGTCTTTATCTTCCACACACAAAATGTTATAAATTGTTCCGTGTCCTGTTCAGAAAGTAGGCTATGTAATACTACTTCACATATAGAAACTATTTAGCGTCCAGATGTCATCGTCACATTAATCATTAGCGGTACGGATTGACCTTAGTAAGTTTGTATCATACACACACTTGTACATCATTATAGTACTTTATCGTTACTGTTTACATCAAACAAGGCAATATCCTCAGGAATTCTACAATAAATAAAAAAAAAGTTATTGTTTCAATTATTTAGAACTATGGTCTGTTTTCCTTAATTCAATTTAATTTAGGCGATATAAAATAAAGATAACCCCATACAAAGAAAAATTTTATCTTTTGGTAATTAATGTTTGTTTTTTTTACTCATAGTACTTTTATCATAAATAATTTCACTGCGATGACTAAAACATGAAAACATTCTATCTGTGAAATCTTTAGTTGTTTTTTGTTACTAAATTAATGCATTTCCCACTTAACTTATTGTTGTCCTTTTTACTTCATGCAGCATATACCATTGTTAATTTGACAAGACACAATATCGTGGTTTCTCCTGAGAAAATTACAATATTTGACCATCGTTCATACCGACAAATGTGTATATTTATGTATTTGCTGTAACTTCATAAACTGGGTGGTCTGATGTGATTGAATTTGATGTGCGTAGATAATGATTTTATGTCTTTTTTAATGTAGGTGTACCCCCGTGTGTTTTGAAGTTTAATGTGAGTCAAATATATGACTGGTTAGATTTTTCTTCTGAGCTACTGTATAGGTTTGTAACAGATGAGGATGATAATTTTTTAGTGTCACGAAAATCCTATTTAGCGAGGACAATCCCTTAAGGTCATTTTATTTGAAAATCAGTAATAGGCTTTACATGTACGAATTTCGTACATTTAACAAGAGTTTTGATCTCAGTCAAAGTATTGATCTCATTATACATGTGTAGAAATATTTTCTTTCTTTCTGTTTGACCAATGAAACATTTTATTTCATTTTGTTAAAGGAAACATTTAGTATTTTTGGTGGTAAAGTAAAAAAAAAAAAAGACTATCACCATTTATAATGTGTTTTTTCCCGTGAAATTATTTTGAATAATTATATACCCATGATGTTTTTAGAAACTCGTATTTGTGTCTTCAAGAGCACGTTTTTCAGTGTAATTGTTATATTATGAACATAATTATTCCTCTTTATTGTCTTTAGTAATTAAATCGTTTTTCGACTATTTTAAAATAGTTTAGTGGTTTTATTTTAACTTATAAATGTTTAAATAAGTGTTCCAAGAAGATTTTAAAAAATCAAATCTATCCAGTTTATTTAAGTGTGGCTTGCATCTTGAAAATTACATGATTTTTTTAATTAAGTATGGAGTGTGTGTGTGTTTTTGTGTGTGTTTATATGTTTGTGCGTTCGTGCGTGGTGCTGAGGTTTGGGTGTGTGCATACGTGCGTGCGGGTGTAGGTTTTGTGTAGGTATGTATGTTTATATATATGTATATAGGTATGTATATATATATATATATATATATATATAGAGAGAGAGAGAGAGAGAGAGAGAGAGAGAGAGAGAGAGAGAGAGAGAGAGAGAGAGAGAGAGAGAGAGAGAAGAGAGTGAGAAAGAGAGAGAAAGAGTGTGCATGTGTGTATATATATATATATATATATATATATATATATATATATATATAGAGAGAGAGAGAGAGAGAGAGAGAGAGAGAGAGAGAGAGAGAGAGAGAGAGAGAGAAGGAGAAAGAGAGAGAGAAAGAGAGAGAGAAAGAGTGTGCGTGTGTGTATATATAAAAAAAAAAAAATATATATATATATATATATATATATATATATATATAGAGAGAGAGAGAGAGAGAGAGAGAGAGAGAGAGAGAGAGTGAGAAAGAGAGTGAGAAAGAGAGAGAAAGAGTGTGCGTGTGTATGTGTGTTTGTGTGTGGGTTATGAATCCTGTATACTGCGCACAATGAAAGTAACCTTACCATTAATTAATTAACTATGTCAATTGTGTACATATTTCATTCTCTAAATGTGTTTAAGCACAACATTTTTCCTTTGTTGCGAGAATGCAATGGAAAAATTGCAAAAATTGTTATTATTCACGCTTTAAATGAGAGTTGAATTAAAAGACGATGTATGATGCTGGTTCAATAAATCAGTCAATGGTTCGCTTTCCTAACTTTACCATCCCCAGTACTCCCAAAACCATCACCCCTGAATCCCCTCACATTATATATAGTGTGTGCGTTTGTGTGTGTGTACCCCCGTTGGGGTGCCGGGGGTTTCAGTATAAATAGTATCCCCACTTTCTGGAAATTTAGTGCTTTAAATTCCCACTGTCGCTGTCTTTCTCATTTGCTCTTTCTCATTCCTGCTCTTTTCTATCCATCTGCTATACTATCGTCTTCTTCCCTAGACCAGTCTCCTACCTTTTTTCTTGAAAACTCTTCCGGGACAAGACTCCTTGTTTGTGTATGAGGTCTGTTGGATCAGCTTGGGAATATTGGACGCTTTCTGCCAGGTGGTCACTAGGGCTTCCTATGATGTTATTATTTAGCAATGTAGGCATTTTATATGTATGTGTTTTGTTGATAATTTATAATGATGTTTGTATTCTATTTCGTTTTTGTAAACGGGGATTCGATAAGTTGGGGTGAAGCCTCAGCCGTCCCCTGCGTGGGATGTCTTTATTGTAAAGTGACTGGCTGGTGGAGAGCTTTCGGTTTTACCACTAGGGTTTTTTCAGCAGATCTTTTATGCGGATCGGGGATTGTCCGGTCCTGATTTGGCTCGGAAGAGTCCGCTGGACCTAAAGCAATAATAATGTAATGTAATGTAATGTAATGTAATGTAATGTAATGTAATGTAATGTAATTGTGTGTGTGTGGGTGTGTGTGTGGGTGTGTGTTTGTGTGTGTGTGTGTGTGTGTGTGTGTGTGTGTGTTTGATGGGAAAAGGAGGAGGGACAGGGAAATATAGAGTTTATTAATGAGCGTGTGGGGTAGTGGGTATATAAAATCCTTGTTACCAAAGTCGATACAATATTTATGTAACTGAAATTTGTGATACCTCTGTAATAAAGGGAATTTTGTGAGACCATTACTAAATGCACCCGTGCAAGATAAATGAAAGATTTCCTTTGTCCAAGGGAAGCAACTGATCCCAACTCGTTTTAGCGAATCGTATGATTCTCTCCCTTGTTCCTTATTAAGTTTTTTCCTTCCCCCACCCCCCTCCCCCTTCATCCCCCACCTCACCCCCACCTCACCCTCCACATCTTCTGTTCTCATCCTTGTTCCAAATGACATCTGATTTGCTTTCATTGCTTTCGTTTGAAATTAAGGACAGTTGCTGTTTCACGACCAAGATAATTTAAATTAATTAAAATATGTTTGATTCTCCAAATTTAGTTGGTTTATGAATTAATTGATTCTTCAGGTGTATCATTTTGATGACCGCATGTTATAACAAGCCTAAAATTGTAATTTAAAACTTTCCATTTCAATTAAATAAGTGCTGAATTTTTTTTATATGTTGCTAAAATAAAACGGCTTTGAAGTTTATCAAGTGCTCTGTGATATCCTGTTCATGTAAAGTATTCTTAACTCCAGATGAAGAAGTTGGAATAAAGAGTTTGAAGTATCCATTACAAGTTTGTACGAAAGAGCAGCAACAATCAAATGTGTGTATTTCAATACGTTTTCTCTTTTGTCGTATTCTTATGTTTTCGCTTCTTCCACTTTGGTTGGCAAAAGAGAAGAACAACACACACACACACACACGTACGCACACACGCACACACACACACGAATACGCACGCGCGCTCTTGCAAACACGAATACACACAGGCGCACACACACAAACACGCACACACATATGCACACATACTCTCGCTTCACACAACACAACTTTATTGTCTGAAAAAAAAAAAAAAAAAAAAAAAACAATACCCACACACCCACAGAAATTTGCCTTTGGTCTTCTTGATCCCCATCCTGTCTGCAAGACTTGCGTAATTAAAGACTTTTGATTCATCTCATTGGGGCTGTCAGCTAACATATAAGCACATTGGCGCGGAGGACGACTACAGCGACTGTGCTGGATAATTCATGACTATACAACGACGACACCAAAACGACAGCGGACGTGCGAAATCTAATCTGCGGTAGACGTCACCTCTCGACACTTAGGGACTGCCAGCAAATTGGAATGTCGATTTTTCTTCTCGTTCGTCTAGGCTAAATTTGTTCCAGGAAAGGAGCGAGAGCCCCCCCGAGACAGGCATACGACGAGCGATGAAGGCATACAGAATCATTGATCCTTGGCTTGATAGGCTGCTAGTGTGTGGGTCAGCAGTACAGTCTTCGATACCCAGTATAATGGGTGAAGGGTTAGAAGAATGAAAAATTGACGATGTGCTAAAGAAGGGTCTTTCATTGGATAGTTCCTTGGGCTGTAACACGCTGACATGAAATTATGTGATGATGTAGAGAGTTGACAACATACCATCTCCTCATAGAAGATTTCTCATTGTCTTAATCCCAACATTATCATCAAGCACGTACGGAACAGTGCTGCACACATAGGAATTGAGCTGGTGTGGCCTATGCCCCAACATCAGACTATGACGATTTCTATGAACATCTGCAAGCTGTCCTTGACCAAGTGAAGTGCCGAGGAAGGACATAGAGTGCAAGGCGACAGGAATGCCAAGGTTGGCCAAGGTGGGTACCACAACTGGGGAGACACATGAGGTGGACCTCACTGTAACAACAAAACATATGACAAAGGTCTTGGAGTTTGCCAGATACAAAAATCTGATACTGCCAAACATGCTTGGTCCCCACAAAAAAATCCAGACGATGGACATGGGACAGTCCCATCGGGGAGCATCACAACCAGATTGACTACATCATGGTCAAGAAACGCTTCAGATCTAGCGTCACCATTGGCAGGGCACGCTGTTTTCCAGGATCAGACATTGGAAGTGACCACGATCTTGTGATGATGTCTTTCCGGCTCCACTTGAAGAGAGTATACAAAGCAAAGTGCACCAGACTGAGGTTCGACCTGAACAAACTGCAAGACCCAGAGGTGGCAAAAACATTCCAAGCCACAATTGGAGGGAAATTTGCATCACTGCTCGTTTTGAGAGCTGGTGAAGTAGATGTCAACACCATGACCACCACCTTGAACTCAGCTGTGACAGATGCCGCCACTGATATTCTTGGCAAGCACCGCCCAAAGAAGAAACCGTGGATCACACCTGAACTTTTGGACCTGTGTGACAAACAAACAGAAATGAAAACGAAAAAGAACATCTCACAATGGGTTGATGCCCACCGAAAAATCAACAGTGACATGCGAAAAGGCATGCGCACAACAAAGGAGAACTTGATACAAGATTAATGCCAGGAAATAGAGAACAATCTGAACAGAACAACAGCAAGAAAGCCTACCAGTCTGTGAAGCGGCTGACAGGTGTTCAACAGCCCAAGATCTCCACGATCCAAACAAGTCTGGCATGTGCCTAACAGAAGAACAAGAAGTCTTGGATAGATGGACAGAGTACTGCTCTGACCTTTACAACCACAAACCAACCGGAGACCCATCAATTCTAGCATGTCCCCAGAACAGAGAAGACGAAGAAGCTGAACAAATCATAGCTGAAGAACAAGCTGGATTCAAGGCAGGGCGAAGTACCACCGAGCAGATTTTCAATTCCGGAATTATCTGCGAGAAATGCCTACAGCAACATCTGTATCATGTGTTTGTAGACTTCAAGGAAGTGTTTGACCGAGTCTTGCATGCAACTCTGTGGGCAACCATGAGAGTGTACAACATCAGCCCTAACATTATTGAAGTCATCAAAAGCTTGTATGATAAGGCTACCAGTGCAGTCCTCCACAACAGCGCCATCGGGAACTGGTTCAGAGCAACAATCGGCGTGCGTACTCTCTCCAACACTCCTCAGGATCTTCCTGGAGCGCATCATGTGAGATGCCCTTGCAGATGACGAAGGCACATGCAGCATAAGGTGTAGCTCTCTAACCTTTGTTTTGCGGATAGCGCAAACAACTGCTGCCATGACAAGGACAACTCGACCGGAATGTGTGTACTTTATTAGAATAGTGTGTGCAATATGGATTAGGTGTTACTATTCGATTCTTTGGGATTGCTACCTTGTTTTGTGTTAATGTAAAAATTCATATCTTGAATCATTTATTGTTGAGAGAGACATTAAAGTGAAACCAGGGCATGAATATCTGCGCTGTTTTAAAAGAAGGTAAAGCTTTTTTTTTCTTTTTACGTACATATTGTATATTTACCATCTGTAGAGAACGGGATTTTCCAGGTAGTTTTAATTAAATTAATTTATGTATTTTGATTGGCTAAAATTCTTGAGCCAATGAGAGAAGGAATAGTTCGAAATAGGGGCAAAGTTACTCAGTCGAATTGTTTGTGTCAGACTGTGCGGTCGTGTATGTGGTAGGCCAGGAAAAAGGAAAAAAAAGATTTAAAAAAGAAAGAAAAGGAAAGAGGTAGAAAGCATTGAAACCCATCACGGTGAATTGGTTTGTGGCCTTTCTCTCTGAAAGAAGAAATAATAGTGTGCTGTAAAGATTACAGCTGCCTACCTGGGGGGCGGGCGTGTGTCCATACGCCTGGACATGGCAGTGACCCGTACAACCGGGATAAAGCGATCCAAAGAGACATCGGAGAGGGTCAGCCGTACCCCTTTGCCTGACCACAGACTACGATTTCAAGGTCGGGTGGACTGGGGCTAGAGAGCGCTCCTCCACCCGTCGAAGACAGCATTTTTGCTTACAGCTCTGGCCGCAAGGTTTCTGGCATCTTGTCGCCAGCTTGTGTGAAACACTGCCTCTCAAGTCGAATAAGGTACTGCTATTTTGATTATTTGTGTTGGCCCGGACAAGTAATTGCCGGGCTTCGTTTATCCATCGCGAGCATTCAGGCTCTATTTCTTCAAGCTTGTGTGAAGCTGGTGTTGAGTGAGACATGTGTTATGGTTAGCTATGTTAGAATCTATGTATGAAAGAATTGGAGTGAAAGATTGATAAGAATTATTGTTGTTTATTTATATAAACTTTGAGAACGTGGAACGGATATCTTGTGTTGGTGTTTGCCTGTATCGGAGAGAGTCCGTACGTTTGTGGGTGTGATAGTAAACAGAGAACTTGCACGCACCCTTATTTCTGATTTAGAAGTCAATTATATATTGCATTCATTCAGATAGTATAAACAGGCACTTACACTAAAATATCCATCCGTTACACCATCCCTGAACCAACTGTGTCTGGTGGTTATATTATTAGTATTGTTTTTCCTCCACTCAGACCGTCAATTTTATCGCATTCAATTATTTTGCCGTAGCATACACCATGAGCCAAAATGTTGCAATGATTTTCTTACTTTAGTATATTTTTTCGATTTCAGAACCCGGCTATAACGCGCGAAGTACACACATCGGTCAACAAGGAGCAGCGATGAGCAGCCCACTCGATGGCAACACGTTCCCCTATTATCTACCAAGAAAATATAAAGGTACGTTCTATATCACGCAGCCCCACATCGTCTAAGAGCCTGATCATCGCTGCTGATTCCGTTTTATCGCTGTTAAAATGAGTCCGAATCAATAATGAGCATGCAAAAACGTTTAAAATGTCTAATGAACGCTAACAGATGAGTACTTGCTCATATATTTACACATTTTTCTTGTGTGTCTGTTATTTGCAAAGTTTGATTCTAAACGTCGTATCCGAGCGGCCTAGTAAAAGAGCATCTGCTCTATGAATTCCCTTGTTATCGAGAACATCACTGGCGTGCGCAGGCGCAGTTAGTTTGCGACAACTGTACAATATAGACGCTCAGGCACTCAATTTCACACACGTTAAGTAGATCATGCAACACAGCGCATATAATTATGTCCACCCAGTCAACAAATACACACGATGCACTTAAGTCTTTCAGGACTGATTGCCGCCAAAATACGGCGACGGTCAGAAAGAAGCGGCAAAGTGTTTTGTATGCATAATCGGAAAGGTAAATGTAGATCAATAAACTTATTTAGGATCGTACTACCTACCGTACCGGTTTTAAAAACTGTCTTTATATTTCTTTTTTAAAATACACTCAACGCGCTATCAGTAAGACGTTTATTTTGGCCCTAAGGATATGAATAAACTAAGACGCGATATGTTTAGATGGATTTTAAACAATTTTCCAGCGCCACGGCTTTATCACTGACATCGTTTTACTCACATGACATATGGCGCTCACGCCCTGAACAACAATCATTGTGAACACGCCTTTTAACATGTTTACCTGTTGTAGACTACTCTACTCTACTCTACTCTACTCTACTCATGCATATTCTACCTTCTGTGCATTTAGGAATTCCATGCGTGCAGGCGCATTACCTTGATTATAGCTTATTTTTATATACGGCCTACAAATCAATTGCTGCACAGGCCCATGGATGTAGTATTCATTGTCGAACGCCACACACACAAACACAAACACACACACGCACAAAGAGAGAGAAAGCCTAGAGAGAGAGACAGACAGACAGAAAGTGCGGGGTGTATGGGGGAGGGGAGGAGGAAGAGGGGAGGCAGGAGAGGGTTGGCGGGAGAGGGTCGTGTGGTGATTGGGTGATAGGCGTGACTTGGTATTTAATAACGCTGAAGACCTATTTTATTCAATAAACGTTAAAACAAACATTCAAGCAAACAAACAATATTCAAATTATATTCTTTGATTACTTTCTCGTTTCCTATATAACAACCTCTAAATAAAAACTGAACAAGACAAATTCGACCATTGAGAGACGGTTTTAAGAATTTCACATTATCATTCACTTACCAACGTAATTTAAGGAATGCTGATAATAATGATAAGACAATTAACTTTCCTTAACATGCAGATAAAAATTTGACAGTCTTTCATGAGGTGATCACAATAAAACATCTTTTATTACGTACTCATGACAGTAATTAAAGTGTCAGAAATCAGAAATATGAATTGAAGTGTTTTGTAACTTCTAAAAATATCTCCTTACCCTGAAAACCTTTAAATAATTACATTCCATAACAACATTAACCCCAATCACTTCAAAGCATACATTTAAAATAAGGTAACCTTCAGGAATGTGAAAATTACAGCACCATCAACCTCATCAGCCATCCCAGCAAGGTCCTCCGTAAAATAATACTCAACAGGTTGAAACCCCAAGCCGAACAAATCATAGCTGAAGAACAAGCAGGATTCAGGGCAGGGTGAAGTACCACTGAACAGATTTTAAACCTCAGAATAATCTGCGAGAAATACCTACAGCACCAACAACATCTATATCATGTGTTCGTAGACTTCAAGAAAATCTGTGGGCAACCATCAACAACATCAGCCCTAAAATTATTGAAGTCATCAAAAGCCTGTATGACAAGGCTACAAGTGCAGTTCTCCACAACAGCGCCATCGGAAACTGGTTCAGAACAACAATCGGTGTGCGTCAGGGATGTCTACTCTGTCCAACACTCTTCAACATCTTCATAGAGCGCATCACGTCAGCAATCTTTTTGCAGATGGCATTAATGGATTGGCTGGAGAGGAACAAGAATTTGAACAGCTGGTACAGAGGCTTGACACCTCCTCCAGAGCCTATGGAATGGAAATAAGTGCATAGAAGACCAAAATGATGACCAACAACACCAATGGCATCAACACTGACATCAAAGTCCAAGGCCAATCCCTCAACACAGTGCATAGCTTCAAATTTTTAGGAGCCATTGTATCAGACAGTGGGTCCCCACAGGAAGTCCTCTCCAGGATCTCGCAAGCAACTGCTGCCCTTGCGAGGTTGAAGCCAATTTGGAAAGACAGGACCATCAGTCTACATTCCGAGGTAAGACTGATGCGCTCCCTTGTCATCTCCATCTTCCTATACGCTTGCGAAACATGGACCCTCACAGCAGATCTCCAACGAAGAATACAAAGCATGGAGATGAGATGCTACATAAGACTTCTGGGTATTTCCTATACCCAGCACATCACCAACGACGAAGTCCGACAGACCATCACACAAGCCATTGGTCAACACGATGACCTGCTCACAGTGGTGAAAAAACGGAAACTCACATGGTATGGCCACGTCACCAGATCATCAGGTCTTGCAAAGACCATCCTGCAAGGAGGTAGAAGAAGAGGGAGACCGAAAAAGAGGTGGGAGGACAACATTCGAGAATGGACTGGTTTGACACTGAGTGAAACCTCAAGGTTGCTGAGAACAGGGAGTACGTTAGTTAAACAATCATCTTTGGTGCCCCTACGACCTCCGAGTTACGGGTTAGGATAGGATAGGATAGGATAGGATAGGATAGGATAGGATAGGATAGGATAGGATACATTCAGTGAGTCATTGAGGCGCAATGCCCTTAATATTATTACATCGCGCAATCATTTATATTGGTTTCCTTGGGATGGTTTTATATGAGCTCATTGCAGATTGTGGTCATGTTTGGACTGTATTTTAGCATCCACGAGGTGCGGCGAATACGCTTTGATTGGATATCTCATGTCCAATCTCTCTCTCTCTCTCTCTCTCTCTCTCTCTCTCTCTCTCTCTCTCTCTCTCTCTCTCTCTCTCTCTCTCTCTCTCTCTCTTTCTCTCTATGTTACACATTTGTTGTCTATTGTTCACTTAAGTGACTTAGACATTGATTCTATTAATTCCAATCATTTTCTTATGTAGCCTACACCACACAATGTTTTCTGAGCTCTATGTTCCAACGGGCTTTGTGTACCCCTAAAACTTAAACTCAGTATTTAATGAGCACTGGCTGATCAGCTTTAGAAGGAATCAGATTTTATTTGTCTCTGAATTAATTTGAAAATGAGTTTGATTCCGTCTGCAGAAAATTGAACACATGACACTGCAGTTGTTCCTAAAGCATCCACGCAACACACACACACACACACACACACACACACACACACACACACACACAAAGAGAGATACACACACACCCGCACCCACATTTATCATACACTTCGGATCTCCGGATGTGCTAAGTGAGAGAGAGAGAGAGAGAGAGAGAGAGAGAGAGAGAGAGAGAGAGAGAGAGAGAGAGAGAGAGTAAAAGAGAGAGAGAAATAGAGAGAGAGAGAGAGAAATAATGGCTAAATAAGGATTATCAATTAAAAACACTAAATATGGAAAATCAATTAAATCACTAAACGGTGAGATGTAACTGGAGAAATCTTGTTTGCCGCTTCAAAACTTCCCGAAGATGTAATAAGTGATTGTGCATTGGAATGTACAATTATTTATGGCGAAGTAGTTTTTAAACCCGGATCTTTGAGGTCACTCGAGTCAGTCGCCAAGAGACAGAGCAAGACGAGACACAGGTTTGACAACAGATGTTTATGTTTTCTTTACACATAAACAATTGTATATAATTTGGTTTATACTTTACAACAGTTGATTTTATTTTCTTAATACAGAAACAATGGTTTCTAACAGTGGATTGTACATGACAACAGTTGATCTTATTTTTCTAACTTAGACAAAGTTGATCACACAAGTTTGTCGTCTTTGCCAAAATTTAAGCTTATTTTCTTCTTGTAGTTGATTCGATCTGCTCCTCAGATCACTCCTTCTTGTGAGACGCTTGTGCTGTATTTATTATTATTATTATTATTATTATTATTATTATTATTATTATTATTATTATTATTATTATTATTATTATTATTATTATTATTATTATTATTATTTATTATTATTATTATTATTATTATTATTATTATTATTATTATTATTATTATTATTATTTGAGAACCGCAAATCTTCTGTTCTTCTTGTAACAATTAATTATAATTATTTGACGACAACTGGTGTTTATTTCTTCTTGCAATAACACACTAAATCATGATTCTTTGACACAGTTGATTTTTGTTTTAACGTAGACGATGCATTTGATCAGAAGTGCTTAAGATAGACAAAGTGGGTCGTCAAAATTAAATGTACAGCCGGACTCGCGTACAACAAACACGATTTTAGCGAACAACGTTTTTACTGAAGCCAATCCCCTGCCAGAGTTGCTCTTATTTCTTACTTAGAACTTTCTGGATATAACGAATACACTTAGCCTACAACATAGTTTTCCTTACATCGAATGTATTTTATTATCCCATACACAGGTTGTAACAAATCAAAGTACCAAAACATCACAAATGAAGTAAGTTTGTGCAAATGATGTAAAAACACGCATTTCTTGTTTGTTTTGCAGATATTTTTAGGCCATTCAGGTGTCTGTAGAATAATGCACATGCTTTATGGGCATGTGTTTTCTTATGTTGTGGAAAACATGTTAGCAAAAACACACAATAATTCAACTAAGTCTGATAGAGAACTTGAAATAATATCATACATGGAAGCACTTCAACTCAAGAAAACAAGCTGATATAGCCAAGGAAGTTACAATTCTACTGTCAACGCTAAGCACCTTCTTAAAACTGGAGATGGAGGAGGAGGGAAAGAGGGGGAGTGGGAAAGGGGATTCAAGTGGATACGCGCAAGCACCAATTCCTTTCCCACTCCATAGGTTAAATAGACAAATGTTCAACCAAAGACCCAGCTAGAGATACTGTTTGCCTTGTTTTAACGTGTGTTTTACTCGAAACATACAGGAGTGTATCATCCAAGTTCTACGCCACTGTACTTTGACGACGAGTGTGGATCTTCATAGAAGCCTGCAAAGATTTTTGGGGTAGCGATGGCCAACTCTGTGTTTGTTTTCAAGCTTTGCCTGGCGGCTCTCACCGCCCTGGCAGTGCTTCATGTCACCAACGCCAACACTTTGGATATCCAAGCAGAATACCTTATGGGTATGAGACGTGTTTCTCGTTTTTTATTCTTGTTTTTAATTTTTAATTTAAAAACAACAATAATAGTGCAAACTGGGCGGATACACTGATTTGCTTTTCATAATGTAAAGTTATTAAGCTTCAAACTTTTTAGTGCATATCCTTTTACACTTCACAGTGAGTGTTGTATCGCAGGAAAAGAAAAATAATAGAACTCTCCCCCCACCCTCCCCTTTTCAAAGTAGTTTTTTTTAAATATATATTCATTTGTTTATATGGCCTCTGGATAACATCAAGATTGTTTCATGTTTCTAAATATAGCAGCGCAAAGACCTGTTTATTCTGTATACAGCATAGCATAGTCGTTAGCGTACTTACAATGGGAAAAAAGACCGACAATGCAAAGTTTAGTGGTCGGTTTGACCAAGGAGTGACCACTCAATCAATCATCTTTTTGAGTCAACAATTCAAATTCCCAGGTAAATTCATTGTCACGAAAAAGTAATCAGAAAT
Organism: Oncomelania hupensis; assembly: GCA_036898135.1. Taxonomy (NCBI): domain Eukaryota; kingdom Metazoa; phylum Mollusca; class Gastropoda; order Littorinimorpha; family Pomatiopsidae; genus Oncomelania; species Oncomelania hupensis. The sequence continues at coordinate 78,881,378 of CM072512.1, read as the reverse complement.
AAGCTAATCGTTGAAACGTGGTACTTGTGAAAAAAGACGTTATTACAGGACATCATTTAAAAATGTAAGTAAACTGTAAAATAATTTGGCACTAGCGGATAGGATGCGCAGTCCTTTGGCGGCTTGGAGTTGGGCCCTCATTTCGGCCAACGCATTAAGCACTTAACTCACGTAACGCTTTGAGCTTAAAGCATGCGCACTCATTATGAAAACAAGGATTGAACCTTGAAGTTCAATCCCGAAAGATACAAGACTCGTTCACTCCTGGTATTTGGACAGTGCCTTACAAACCTCTTTCTAAAAGCGTGTATAGGAAAACTCACTTTACCCTTACTTAACATTGACATGATTTTGCTGCAGGATATCCGTTGGCCAACTTGAGGCTGCGTTCAAATGCCGTGAACGCGAAGACGGTTTGGCTGAAAGATTTTGAGCACTCGGTGTCCTGGATGCTGTGCTCGGAAGTTCAATTAGACCTGCAGGTTCTGGCCATCCGCTACTCCATGGACGCTTGGGAGAAGACCATCGCCATCACGCTGGACAGCGCAGATGTTGGTTTATACATTTAGTACTTTTGTTTGCATTATAAGAATCAGCGTTTCCTGTATCAAATATGTGATACTATATGTGATAATATAGATAATGTACACAATAATACTCCTTACCTCATCATTATGATGAGAGGTGAGAAAAGAATTCATAAACAGGAACCGGTGCACAAAACACTACCACACGTCATTACGTTATCAAAAACAGAGAAAGAATGACAAATTAGTGAACTCGAGATTCAAACCTGCATCCAATGCGCAAACTCGAAGCGCGTGATAAAGAATAATTATTATAATAAACAAATTTTAAAAAGGGAAATATATAAACATAACTATCGATTTATCATACATGTTTATTTCCCATGCAAACATAATAAAAACCAATCATTCATACTATCATTTATAACAATCATTTTTCGTTGTCTTCTTACATAAATTCATACACACATACTTTCCTATCTTATTCTATCCTATTCTATCCTATCCTATCCCGTACTTCGAAAATCGTTCGGGCACCACAGATGATCGTTTAACCAGCGTACTCCTTCTTTCTCTGTCCTTAGCAATCCTTATGGCTTCGCTCAGTGTCAAGCCGGTCCATTCTCGAATGTTGTCCTTCCACCTCTTTTTCTATCTCTGTCTTCTTCTGTCTCCTTGCACCGTGCCTTGCAGGACGATCTTTGCAAGGCCTGTAGTGAGGTGCTCTCGTGACGTATCCATACCATCGGAGTTTCCCTGAAGAAACACACATACGGTGAAGAAACACACATTCATACATATACATTAAAAACAGACTCTGCAAAAGTCTCCTCTCTGAAAATCCTTACCGGGAAGAGAGGGGACTATAAACTGATTAAATAAATAAACAGACTCTGCAACATTGACTTTTGTGCACATTCGGAATAATGTCTGGTCTTTGAACAAATAAAATATGGTGTCTCGTGTGCAGTCTGTGAATTTCAGAAAAAAAAAGTGTTGCCTCTGTTACAAGCCTGTAGATCTTATGTCAACGCTGGTTTGTTAAGATTTCTTTTAAAATATTAGACAAGGCAAAAAAGTATTGCGATTCCAAGTACTTAGCCATTTACTCTTAATGTTGATTTTTTTTCTATGCATTTTCATCCCACCACGCGTTCCAGATGGGATATTGTTTTTTTGTTTTTTATCGTTTGCCGTCGGTGCGTACTTTTATCCCGCCGTTCACTTCTTTTAAACTGAGGCTTTAGTTGAACGGATTTTCACCAAGGACATCCTACACTGCCGCAGAGCATATACATTCACGGTCATTTCCACACGTTTAGTAGGTCATGCAATACAGGCCTAAATTAGTCTACAGCTAACTAGTCCACGACGACGCAAAATACATTTCGGGTGTTTCCGAAGTAGTTTCCGTCTAAAGTGCGGCGACGGCTAAAAAAAGCTTCAACCTTAATATCCGTTTTTAAAACTAAATGAATTGGCTAATTGGAAAAAAGAATTGACTCAATAAATCGGACTACTAAACTCTTAAAATCATGCAATCTAGGGTAAAAGCTTTTTTTTTAAAATTAAATAAAATCAGTCTCACTTTCAATGTTAATGTTTGTATGTTCAGATAGGAACGTTCAATGCTGAGAACAGCAGTGATGAGGGGTTCAACTGGAACACCTTCGTCAACACGTCCACGCCTTTGACCTCCCGACAGGTGGTGGCCCCTGGATTACACGTTCTCAGCCTCACCATCAAGGCTCTGTCCTGGGAACGGGACGTTTACGGCTTGGAGATTGACCAGATCACCGTTGATTTCCGCCAAAACGTCACCATGCAGCACCTCCTCTGCAGCAAGTGAACCAATACTGTGGACTGCCATTATGAGCAAAGGAATGATACAATAAATAATTAAATAAATATACAGGCAGACAGACGGACAGACAGAGAGACAGATAGATAGACAGACATATAAATAGATAGATAGGCAGACATATAAATAGATAGACAGACATATAAATAGACAGACAGATAGATAGATAGATAGATAGATAGATAGATAGATAGATAGATAGATAGATAGATAGATAGATAGATAGATAGATAGATAGATAGATAGATAGATACTGTAGATAGAAACATACATACATACATACATACATACATACAGAGGTACATAGGTAGATAAATAGGTAGATAGATAAATTAATTTTGTTTTTCATTTAAAAAAAAGAAAAAGAAGAAAACATTGCTTTTCTTTTAGGTTCATTTGCTATAGTTAATTAATTAATTAATTAAGAAAGAAGTACTCACACGCTTAAAATCAAATACAATATAGCATTTGGAGCTTATTGCACAAAATAACTTCAGAATATTTATTTATTTATTTAGTAATTATGTTTGATTGTATTATTGCATTTATTAAATAAATCTGTTGTGGGTTAATGCCTTTAAAAAACATTATTACCATTATTAACATATTATTTCTTTATCTATATATTGCAAGATTGGGTAATATAACAACAAGTAACATAATATTTCTGTCAAAGTCGTTCTTGTACTTGAAATTTCTTATTATAATAATAATAATAATAATAATAATAATAATAATAATAATAATAATAATAATAATAATAATAATAATAATAATAATAATTATTATTATTATTATTATTATTGTTTCTACTATCGCTCAAGGGCAGCTGTCATGCTTATATCTTTTGTTTTTTGTTTTGTTTTGTCCGTTAATTATATGGTCTATTTTCAGCCACAAATGTAAGAGGCATTACATTTTTGGCCTTAATATAACATTTCTGATTTGCGTACGATCTTACCAGCGCTGGCATGATCCTGAAAAAGTAGAATGCAAAACTACATGAACAACAACAGAGAAATCATTATTTGGGCTGTGGAAACACCTGTTCTGTGAAGGGGGTCTTGGCATACCCGTGACAATATACCTTTACTTAAACCGTCAACAAAATTATCTTGAGTAAAATGCTCAAAATAAACCGGCTGTTTATCCAAAGTGTCATCATTGTGAAAATAGTTAGGTCTAATATTTATTAATTATACCCTAAATTAACCGGTGTTATGCAATAAATAGAAGTTGTCTTTATTATTAGAGAGCTAGGCTACACTTACGATCCTTGAATCGGTACTGTAGAACTAAAATGGGTCTAGTTAAGAGACTTCTTTTTAAATTCCAACAATGGCTTCCAATGGCCTCATTTTGATTGCAAATAATGAGCCAAGAATCAATAAATCTGGCGACCCCTTTATCTCAATGTCGTGTTTGCTTATCTTTGTAAAATGCTATTTCTTTTTCTTCTGGTACTTTTTTTTCTTCTACTACTACTACTCCTCCTCTTCCTTCTCCTCCTCTTCCTCTTCCTCCTCCTCCTCCTCTTTCTTCTTCTCTTTTTTAAATGTAGTTCTTCAAATATAAATGTGTAGCAGCAGCAGTAGTGGTGGTGGTAGTAGTAGTAGTAGTAGTAGTAGTAGTAGTAGTAGTAGTAGTTGCAACAACAGCAACAGCAGTAATTGAAACGCAGAACGGTCAGTCCTGCAAAGTGAAATCAGTAAAAGTATGTTATACATATACAGTAACTAGCAAATTACCCAGTGTGTTGTTTTGGATGAGAGGTCTAGTCGGTGCACAGATGCATTCGATCTCACGACTCACGATCTTTACAGATCCTTATGTTTCAATCCTAGGCTGGTGAGTGCCAGATACACTAACATCACCAGCTAGTTCTTCCTTCTATTGCCCCGTCCCTTCCAAACCTTAACCCCTCTTGCGTTGAGAAGGCAACCCGAGCTGCGCGCGTCCACATAGGCGACAAAGACAATCAAAAACGGACATCGGATCCAAACATCGCATAATAATAACGTGAATAATTATAGCGTAGTTTCCTGCTCAGTGCTCAAGCTCACTGCGCTGAACTGTGCCGTTCTTTTTCCAGCTTATACGCTTACTGTTACTCATCTGGGATTCAGATTTGCGCACCTGCCGCCTATGTCTGACGTTGAAGATGATTCGAGATGTTCCAAAACTGTTGCCGCAGTGTATGTCAAAGGCTACAATAATTTCAGTCATTGCTGAACACTGCTCCTTAGTGCGTTTGACCGAGTCTGGCATGCAGCTCTGTGGGCAACCATGAGAGTGTACAGCATCAGCCCTAAAATTATTGAAGTCATCAAAAGCCTGCATGACAAGGCTACCAGTGCAGTCCTCCACAACAGCGCCATAGGAAACTGGTTCAGAACAACAATCGGTGTGCGTAAGGGATGCCTACTCTCTCCAACACTCTTCAACATCTCCCTAGAGCGCATCATGTCAGATGCCCTTGCAGATCACGAAGGCACAGTCAGCATAGGAGGAAAGAGCAATCTCCAACCTTCGTTTTGCGGATGACATTGATGGATTGGCTGGAGAGGAACAAGAACTTGAACAGCTGATACAGAGGCTTGACACCACCTCCAGAGCCTATGGAATGGAAATTAGTGCAGAGAAGATCAACAGGATGACCAACAACACCAATGGCATCAACACGGACATCAAAGTCCAAGGCCAATCCCTCAACACAGTGCATAGCTTCAAATATTTAGGAGCCATTGTATCAGACAAGTCCTCTCCAGGATCGCACAAACTGCTGCCCTATCGAGGTTGAAGCCAATTTGGAAAGACAAGACCATCAGTCTACATTCCAAGGTAAGGTTGCTGCGCTCCCTTGTCATCTCCATCTTCCTATATGCTTGCGAAACATGGACCCTCACAGTAGATCTCCAACGAAGAATAAAAAGCATGGAGATGAGGTGGGCATTCCGACAGACCATCACACAAGCCATTGGACACCACGATAACCTGCTCACAGTGGTAAAAAAAACGAAAACTCCGATGGTATGGCCACGTCACCAGATCATGAGGTCTTGCAAAGACCATCCTGCAAGGCACAGTGCAAGGAGGTAGAAGAAGAGGGAGACCGGAAAAGAGGTGGGAGGACAACATTCGAGAATGGACTGGTTTGACACTGAGCGAAACAACCAGGATTGCTGAGGACAGGGAAAGATGGAGTACGCTAGTTAAACGATCATCTGTGGTGCCCCTACGACCTCCGAGTTACGGGATAGGATAGGATAGGCTACTTAGTGCAATTATTCCATCCGTTTCCAAAATCGAGGCTGCAGAGAAATTTCTAGGAAAATCACACAAAATGTTAAATGTTTTTATACAAATATATATTTAACACACACACCCACACACCCACACACACAACACGCATGCATGTGTCACGATAGACTAGTTTGAACCCAGCACTAAGGCTTCACGCCTCAGATAGCTCATCCTGCTTTAGCCTTTGTAACTTAAAGTCGATGCCTAGCAGACGACAGAAGTTAAAGGTTTGGTTTAAGCATGTGTAGGCTAGATTCTCTCTAAGGTAGGCAGTGACTTCATCCAGCTGACCTATACCCAGAACCCCCCGTCAGTGGGCGCTCAGGTATCTCACGAGATTTCGCGGGCTTAAGCGGACCACAGGGTTAAGGAGTCAGTCTTTGTCTAACGCTCACACGAGAAGGAGGCACCCGTTGAAAGATCTCTCTCAGTAGACTACGCAGGTGACGGGTGAAAATCAATTCATCGCAGTATAGCCATCGCCTGACATTGTCAAGAAGACGAGCAGGCTTGTTGGTCCGATGCAGGAGATAGACCACTGAGAGTCAACCCTGACATTCGGCCTGCAGTGGAGCATCGAGCACTGAGCTCCGATAGCCCAATAGTCAACAAACAAGGAGGAGACACCATCACCACACCTCAATGGTTAAGTTAAGTGACACAGGAAACGTGCACACACACTGATCTAGAAGGACTGTGCGGTAGTCCACTCTCCGGGAAACGAACATTAGGCCAAACAGAGCAAATAGCCCACTGATGAAACAGTATCAAATATTGAGACAGTAGCAGCATAGCCCCATCAAAGCGCGAACCACTCGAAGTGAATTTGGACTGTTAAGGTAATCCTAGTATATTACGTTGTGAACATTTAGGTTAGTATAGTGTTTAGAAAATTATGTATAGAGTAGAGGAAATAAATAAATGTGTGATATTTACTGTTAACAAGTGGTTGGACTATCTATGTTTCATAGCCGTGCTAGTGTGTCAGTGAATCTTTTACCATTTTCTCCCTATCTTTATAACCCTATCCTACCACAGACTGGGCCAAACATATAAATGTATTAAGATTAGTCATAGGGTGATTTAACTAGCCGATCTCCGCAGACAATAAACGAGTGGGTAATAGCATTCCATTGTGCAGAGCCCAGCAACAATAGACCGTCACAGCATGCATGCACGCACGCTTGCACACACATGTACATACGCATACACTTACCAGTAATATTTAAAATAAACGTATTTCATATCTAGATAATAGACATTTAAAACCAAGCTGTTTGCGCTGTATTCATGTACCATTGTTCGGCGTCACACCTGTCCAAATAAATTACATCTTTGTGCATGCACTTTACACTCCCTACGTCGTCACAGTTATGCTGTGACTTAAGCAGTGATTACAATCTATCCACACACAAATCAAAGCCGTCAGCTTAGGGCAGCAGAATGCTTGCGTCATAGTTGAAGCTATTTTAGTTTTTATCAGTTTATTCTTCTTTGATCAAATATTGTAAAGGCCTAAATATCGATGCAGCAATCAAGGCCAAAGGAACACACACACACACACACACACACACACACGCACGCACGCACTTACACACACCTATTTAAAGCCTATCCTATCCCCTTCCCCTGTTAACCCCAATCCATGTGTTGGGGTAAAAGATAGAAAGAGGTAGAGAAGGGTAAAATGGGCACTATGTTGCAACACTGTTTCACTTAATATCTAGTGTCGTTTACCACTTAATATGTGCATTGACAATAATATATTTGAATCTGAACACAAAACAATCGCTCTCGTCTACCTGTCCACAATAATTATATAGGTTTTAGAGAAAAGCACCATTGCTGGTATGTAGACGTGGGTTCATTCCTGTATTCGTTAAACTCGGTTGCGCAGGTTGCATTTATTGGCCTTGAGCTAGCAGCTCTTTGATCGGGAATGCAACGATGTAATCATTCTTTGCTCGATATTTAGGTACAATGATGCAGCCGCCTCTCAATATATCCAAATGCCCATTGCCCCTATGGCGGGGGTTATTCCACACGGTGGCACCGGGTACACAACGGCCCAACTTAATTTGACTTCCCGTCCAAATGTTGGTCAATCTTGGTCGACCTAGCGGCAGTTGACATTGTGGACATCCATTCCGTGGCGCTCGCTACATACGGATCCAATTTAACTCGATTATCCTCTGCCCAACTGTCGTTCATTCTACACAGGAGAAATTGAAACACGGATAACCTAACCGTACAGGGACTTAATTTTCCGCTTTCATTAATTCAGTGGGATGCAAAATCCGAGTCAGAAGCATTAGAAACAATTAATCCCACTGAATGTTTTAATTTAAAACACACTACAGGCTGGTGCCGGTTGACAAGTTAACTTGCCTCCTTCAAACTCACATCCTCTTATCAAACATCCTACTTAGCAGTTCCGCTGCCTTCCTTAACCAAACATCCTTTTTAGCAGCTCAAACTGTTACAGATTTAATGTATTGTTTGCATGCATTTCGGGACTAAAACGCTCCTGATTAAAAAGACAGGTTTAATCGTAACGATGACACTTCATTTGGTTTTATGATAAGCACTAAGCCTAATTTGCTATTGTGATTTTGTTTTGATGTGTATAAAAGCAGAAATATATCGGTGACATCTGTCTGTTTGAATACTCGACAAATTTAAATACGACAGCAGTTTCTGTAATCGCATAGCAACCTAGTTTGTTTGCTGACTCCTCCGTCACTCTCATATCCCCCTCTCTCATCTTCACTCTGACTCCCCAACATGCACAAACATTACGCTCACTCGTTGACTGACGTGACCTCCAGTAAGTTTGGACTTTTCGCATCCACTTGTGGCACCGAGATACTCAAACAAAAACAAAACCTTTCTTAAATAGTAGCTAATTCTTATGGGATGGAAACAATTGCATGCATCGTACTTTTAGTCTTATGTGACATATTTATAATATAAGCTTCCTAGAGAGTAGACTCTTCAGTTTCTTTAGTGTGATTCTGACAACTTGATAGATAGACCACCTCCAAAAGCTACACCGTGAAAACCTTTCTAACATTATTTCTGCGATTGTTGGACTTCTGTTCGGCTTGCCTCAGGTAAGAACTATAATTACGTCAATGTTGTGACATTTATTGTTTGTTTTCATTTGTTTATTTCATTTTATTTGATTTTAATTTTACAGTACGCCTACTTTTATTTTTTAAAAATATTTTTTAAACCACCTTTAATGTTTTTTACGTGGAATAAACAGAACATGGCAAGTATTCAAATCATTACAATGATGAAATACAACTATGGATCAACAAATTAATGCTTGCTATTTTACTCTTCTTTGATAGAAGAGTATTCACAAAATCGCTGCAAAAATTATGACTTTTGGAAGAAGAACAAAATCTTACAAAATGGGTTGCCTTTTCAGTGAGGAAGTACAGATCGAGTGAAGTCGCATTCTTGCTCACATAGCCATAGATTTGAAAACAGTAAAAAGTAAAAATTACTGTGATAAATAACAAAACTGGAAAACCTGCGTAGCTTAGTGCTTGTTTGTCAGGTGCAGTCCGGAATGAATTTACAGTTTTATTTTATTTTTATTGTTCTTATCGGACGCTGACCCAATACAGGATCTAACTCAAGGCGCTCAAGGCTCCAAATTGATGCTTGATGCGTACCGTGTAATGTCATAGACAACTGAGCCATCCAGGTCATCCTCGCTACTCCCTACCCATTTTTGTTTCACACATATTTTGTAAACATTGTTTTTTTCCAGTGTCAATTGGTTTTTCAAGCCGAGCATGGCGAGGGCTTTGAATCAGACAAAATCCACAGCAGGTCCAACGCGGAAGGCTTCCACGCTGTTTGGCTGATCGTCCCAGACGAGTTCGTGCAATGGAATTTCTGCCTGCCCGATGCGGACCGAGTCATTGTGCAGGACGTGCGCTTCTCCATGGACGGATTCCAGAAGAATCTCGCCGTCTATGTGGACGACACTGAGGTGAGTTGCCACAGCGTTGAGGTGTACATAGCTCGTCTGGTGACAATAGATAGGACGTACGCCACAGAATGCTGAGCAAACGCTGTATGACTGGAGGTGAACGACTAAAGGCTAACGGAGAACAACCCTTTTGTTTTGCATACAATGGGTCCCATACCTATAAGCTATATAAAAAGTTATTTGGCGGGGCAGGCAGAAAGAATAAGGAAGCTTGAGATTTTTTGCAGAGCAGCAGCACATAATCATTTAGATTAGCAACGTTCAGATTACCACTCTGCGCAGAACACAACGTAATAGTTTTTGCACGTTATCACTGTGCCGTGTTGATAGTATTATGTATCGTTTTGTTATGTTACGGGTTACGTACTTCTTTTGGCACAGCCAGGAAATGTTTCGTTAAGCGAGTTTATCGACTTGGATGGGAAAGGTTAGTACTTGGGTACACCACTGAACGACATAACGAATTAAACAGCCACATACCCCACTCCACCCAGTTGTAAATGGGTACCTGACTGTTTAAAACCGTGACAGGTAAGGAAGCAAAAGGAGTGGGGATAGGCACCGCACCTCGTAAAACTGGCATTGTGGAAAGGGAGGTCTCAATCACCTCTTTCTCTTACGACCGAAAGAATGCGAGAAAACCTTGTAACCTTTACTTTTTTTACGTGTATGCTAGATGAGTCTGGAATTCGACAGCATTGTAGTTTATTTTTGTGAAGACTCCGATGTAATAGTAATTTCACATGCCCATGTACGTGCAGGTAGGACATTTCAGTGTGGGTAACAACTCTAACTTCGGCAAAAACTGGAACCTGTTTGTGACATCGTCTGGCGCGCCATTCGCCCCGGTCGTCATTCCTCCTGGGCCGCACACCCTCAGGGTCGTTCTCAAAACCGTCACGGGACCCTGGGGTATCTAGATTGACCAAATCACCGTTAACTACGGCAAAGGATTCACTGTGGACGACATTTCATGCGAGAAACCGGAGCCTTCCAGCCCGATCGCTCAGTGCCAATGAAACTTCTAAGAAGAAGGTGAAAACCACCGACAGGACCACGGAAGAAGCCGAAGACGTAACGAAGTTCCCGAAAGCGTCCCAGAAGGTGTCGGAGTCTCCCAAAGATAACACAAATGACCCTGAGAAAAAAAGCGATTCAAACAACAACAAAAAGGAGAAACCGAACTAGTTCACTTACGGAGGCTCCCCAAAATGTTAAAATTTACAACACTTTAGAGAGGAATGCATACAAATATGATTTGAGGTTTGGGATTAGGGAGACCAAAAAACACGGAATTCATTATGGAACAACACCCATCAACGTCAGCATTAAACATTTTTTTGTATTTGAAACTTTAATTTTTTCCAGCCACGATAGACTTCAGGATTTGCCATGTTATGGAGTAAACACGTTGCTTGGAAATTCGTTTTAATTGTATTTTATTCTTCCAGATGTTTGGTACAGTAACACACATATATTTAACAATACTAAATATTAAATTACGAGCTTCATAAAGTGTCGATGATAAACAAAATTACCCGTCTTGTTTGTATAGACACCTGACCGTCTATTGGTTTGAGGTTTGGGATTTATAAACACATCATGCAACTTTTAATACAGAACACTTTGGAGAGTGGTGGGGAGAACCATCGCAATAAGATGTCAAAAGCTTTTAAAGCAACAGGTCTCTCTCTCTCTTTCTCTCTCTCTCTCTCTCCCTCTCTCTCTCTAGTTCTCAGAAGAAAGTGCAGAATTTGCTTAAGTAGTGGCCACATTTAGCTTAAGTTTTACGGCTTATACATTGGGCCGGAGATAGTGGCGCCATGATTACCACGGCCCCGTTCGAATTTATAAACGTATGTAGTTGTGTAATTTCACTATATCAAGACACATTTTATGACGATGTAATTTACTCTTTCACGATTTGACTATAATATGAAACAACTTTACTAAGATCCACACGCAACAAGTGAACTCAACTGCCTTAGCTCGCCAAGTCGTATGTAACAGACAACCTATGTGTAATCAGACGTGTGGGAGGAGATGCCACGGGAAGCTGGCAAGGTAGTATCCCCAGGCCATGACATTTGGACGAGTGGTTGTTGAGACAGGGGAAAAAAACAAAAGCCTATTCCATTGGACTATCTCTCAGAAAGTTCTGTGCGACTTCAGACTGAATCATAACAAGTGAGAAAGAATAGAAAGTGGCTTCCAGTTAGTGTTATTAAAATGCGCCTGAGGACGAGATTGAAATTTCGAAAATAAATTACGAGAATGTTTAATTCACACTAAAAGATGACTACTTGCTATAGCCTATTCATAACTTTTTGTGTCTAAAATTATTTATGAAATTGGAATCAAAACGTCGTCTCGTCTCAAAGGTCGTCTGCTATGGCTTATCTCCATTAAAATACAGGCGCTAGCGCACACAGATTAAACGCAGCCGAGTGCGACCAACTTTCTCCAAGGCGTTGTTAAGAATTAACCAAGAGAGAGAATGGTGGTGCCTGTGTATCGGGTGACGCTTAATGACTTTATCAACGACACCTTAATTGCATGCTTCAAGAAGTTATCAGGGAGCCCCATGTCTTTTTAAGCTGTTTACACGTCAACCGGTGAGCTTTCATTTCATTATTTGGTTTTTTAGACCCTTCAACAATTATAGCATCTAGTGTAAAAGTGTGAAACTTGAGGTCAGGGTCACTTTAAACTATACAACTGCCAAATGTCAGCGCATGACTATCAAACGAGAGCAAATATAGTAAGAGAACAGAGCTCATAGTTGTCGATATTTTTATTTTAATGTTGTTGGATGTTAGGTAACTGTCCCAAAGCTGAATAGCATCCTCTCTCGAAAGTCGGCTTGAAAGACGAAAATTATGGAAAGAGAAAAGTAACTGTTACATTTAGTTATTCAATGCTGACGGATGTTTGGCAACTGACCCAGAGGCTCTTGCTGTTGAGTACATTTATGTCCCAAGACACCTGCGGCATATAAGGCACGAGAAAATTAAAGCATTATTAAAATTTAGAATTTAAAGAGAATAATTAACCTTTCCAGGACCGTTAAAACATTAGAATTAAAAAGTGAAAAGAACAAAGAAAAGGTCATTTATTGCCAGGGAGAAACATTCATTGCTAAATATTTAAAACATATTTAACTTTAAAATAAGAATATAACATAATTACAACGTCCCTATAAGGACTGATTAAAACTTTAACATTTAAATGAGAGAGCAGGCATCATCAAAGATATAGTTTATTAACAATTAGCTTGTTTTCGTTGATAAAAGAACATTAAAATCAAGCCTAAGCATAAAATTACCATATATACATTTATATTTAAACATCTCTAAATGTTTGGCATAAGCCCTTAAGAATTGCTAAAACACTATATAAATATATTCCATAAACATCAAACAAGAAATTAACTCAATAGGAAAATATCTAAACGAACAATAGAGTACATATATCATAACAAGGATGACACTTTGGAATCCACCACGAACCTTGCCACACGCACAAGAAAACTTTGTCCCAACCTGTCACTTGCTGCAAGGAAGCCCGACATGTCTGTGGAAAAAAAACATCACTATGACAAATAAGTCTTAACAAATAAAAATGGTCAAATAAAATTGGACAATAAAATTAACAATGTTCAAAGCTATAGAGATAACCAAACAGACACATAATGTAGGAGTTCAGCGTACCTTCCAATGGCCTGATCTGAGGCGCATAATAATATTAATAATTGGCGCAGGGAGATTAGAATACAGTGGGAATGGGCGTTGCAAAGGAGGAGTAGTGCTATATATAAGCTTATATATATGTGGATCACTCTGTGACGTTTTTTTAAATTTGTTTGTGCTGGGCTCTGCACAATGGACTGCTATAACCCTCTCGTCTTCTTCTATGGGGATCGCTAGTGAATCACCCTGTGAATTACCTTAATACATTTATTTGTTTAGCTCGGTCTGTGGTTAGGCTGGAGTACAGAGATAGATAGAAAAATTGTAAAAGATCACTGTCACACTAGCATTCACACGGCTAAGAAACAGATGTAGTCCAGCCACTTGATAACAGTAAATATCACACATTTATTTCCTCTACTCTATACACGATCTTCGAAGAAACTAACTTAAAAGTTCAATTGTCAACGCGAATGGTTCGCTCGCTGATAGGTTTATGCAGCTACTTTCTCATCATAGGGCACTGGATACTTTCTGCCCTAATGGTCAGAGTTCTTGAAGATTGGACTACTGTGGTCCTTTGTTACAGGTTTGTTGCACTGAGTACTTTGTACTTAACTCAGTGTTCGAAGAGCTGTGCTGTGGTGGAATCTGTGACAAGCTGTGTTGTCGTGGTGTATTCTCCCGGTGGTTAGAATGGTGGGCTATCTTCACGCAGTGTGTTCGATGCCTCGGCAGCCAACATTCGGCGACGACTGGTTTTTGTTGTTCGCCGAGTTGGGCTCATGATATAACGCCTGATCGTCTGTAACATATGAGACGAAATTCTGCACAACCCTGAATAATAGGTGTGTGCAGAGGGTCTCACTGAAGGTCGAAGTAGCCCTCAGTGATTAGCTCCACATCTCTATTATATAAGCGACGAACATTCTGCTAAGTTCGTGGTCCACTGGAATCTCCACTCTAATTTCCTATACATCTATAAATAGAAATCTTGGCTAACTATATCCATAGAGAAAGAATTAATATTATACACATTCTCTGGTAAAGCCACTGGATTGCAGGCATACATAAGTTAAACAACAGTGGATCCGTACACATGGCGTCGGCCGGTCGTGATCGCCACGTCGACACGCAACGTGGGACTAACAATTCTTAAGCATTGCAAATTTCACAAACATAATTCCACAATAATATAAATACATCATGATGAAACAAAAGTATGTTCATTTACCTTCTTGACAATGTCAGGCCGTGGCTAACTTGTTTGAATTGGAATATTCAACAAGCTCTGTTTCCCTGGTCTATCAGTGGAGAGATTTCTGCTCGAGTATAACTGTGTACTGCTCGGCGTGTGACTGCAGAAAGAATCTTCTACCTTTCTCCTTGAATCAGCCAGAACTGGTTCTAACCTACCCTAGCTGTGTTCTCATTGGCTGAACAAAGCGAAGTGGCCTAAGTAAGCTGCGAAGATGTCATTACACGGCGCTGCGCGTCAAACGAGCAGTGTGGGTACACATCAGTTATACCTTCATCGTCTGCTATTCACACTTTTCTGCTATCCTATGCACCAACGGGAATCCCCTCTATGAAAAATACTTCCGGTTTTTTTTCTACGCGTGTTTTAGTGAGTTATTTCCAAATATTCAAGAATAATAACATGTGTCACTGCCACCTGTATCGTACCCTCACATATTTTTATTTTTTTTGCTGCAGTTTATTATCCCTTTCTATCGCCAGTGGCGCGCCTAAACCCTACCTACCTAACATTATTTGTGAATTTTTGAAAAATATTCGGAAAAACATAACGCCCAGATGCTGGCTCGAACCCACACCTGTCAGGCGCCATTGGTTTCTGGCTTGTGGACAAGGCAAGTTAGTCCCGCCTTAGCCCACTTGGCCACAACGCTAGCCTAACAAAGTCAGTTACTTCGTGTTTTGTGAAGGTTGCGACGGCGAAGCTATGGAAAATTACAAGAGTTTTCAGGTCTTGTTTCACTTTCTGTCGATGATCGACGCACCTCCGAAGTCGCCACAAATACAGGCCTCTACGATTGTTTTTTGCATTCTTTCACTGAGCATGTACTTCCTCCACCGTTTTTATACTTATCCCACTCGTTTTCTGGCTCTAACAATCGTCATTTTCGGCAATTTGCCATATTTAAAAGTCACGCATCAAGCTTTGATAAAACCCAAACAAGCTAAACCGGAACTTGGTTTCATATAACCTCGTTTTAATTTATAATGGCGATACCCACGAGTTTTTATGAGAGGTGCCGGAAAGTTGTGAATAGACTAACAGTAAACTTCTAAGTCTACACTGACCAAACAAGGAAAAGCTCAAAAGGCAGTGGAAACGGGGCTCTTGTTACACACTCCAACTCAACTACTCAGAAGATGGATACGAGAGTTGAGTTAACCAGCAGGCTTTTTACTGTCCGCCCAGGGTCATTGTCGGCAAAAATAGGGTGTGACCCCTATCACATTACAGCGAATCCCCACAGACACCGACAGCTAGCTGCAGCGCAAACTGTCTGTCTGACTCGCACCGCAGGGACGTTACACGCAGTGTGCCGTTGAGGAGGCACGTGTACGTGTCTTTAAAACCGTGCGCGTAATACGATCGCACTAAACATGTCGCCACTGAAGCAGTGTTCCAGAGGGACGTTCTTAGACTGTGTTCAGACAATCCTTCTTCTCTTCTAAAGTTCTGTCTGTCCTGATTTGCATGATAGTCATAATCGTGTTTCAGGAGTGAAGAGGAAACGGCATTTATTATCATTATCATATTAAACAGCGCTTTTCCAGCTCAAGAGCTGCTTAAGGCGCTGGTCGATACAGGATTTAACTTTCTCCCTTAAGCACATTGTCTGACGCCCAGACGACTGAGCACAACCCTGGGCGACCGTGGATGGGAGAAAAAGACCTAGTGCTCGCTGGCTGCATTGTGTAGATTGATTGATTGGTTGATTATTGCTTTAGGTCCAGCGGACTCTTCCGAGCCAAATCAGGACCGGACAACCCCCGATCCGCATAAAAGATCTGCTGAAACAACCCTAGTGGGAAAATTGAACGCCCTCCACCGGCCAGTCACTTTACAATAAAGACATCCCACGCAGGGGACGGCTGAGGCTTTACCCTAACTACTCGAACCCCCGGTTACAAAAACAAAATAGAATACAAACATCATTATAACTTATTAACAAAACATATACATATAAAATGCCTATACTGCTAAATAGTACAATCATAGGAAGCCCTAGTGACCACCCGGCAGAAAGCGTCCAACACTCCCAAGCTGATCCAACAGACCTCATACACAAACAAGGAGTCTTGTCCAAGGTAGGTCATTGATCTAGCGAAGAAGAAGATAGTATAGCAGAGTGATAGGACAGAGCAGGAATGGGAAAGAGTAAATGAGGAAGACAGCGACAGTGGGAATTTAAAGCACTAAATTTCCATAAAGTGGGGATACTATTTATACTGAAAACCCCCGGCACTCCAACGGGGGTACTGTTGCCGCAGTGAATCTGTCTTGCCTACAAAGGAAAGACAGGTTTTCAACTGGGGCTTTCACTTTTCCCTTTATAGGTTTGAACAATCTACAGTGGCTAGATTGCTCATGACCCCAAGGGGTATTGTGTAGATGGTATTCGCCAGAATAAAACATGGTCAACCATTTTCCTGGTCGATAGTATTCATGTTTCTAATCGGATTCGGGAGAAAAATGGTTCTTTAATTGATTATCGTAACAAAACAGGTATAGATATAATCATCATTCTTTTCTTCGTCATCATTCGCCGTATCGTCAAAATAGGCCTACTCATGTAAGCTTACTTCTCAAATGCAAAGGAATAACTTCCCGGGTTTCTTTAACCCTATGTCCACGCGATGACGAAATATGAACCCCACAGGATTCTAATTATGCTCTAGGCCTATATCAAAGATTGTGAAACCTTGTAATCTGTGTGCATAGTCTTTGCTTATCTCTTTTATATCTAAATATTATATAACAGAGTGGTTCCTAGAGCCGAATAGTATTTTTTTAAAATAGATTTTAAAATTTTTGATAAAAATGCAAAACACGGAATTAGATCACTGGAAGGCTGGCTTTGAATCTAGGTAACGAAAGTGTGCACGAGTGGGAGTGACTAAATTGAAAAGATAGCGCACTTCCGGTCTCATATTCTGCATGGTAGCCTAATACGACTTTACGAATTTGAGGCTGACCTTACATTAGAATCTTTATCAAGATTTGAACATAAATTATGATCAGGTAACTGAGAGATATACTTTTTACGACCAAACGGTCACACAAGCTGTGGTTTAAAGATTTGTGATTTAAAAAGATACAGATTTGGGGTTTAAAAATCATATTATGTATAGTATTTATTATCTTTGATTCCCCCCCACCCCAACCCCCACCCCCCAAAAAATGCATCCCCAATAGAACCCATATTACAATCCCTACAAAATCTTTCTTTCCTTATTACACCTTCCCGCCTTCCTAATTCTATTTGTAACTTATGATCTGAACAACGAAATTTTATCAAAGTATGACAATAAGTATTATCAGGTAACAGAGATAATTACAACCAAACGGTCACACAAGCTGCGGTTTAAAGATTTGCGCTTTAAAAAGATACAGATCTGGGGTTTAAAAATCATTATGTACAGTATTTTTTGTCTTTGATTCCCAAAATAAAAACAAGAAAAAATCTCCCCGGCGGGGAATTGAACCCCGGTCTCCCGCGTGACAGGCGGGGATACTGACCACTATACTACCGAGGAAATACGATTTTAACCCATAGGCTCTGGATGTGGTGTCAAGCCTCTGTACAAGCTGTTCAAGTTCTTGTTCCTCTCCAGCCCATCCATCAATGTCATTTGCAAAACAGAGGTTGGAGATTGCTCTACCCCCTATGCTGGCTGTGCCTTCGTGATCTGCAAGGGCATCTGTCATGATGCGCTCTAGGAAGATGTTGAAGAGTGTTTGGAACACTCAAAAATAAAGTGAAATTAATCCCCAATAGTGATCTAATTCCGTGACTCAATGAATACTTTATGCAATACAGTCTTTGACAGTCTTTTTGGTTAACAATGACAAAAAGTACTTGCAAAACATATATTTTGTATACTACCCTTTTTACCCCTTCACATCCTTCATGATCATCACACACAAATAAACAGAAAAAAAAGAAATACGTCCAAGTTTAACTGAGAAGCCATTGCAAACCAAAAACGGAAGTGAAGCGTCTTTTCAACTCGAATTGTGACGACTCGCATCGCTTCGCGAGCAGAGAATTGAAAAGTCGCTCGCAAAGCCAGCCTTCCAGAGTGATCTAATTCCGTGTGCAAAATCTCATGGGTCTTATACCGAAATTAAATATTTTGTCCACGTCCCCGAATTCACAAACTTCGGCGGAAAATTGGAAACTAGAACTCTACATTTGCGTTAAAGGCCGCAGTGCCTTGAATCTTGATACCTGTACGTCTGACCGACATGGAAAGACAAAGAAGTAAAAAGGGGCATAACAACGTCTCCAATCCCCGTTCCCGTGCGACTGTCCCCTTTTTTCATTTCCGGCTATTTATTGTATACGTCTGACTTTAAACACACGTTTTTTTTAAGGGTTTTCTTCAATGGCACTTTCATTTCCTCCTCTGATTCATTTTATTTTTCTTCATGTATCTCATCCATCTTCTCTTGGATTGTTGTTGCTGTTGTTGTTGTTGTTGTTGTTGTTGTTGTTGTTGTTGTTGTTGTTGTTGTTGTTCTTCTTCTTCTTCTTCTTCTTCTTCTTCTTTTGATGTTGTTGTTGTTGTTGTTGTTGTTGTTGTTGTTGTTGTTGTTGTTGTTGTTGTTCTTCTTGTTGTTCTTCTTCTTCTTCTTCTTCTTCTTCTTCTTCTTCTTCTTCTTCTACTTATAGACCTGTTACGCCATCTTCTGCTGATAACTAAAGGAACCTGGCATGTTTTGGGCTGTTCTTAAAGTTCCCCAGGTCTGATATGATGCTAGGATTATGGTTGACATGACGGTGGCTTATAGCCCTTCTCTTCCCTTTCATCCTCTTCTTTTCTCCTCCTCTTCTTCTTCTTCTTCTTCTTCTTCTTCTTCGTCCTGGCTTCTCACATTCATCTGTTAAACGACCAGGCATATGTTTAGTGCCTGCTTTAGACAGCAATTGTAGTAACTATCCTCACCCAGTCAATCCATTGATGACATCCTGGACCCCACGATAACAGTTTCAGTATAAAAGCGCGTACTTTTTGGATCAGTTTTGATGGGAGAATGGCCAGTCATATAATAGTTATAGTTGCCACAGCGATGACAACCAGAACCCTTGCATCTCACGAGAGAAAGAGCTCTCCTATACAGAACAGCTCAAAGCAACAATAAACTGTCGCGTCCCTTCATAGTCACCAATGCTTGAACCGGCCCTTATAAGCAAATAGTTTCCTACAATATAAGTACTGCGATCCTTCTCAGTGCTTGGTCCTTCAACTTGGAACTTTCTTCCTCTCTCTCTTCACAGCTTTTCGCACATAGCCAATTTCAAGTCCAACTGGAAACCTCATCTCTTCCTTAAAAATGTCTGATCTCGACTCCCGTCACCATCATTCCTTTTTTTTTTCAGACCACCGCCGTCACACCGCACGCCCCCAACCCCTTTACTCCTTAGCGGCTCTACTCCCCCCTCCCTCCCTCATCTTTAATAGTTTACTTGTAAATATTCTTTGTCATGTTTGTATTATATCTTGACATAATTTATTAGTGTCTCGTCTTTGTTTGACTTCTTCTCGGATGTGTTTCGATGTTACCGTTAAATATAAATGCGTGAGAACTGCGCTTTGAACTGATGTCATTAGGAATAAGCGTTATATAAATGTTATTATTATTATTATTATTATTATTATTATTATTATTATTATTATTATTATTATTATTATTATTATTATTATTACTGGTGTCTCAATGCATTGTAAGCGATGGTCGATCTTGTTCTTAATTTAGTCCCAGACAGTTGTCCCAGTTTATACATCGCAGTACAGAAGAAGAAGAAGAAGAAGAAGAAGAAGGAGTAGGATGATGATGATGATGATGAAGAAGAAGAAGAAGAAGAAGAAGAAGGAGTATGATGATGATGATGATGATGATGATGATGATGATGATGATGATGATGATGATGATGATGATGATGATGATGATGATGATGATGACGACGACGACGATGACGACGATGATGATGCTGATGAAGAAGAAGAAGAAGAAGAAGAAGAAGAAGAAGAAGAAGAAGAAGAAGAAGAAGAAGAAGAAGAAGAAACATAACACCAAGAGCTAGAAGAACAGGAACTAGAGGAAAACTAAGGCCAGAAAAAAACACGAGGGGAGGGGAGGGGAAGTTGGGGAATAGTATTGAATGAGAGTATGGGGCAAACAGCGGCTACATTGTGACTGACTCAATAGAGGATGAATTATAGCACCGAGGACGACTTCTGCATGCGTTGCCTGAACTGCACGGAGACCACGCACGATACGAACGAAAGGGCCATTGAACGCCAGAGCAAGCATCGGAATACGGAAGTCACAAATCACTGCAGGTTTAGCACTTGCCCAAGAGCAGCCCTGTTTGGCATGCAGCAATCGTTGAGACATAAACTGAGCAGAAACCTTATGCACGTGCGTTCTCTGAATAGTGTGGCGTCGCCGGTAAATTTCATCGACCGAATTGAATATCCGATTTATTATTAATCATCTTCGTGCTTTTCTCTGGCCTTATTTTTCCACTAGTTCCCGTTCTTCCTCAACTTCCCCTCCCCTCCCCTCCCAACTCCACCAATACCTCTCCACAACATAAAACTCTCCTCCATGCATTTCCGATGTTAACACACTCCCACACTCTCATACTCATTCTCCCAACCAACCCGGCACACACACCCCCACCCCCCCACACACACACCGTAATCCAGTTTTTCTTTATGTGGTTAGCGGGCTTTACATGTTGTCAAAATAACACTTCACCGTGCTTTTAAAATGCTTTCAAGTCACGTTTCATCATCTGATCGATAATTTGTTTTTCGTTTCTTACTTATTTTGGACAAGCTTGACAATTAATCTTAAAAAAATGTTACCGAAATCGACCTTTCATGTAAGTATTAGAGTTCTCAAAGACGATCTCCATGTGTGATAGAGTTCTCCATGGGTATTATGGTTCTCACACAATTCTCCACTTTTACAGTACATAATGTTCTCATATCCATATGCGTATCTCGTTTCCATGTGCGTATTTGGGACTTCTAAATCTCCATGTGTGGATTTTGGAGTTCCTATATACATCCATTTGTATATTCGGTGTTATGAAGTGGATCCTTAGGATTTTAGAATAGTATACTTTAATTTGAATCATGTCAGCATCATGAGGGATGTGTTACTACTCTAGGAAGGTTCCAAGAGATATTGTGATTTTTTAAAATATAGTACATCGCTTTTTTTAGTTTTCATATACCTCTATGTGTATATTTAGGAGTTTTCATATAAGCTTACCTCCATGTGAGTATTTATGAGTTTTCATATACCCCCAAGTGTTTATAAAGGTGTTTTCAGATAGGCTTATCTGCATGTGTGTATTTAGAAGGTTTTTATATACGACCATGTGTGTATATGGAAGTTTTGCAAATGCTTTCATGAGCGTATCTGGGAGTTCTCCTATACTTTCATGCGTGTATTATACAGTTCCCAAATACCTGCATGTATGTATTATAGAGTTCTCATATACCTCCATGTACGTATTATAGAGTTCTCAAATACCTCCATGTGTGTGTTATAGAGTTATCATACACTTCCATGAGTGTTATAGAATTCTCACATACCTGCTTGCGTGTTTTGGGGAGTTACACATCCATGGGTGTTTTTGGGAGTTCTCAGACAACTGCATGTGTGTATTTGGGAGTTAACATATTCCTCCATGCGTGCATTAGAGAGTCCACCGATGATACATTTATGAGTATATTACAGAGGTGGCAAACGCTAAAAATATTTACGAAAGCAACGTCCAGCGCAGTTAACATGAGCAACCGTACCACCGAACAACTTAAAGAATGAAACAAGCGCACAGCAAACAGGTATTTGACTCTGTTAAGAGTTCTGACCATCCTGTCCTATCCTATCCCGTAACTCGGAGGTCGTAGGGGCACCACAGATGATCGTTTAACCAGCGTACTCCACCCCTCCCTGTCCTCAGCAACCCTGACTGTTTCGCTCAGTGTCAAACCAGTCCACTCTCGAATGTGGTCCTCCCACCTCCCTCTAAATCCCTCTTCTTCTACCTCCTTGCACCGTACCTTATAGACCTCGAATATCCATTGGGTCTATACCCCATCCATCGTTCTCAGTGCGCTTTGTAACTCCCGTGTAAAGACCAATATTGAAATGCTGCTGGTAATACTTGCAGGAGCTCTGGCCAGCTCAGTCTTCCATTACAGGTTTTATGGTTTTCGCTTGCGCTGTAATTGGAACCTGTTCCCGGGTCCTTGCAATTTTGGCAGAATGACCGGATAAGCGCTTCTGAGGCGAGGAGGGAGGAAGGTGGAATACCGCATAAAATGTCATTAAATGTTACAGACAGCTGCATCTTCTGAAAAAAATAAATCTTCTGCCCCTATAGAGAATCGAACTCGAGTCGAATGCGCCCCAGAAGAAGAAACTTAATTTGAATGTGATAGAATTTTAATTTTCAAACTTGCAATTTTACACTGGATAAAATGATGGGAATGCTTTCTATAATATGCGGATTAAAACATATGTTTGCAGCCCGCCGTCGAAAATTCTTAGCCAAAACACCTTTTTTTTATTGATTGATTGATTGATTGTTGCTTTAGGTCCAGCGGACTCTTCCGAGCCAAATCAGGACCGGACAACCCCCGATCCGCATAAAAGATCTGCTGAAACAACCCTAGTGGGAAAATTGAATGCCCTCCACCGGCCAGCCACTTTACAATAAAGACATCCCACGCAGGGGACGGCTGAGGCTTTACCCCAACTACTCGAACCCCCGGTTACAAAAACAAAATAGAATACAAACATCATTATAAATTATCAACAAAACATATACATATAAAATGCCTATATTGCTAAATAATAACATCATAGGAAGCCCAACATAACCCGGCAGAAAGCGTCCAACACTCCCAAGCTGATCCAACAGACCTCATACACAAACAAGGAGTCTTGTCCAGGAAGAGTTTTCAAGAAAAAAGGTAGGTCATTGATCTAGCGAAGAAGAAGATAGTATAGCAGAGTGATAGCAAAGATAGTTATAAATAAAGATACGTCATTAGCGCTTTGTTGTGATGATGGGTGGAGTGAGCGCCCCCTAGCGGCGTTGGTGATCATGGCGTCGAATACCAACTCGACGAATCGTCGCGGTGGTGCGTCTTGCAGTGCAGTAAACTGTACCAACTCCCGATTGAAATGCCCTGGAAAATCTTTCTTCCGATTCCCAAAAGACGAGGCGAGGTAAGAACCAGTATTCTTTTGGCTATCTTTGTTTGCAAATATATTAATCTATTCTGAATTGAACTAGACCGGTCGTCAACATTACATTTCGTCTCCTGCATAGTAAACTTGTTCGCATCTGATCAGCTTTTATTTAAGCATTTTTTAACTTGGGTTAAAACATCAAACATGCTGTGTGATGCACAAACATCGTTTTGTACTTTAAAGCCTTGCGAAGCAATCTATATGTTTTGTCCCCTACCCCTCCCCCACCCCCCCACGCCCCTACCACCGAAACATTACATTACATTTACATTACATGGTTATTGCTTTAGGTCCAGCGGACTCTTCCGAGCTACCACCGAAAACAATATGAAGCAGGAATGTGAAAATCGAACTGTGCAGCAATTATTCTAGCTGTCTTGTTGATGTTATTTTTGTTCCACACCACTTTTCAGAATATTAAGATAGTGGATGTAATGTGTTTGAAGCTTGGACTGTGTGTTAAGTAATGTTAAGTAATTATAATTTCATCACCCTGACCTATTTTTGTTGTGTTGCTACAGTCAGATGCAAAGACTGGGTGAAGAGGGTGAGGAGAGAAGATCTGCTGCAGAAAGATGCTAAACTACTGTACAAGTCTGGCTACTACCTGTGCAGTGACCATTTTGAAGACTCCCAGTTTATGAACGCCACAGAGAGAAATAAGCTGATATGGTATGCTGTGCCTTCAATCTTCAATGTGCCAAATCCACCACCAACTGTCACTTCAACCAGGCGACCACCTGCAAAGAGGGCTGTGGCACCAGATCTACACCTTTCAGCTGCTAAAAAACCCAAAGTGTCAGGTGTGTTTTGTGTGAGCATGTTTATTGCAGTGTAGGGCTAAAGTAAGTGTAATTTGTAGTCTTTATATGTATGCAAAAATATGTTTTTGGTTTCAACATTGTACATATAGGCCTAAATATATTTGCATTGATCTATTGCTTGTTACAGAATGTGTTTCTTTTATTCCTAATAAGGAAATAAGGAAACAATGTTGCACATGTGAATACTTACAACAATGGTTTATACATAATTTAATGGTTGGTGTCAAGGAATGCCATTTTGTGGTATAATTGGTTTACACACCACACTGATTGTGTCTCTAGATCTCTTCATAGGTTACTGTCATTGACAGGAATAGTGATAGATCTGTTCAAAGGTTACTGACAGGAATAGTGATAGATTTATTCAAAGGTTACTGCCATAGACAGGACTAGTGTATAAATGTGTTCATAGGATACTGTCATTGACAGGCATGCAGCAAGTGAACAGAAAACAGTGGTCGTCAGTTTTCTTCCAACTACTCACCACTGCTGTTTTACATATACCCTTCACTAACCTAATTAAATAATTAATTGCTCTGTTATATATATTCATTGTAGGTAACAGAGCTCTAAAGATAAGGTTCTAAAGTTAATCTATTTGTGTCCGCTTGTTTTGTTATAATGATGATGTTGATGATTGTTGATGCTTGCTGTTATTGTGATTAATATTGTTGAACACTATTATTTTATTTTTATTATTTTTTTTCATGCCTGAAAATGTACGATTAGTATAATATCAATATATCTAGGACATGTATGTTTATTTTGGGCATTATTACGATAACATTTGATTATAAAATGTAGTCAAAAACTGTGTGTCGATAGGCGTAATTGTAAAGCTTATTTTATTGCTCACTAATGCTTCCTATCAGAGTAAGCCACAAACAAAAAAAAATAAATAAATAAAAGAAGTGAGTGTTAAACACAACTCAGCTAGACAATCAGTAAGCCACATGTATACACTCATTGCATTTAGTTTTCAGTTTTTGTAATATGCAGGTAAGTGCTTGCATAGGTTCAGTGTTATTGCTTTTTTTGGAAAAAAAAAAAAATCTAGACATGTTTAATTCTGTTTTGTAAATGTGCTTGGGCACCTGTTTCAACATTGTGATGTTCACAGTGGTGATGATGATTATTATTGTTGCTATTATTAATTTATGATGGTTGTGATGGCAATTGCAACGACAATGGAAAGGATAATGATGATGATTGTTATTATTATGTTGTTTTTCTTAAAATAATT
Organism: Oncomelania hupensis; assembly: GCA_036898135.1. Taxonomy (NCBI): domain Eukaryota; kingdom Metazoa; phylum Mollusca; class Gastropoda; order Littorinimorpha; family Pomatiopsidae; genus Oncomelania; species Oncomelania hupensis. The sequence goes on along the minus strand of CM072512.1, from coordinate 78,855,382 downwards.
ATTATTGTTGTTGTTTTTTTCTACTTAAAATAATGTTCCTTCTCTTTTCCTTATGTTTATGTATACATGTATAATATATTATTAATTATCAATTTCTTTGACTTAGCTCGTCTGTTCGATGCACATTGCGATTAGGGCCTGTGGCCTAAAACACCAAAATATTGTCATTTGTTGGTGTGTTTCATGTTAACATTTAGTTGCATTTTGTGTGTAAACAATGTGTTTAGTGTTTCTGGCGCGAGACTTAAATACAATTACTTTGGCAACTTTGTAGAGTTAGAACGTGTGCGAACTAATGCTTACTATTTAAATAAAAATGCTTGCGATTAAGAATTATAACGAAGCTCAAAGTCTGGAGTTATTGGGTTTGTGCGTGTGTGTGTGTGTGTTCTTTGTTTCTCTCCTCCTTACACCCATCCCAAAGACTCACACACATAAAAATAAAATAAACAACAATATTATCTTTAGCACAAGCATGCTCTGAATGCCCATATTATTTTACACTTTCCATTCATTGAATAAATCACAATGTGCCAGTTGTTTAGGGCTAATAATTGTATGTATGTGAGTGTGGCTAGTACACAAAACAGAGGAAATCATACATAATAATAATAATAATAATAATAATAATAATAATAATAATAATAATAATAATAATAATAATAATAATAATAATAATAACTGTTTTTAATATCGTAAGGTTGCCAAAAATAAACATACATGTTTAAATTGCAGTAATTAAAAATTTTTTTTTTTAAATTGTATATACATTTTTTAATAGAAATAGCATGCACATAAAGTCATACTATAATAATGATAAACTAACATACACTGAGCAATGCAATAACTTCGTGCGCTTGCTCCTCCACATCATTCTGACCCCTATTAAATAAATAATAATAATATTACATGCATACACTGAAAAACATTGTTTACACAAACACTTGTACACAAATGATTTACAAAGCACATAAACAACTAACCCGGTTAAAAAGAAAAAGAAAGGCCTATATGTTGTGATGAGAGATTATTTTTTATTATATTTGTATTTAGTTTCTTTTTGGCTTGATCTAACGATTTGTTTGATGTGTAAGCCTATAATAATCGTCAGAGGTATACTATGTGATCAACAACCCGCTAGGATGTCACTTGTAGGCCTATAAAAACTACTCTCGCTCTATTTCAAAATTACCTCCCTTGGTTGTGTGATCAATTTTACCGCTTGGAGCGCTTGCCGCAGGCCGTCCTGAATGAAAATAGAAGGGATCACGCCTACTGACCTATCTTTACTGTTCTAGTATCTTTGGTGATAGGACAGAGCAGGAATGGGAAAGAGTAAATGAGGAAGACAGCGACAGTGGGAATTTAAAGCACTAAATTTCCAGAAAGTGGGGATACTATTTATACTGAAACCCCCGGCACCCCAACGGGGGTTCCAAAACACCTGACGGTTGTGTATGACGCAAAACGACGCAGTGGGCTGTAGGAGTAAGATTAAGCCAAACCAAATCGCATAGATCTTTCGAAATGACAGTTTTGACATATATCAAAATTCATTTGTTTATGTGCATGTTATCAGCATCAAGGCTGATTCTAAAACTAAAACAACAGCGTAAGTTAGAAAGTTCGTCATCGTTTATAGGGTCCAGCGGACTGCAACTTTGTTGAAAGAGGGCTCATCCCCGATCCGTATAACAGATCTGCTAAAATAACCCTAATGGTTACACTGAAGGCACTTCACCAACCGGTACCGGTCACTTTAAAATGAAGGCATCCCATGCAGGCGACGCTGAGGCTGTACTTTAATTTATCGAACCCCCGTTTACAAAAACAAAATATAATATAAACATCATTATAAAATGTTAACAAAACACACATACATATACAAAATATACATATACAAAATGCAAAAATTGCTAAACAATAATACCCTAGAAACCCCAAGTGGTCATTTGGCAGAAAGCGTCCAATATCGCCAAGCTGATCCAACAGATCCCATACACAAATGACGAGTTTTGGGAGAGCTTTCAAGAAAAAAAGGTAGGTAAAGAAGATAGTAGATTGAATGAACAGATTAGGTGCATTGCCTTATTGTCTGCATGGTATTATGCATCGTAGAGACGCCTAAAACTGGAAGCTTAGCGATCGGTTTGAGCTTTTATTTAACGTGGCAACAATTTTATTTATTTAATCAATCTTAGAGAGCGCTTTCCATTTCAAGAGTTGCTCAAGGAGCTGGTCGATCAGGATCTAACACGAGCGGCCCGAGAACCTACCCGAGAACCTAGTGCGTGCTGGGGGTATGTGTGTGTAGCCGGCACTCACCCGTCTAGGACATGAGCGTCAGGATCTTTAAAGTGCGTGCACAGACTAGACCTCGGTTTATACTCTTTTCCGAAGGAGTAAAAGCGTAGTGTACCAGGGTAATTTTAAAATTTAATTTTGTTTTTATTTATGCATTATTATTATTAGCTTATTATTATTATTATTATTATTATTATACCCAAGGCCGTCAACGGGGTTTGAACCACTTCCTGTACAGCCTGCAATGTTATTGCCTGAACTTTGAGTACACAGCGTACATCACTGAGCCAACTGCTCTCCTTGCAATTTCCCAGGCAGAATCATTGTTAAAAAAATTGACAAGAAAATATCCTTGAAATCCTAACCCTTGGAAAGAAGCAAGCTGTAGATAGCCTATAAAGTAATCCTTTTCTTCTGAATTTCCCCATGTTTATGCTTTCCATGTCTGTGTACCAAAGACAGGCAGCGTATACAGACAGCGTACACAGACAGCTGAAGGTTGTGAACATAGGTAGGAGATATAAGCTATAGATAACGCAAGCCTTTCACACAAAAATCGAATGCCGCCAGAAACCTTGCTTCCACTCCAGTAATCAATTAGAGACCCTGGTACGCCGCTTATAGAAACGAGCTGTAACATCACACACTCACACACACACACACCTACACACCCACACACGCACACACACTCACTCACACACACAAACCTAGACATGGAATCATTTTACAACAAGTTCAACATCATCCAAGGAGACTTCTTCGTCGTCATTTGGTTATCATCATTAAAGTGTTGATGTTAGATATATTTTATTTATAATCTTTGCAAAATATCATCATCATCATCATGCTCATCATCCTCATTATCGTCATCATCATTCTCATCATCATCATCATCATCAACACCTCCATCACCATCACCACCACCACCACTGTTTTTCCACAACCTCGGCTTTTCAATCATCATCATCATCATCATCATCATCATCATCATCATCATCATCATCATCATCATCATCATCATCATCATCATCATCATCATCAATCATCATCAATCTTTTTTGTTGTTGCATCAATTTTTATTCATCAGATTAACATAAGTTGTACTGATAAATCATCAATCATCATCAATCATCATCATCATCATCATCATCATCATCATCATCATCATCATCATCATCATCATCATCATCATCATCATCACCTCCACCACCAGCACCTTCAACACCTCTGTTATCCGCCACCTCGACTTTTCATGATTCATAACTTACTGAAGATTGGATTTGTAAAGAACAACAGGGACGGACAGAAAACCACCCCTTATAGACACATCGATGAATGGTCCCGAGTCTGTGTTGTGTTTGTATGGATACTGCCATGCCATAGTGTTACAATATAATACAGCATTACCTACATAGGCCTACATCTCTCTTGCCACAGGGCTGTCTGATTCGATCTCACAATTCATTTCCATCTCTTATCTATAGGACTGGAAATGGGCGGTTGTTTCATTCTTATTGTCGTATGTCTTAAGTGCTTTTGTCACGAGAGTCTATTCAATTTAAGTATTCAAAGGGGGTAGGATTAAGAGTATGTCTATTCCAATATAATAGCTTCTATGGAAGTGTTTAGTTAATCAAGAGGAAAGCGTAAGTACCAGTTTATATTTTCATTTATTAACTGCTCTGTCGGCGTTTAACGGATTAAACCACAAGAAGAAATAACACATGGCCTGCCTGCAATATCTAAGCATATACGCTTATGGTTTAGACGTATAGTTTTCCCCAGTTACCAAGTTTGGTGAAGCATGATTGCTCCCGCCTTTTGGAGAGTATCAAAATCGCTTATACTTTCTGGATCATGACCGTATTACTGCTATCACTGATGATGATGTTGCTAACTACAAGTGGACATGATGATGATGATGATGACGATGATGATGATATCTGATGATGATGATGATGATTATGATGATGATGATGATGATGATGATGATGATGGTATGATTCATGATGATGATGATGATAATGATGATGATGATGATGATGATGATGATGATCATCATCATCATCATCATCATCATCATCATCATCAATTCTGAGATTAACGGCGCCAAATTCGAACACTCATTATCTGTGCCTCTTCAAAACTAGACGTCCGCCAGGTCAGTATTGACCGCTGTCTGGTCATATCCGCTATCGACCCTTTTCGCATTAGGCTATTAGCTTGTCCACATTATTAATGATATAGAAGAATAGGTCGTATGAAAAGGAAAATAAGGCCAGATGGAAAGGCAGAAAAAAATGCTAGCAAGCAACCTTAACGAAGCCACACAGACATAAAAACACACACACAAAACACAACAGACAGACAGACACACACACACACGCGTGTGCGCACACACAGACACACACACACATAACATACATAGACATAATATGCACTTACATTTTCGTGCTCAGAAAGTGAGAAAATGAGAGAGAGAGAGAGAAAGAGAGAGAGAAACTTCAGCCTAGTTACCCCTAATTATCCCATTAAAAAAAAAGACCACAACCCCCCCCCCAAAAAAAAACAACAACAAACAAACAAAAAACAAACAAACAAACAAACGCGCAGATGAAATGAAGCGGAGATGAAATGAAAAACAAATTCATGCCGATAAGGGTGAAAAAAAGTGTGACATTTAATTAGTGGAATTGAAATTTTAAAAAATGCGAGGATGATGGTGACGCCGATGTTGAACAGTCATGGATACACTGGAGAGTCTGAAACTGAAAGAATATGAATGTATGCTACTGGAAATTTCTTCGAAAAGAACAAAAAAACATAAAGAACAGTAGTAGAGGAAAGGAGCATTACAGTATGCACGAAGAAAAGGAAGAAGAAGAAGAAGAAGAAGAAGAAGAAGAAGAAGAAGAAGAAGAAGAAGAAGAAGAAGAAGAAGAAATAACTATTAGGCAAATTGAATTAAAAAAACAAACTAAAAAACTCAGCAGTAGTCGATCCATTCCTATTCGTACAGCAAGTCGGTACTTCACTTCAATTCCCTCTACCAAGAAGCCATGACTATTTTGCTGATCGCAGCGCATTTCACGCACAATAAGACATCTGTCCGGCTTGACTACAGAATTTTTATGTGTGTGGTTGTGGCCACAATCACCGTCCGCCCTGTCCACGTCTACATCCCCTCGCGCCACACACCCTTCCCTGCCCACCCACCCCCAATCTATGCCAACTGTGTAGACCTCTCCTTTCTTGAACCTGTGCCAGATTTTTTTTCCTCATCTCGTCCTGTCGATGCTGTGGCCGGAAAGGCAGCATGGACATATTTGTGCAGTGAATTACATTGGACGGGGCGACAGCCTGAGCAATGAATAGAGAATGGTTGGAGGCAGAAGACGTTAGTTGACTGCACAGTCACGCACAGCTTCAGTAATCGGCAATTGTGTCAACTGTCGCTTGGACTTCGTACACGTCATCGAGCTGCTGAGTACTCCGCATCGCTTCTGTGCCCCTGGAAGCGCTATTTTTAGCCGCCACGACCGAGAATCCACAACACAAGGGAAAGGAAAAGCAGACGACAGTAGGAAGCGAAAGTGAAGTCGGCTTGCAGTAGTTTTTATTTCGTCATCTGGATGTTGCTATTTCACGTCGTATTGTAGGTAAGGCGAACACGTTTTCTATTTTTATTTTAGAAATACGGGATCTGCGATCAAAGAGGTCAATTTCCGTTTTAATTTTCAGCAGTGTCGTTAGTTAGAGGCGACTATGAGAGGCAGGGTTTGTGCGAACGATTCATCACTTTATGAAAGAAGCGTGGTGCAGGATGGAGGAGAGCGACGCGTGTGATCATCGTCTGCTTGTTGTGTGTGTGTGTGTCGTTACGCAGCTGCCGCCGCCTTCTTCGATTTTTTTTCCTCCTTCTTGAGCGATAGTCAGCCGCCAAGTAGTTCCAGACAAAAAGAGGCTTTTGTTTCCGTTTCTATGGATACGGCAGTTTTTTTGTTGATCTGCCTACTTTTTGTTTGTTCCTGTCTTCTTCTTGCTACCATCCATTACTCAGTCTATCGCGATGGACTTCAAACAGATATCAAAATGCGTGCAAAACGTAGCTTTGCTCTTGTTTTTGTTGTCCTTTTAGGAACAAATATGAACAAATCTCGATGCACAGTGCATATGGAGTTAGTTATTTCGTCGTTGTTTATAGGGTAGTGCATATGAAGAGCCTATGGGAACTGTTAGAACAGACCTCACGTCAAAAGTAAACTGCCTTGATCTGTAGACTTAGACCCAAGGACGGGAGGGTTAAAGAGGTTTATGTGGACATTGAGGGCCTTTGGAAGGGTCTTCTTTTAGTGCGTTGAACCTGGTGCACGCAACGGATAAGTCGATTCTCAAATGCAAAGTCAAGTTTCCTTTCGAGTTGGCAAAACGCTTAGAGCTAACAACAGAGAAAGTGAGCGAGAGAGAGAGAGAGAGAGAGAGAGAGAGAGAGAGAGAGAGAGAGAGAGAGAGAGAGAGAGAGAGAGAGAGAGAGAAAGAGAGAGAGAGAGAGAGAAAAGAAAGAAAGAAAGAGAGAGAGAGAGAGAGAGAGAGAGAGAGAGAGAGAGAGAGAGAGAGAGCGAGATTGTTTTGTTTTGTTTTGTTGTTTTTTTTTAAGTTCAAACCATCAAAAGTTCCCAATCAGAAGTTTTCATCGATCTTTCTAATTGAATTTTATAAGAAAAATAAAGTCTGGTGAACTTGAGAACAGATGGTTCGAAAATTTTAGGAAGCGTTAAGATGTTAAAGCCCTTGCTATTGAAATTGAAATTGACATTTTAAGAGCACACACATACACACACACTCACACATTCACACTCACACACAAACACACGCACACACATACACGCATACACAACACGCACTTACACGAACACACACACGCAAGCACACAACAACATATTTTGTTACACACACGCGAGTGCATAATGGAAAGATAGAGAGGGAAAGGGAGAGACAGACAGACAGTGAGAGAGACAGAGAAAGACATAGACAGAAAGACTGAGAGAGAGACAGACAGACAGTCAAACAGAAACAGAGAGAAAGAGAGAAACGAAAGATACTGGGTTTGCGCGTCGATGTCCCAGCTTCTTCAATCTATGCAAATCAGAATGGCAAGAGACAAGCTGACAGACAGAAAACAGTTAGGTCCAGACCACAACAATGCCAAGTACTCTTGTTTCCGACGTAACTGGACATCCTAGCAGTAGTGAAGTAGCTGAAGCTTGATTGAAACCGACCCGTTGGTATCTCCCATTGACCAGATCTGAGGCCGCTAAATCCGCATTCTTGCAGTTTGCGTTAAGACATAAGCTTATTGTACATCACATGCTAGAATGTAAAAGTAAAGGGAATGCCTTTGAATAGCGCACGTACGAGCTCAAAGAGCTTCTTTAGTACCAAGTTGCAATCTGGATTGAATTCGAGCCGCCCAATATGCCAACTTCGTGCGTCTAAAGCACTGTCATACGCTTCAGATTACTCGACCACCCCATAACTAAAAGTGAGTTTATTGCAGTATTCTCCTTATATTTAAGCCTATAGTTTTTCACACTCCGAAAACGGGTTGAAGGTCATTTTGCTCGCCAAACGAGCATTCCACTGACATACTTTTATTCTGTCACGACAGTTATAGAGAAATTGAGACAAGCAAATCCGAAAACCCACAAGCCCGTAAACAAACAAATATGTCAACAGACTAACCCGAATAAAAACAATCATAGTTACAGAAAATACAGTATAAGAAAGCAGCCTCGCTTAAGTCTAACAGAAGAAGAAAATGATGAATGAAAGGAGGGCTGCATTTGTAGTAGTATGTTATCTTGGACACAATCATGAAATGTAATAATACAGACTACAGCAGAGCAGCTAAAGGTAGTATTGCACTTCCTCGAAAGACGCGTTTGCCTCATGAAACGGTAACAATTCAGTTCTCCAGACACTGGGAACATCACCCAGGAATTTGTTTATATTTGTATAGTACTTACGCATTTTTCACGCGAACATATTGATCTTGACTTCAAATCTTTTAATAGTTAACCTTTTAACTTATTTAACAGGATTATTTGTGTGTTTGGTGGAGGTTGGTGATGTGAAATATGTGTGCGGAAAGGGTGGGTGGATGGAGTTGATAGGGGGAGGGCACTGCTGCAGTAGCACTATCTAGGATACGATCTTGAAATATATTTGTAGAGCAATATTAATAGTACATTTAGATGAAAGATTCTGAGGCGCCTTTGCATAGATAGTTACAGTTCAATTCACCAGATAACAGGGACGGAAAAAACTTTTTATAATAGTGACCCTTACTCTGATTTTGATTTGAACCCCATTGCAGAAGGGTTTATTTACATCGTTCATTGACATTTTTTCTGACCCCGACCGTGTTGTATTTCCAGATATTAACTGGAGATATTTTGAAGTAGTCGACAATCAGAAAGTCCCAAATGTCGACCTGTACGTTGGTCCGTTTCACTTCACATCTCAAAAACCATGAAGAGATTTTGTTCAAACTTTCACAGGTTAGTGACCAATTTCTCGCGCCCTCGCGTTTGTCCTTCCTCAAAGGTCAAGGATGTTGGTGTATATTCTTTGCTAAAAATAACAAAAACCGCTGAATCGATTTTGAAGATTTTTGGCATATAGGTACTCATAGCCAATCATTCAGTGTCGGTCCGTTGATCGGTTAGTCGGTCGGTTTGTCGCACTGTCGGTCAGTATTTCATTTTTCTGTTCAAAACACTTTTTTAAAAACATTATCTCACAATGACTTGACCCATTTGGGTTATTTTTCCATGTGCAGATGCTCTAACCTGCTCAGTCTTTTATATAATTCTTTTTGTTTTTCAACGGTCAAGATCGCTGAGGTCCATCATGTAGCCGAGCGGAGTATTTGACTCCCGTCTCTCAGCCACGACCTTGAGAACATTGCTCCACCCGAGCTGTTATTTTCATTTTATCCATCAAAAGAAGGACATAAAAATATTTGCCCTGCAAGGCGGTGAAGCGTGGTTGGTAGTACCGGGTTGCCGGCTATTAGAGCCACGCACTCTTCTGCAAAGTCGCTGCCACCGACCTGCATAAAATGCCTGCCGACAATGTAGTCCCGCTCACCACCAAAAGCAGAAGGCGAATGGTCAGTCGGGGAGAACCAATGTCGTGTCGCCTTGTCCTGCAAAACCCAATGGCATCCCCAAAGGATTCTGCAAAGCAGGAGCCACCCAAGGCTAGTCTAACCAAGAAATTCAAGGTAGACAATTTCTCTCCCAAGCCTCAACCAGTCGCCTCCCTTTCCACTACAATCATTTTCTACACATGTTTTATGCTGTATCTCACAATTGGCTAAACAAATTTTGAAAATAGTTCCTTATAGATAAAATGAGACAAAACAGGCTTCTTACCTATCCTATCCTATATCGTTACTCGAAGGTCGTTGGGGCACCATAGATGATCGTTTAACCAGTGTCACGAGAGGCTAGTTTGGACCCAGTACTAAGGCTTCACGCCTCAAATAGTTCATCCTGCTGTAGCCTTTGTAACTTAAAGTCGATGCCTAGAAGACGACCGAAGACAGGTTGTTCTAAGTATGTGTAGGGTAGATTCTCGCTAGGGTAGGCAGCGACCTCATCCAGCTGACCTATATCCGTCACCCCTGCTAGAGGGGGCTAAATGTTATCTCGAGATTTTGCAGGCTTAAGCTGACCACAGGGTTAAGGTAATCAGTCTTTGTCTAACCCTCCCACGAGAAGGACGCACACGTTGAAAGATCTCTCTCGAGAAGACTAAGCAGGTGATGGGTGAAATTCATTCATCACAGTATAGCCATAGCCTAACATTGTCAGAAAGGTAAATGATCGATCTTTTGTTTCACCGCGATTTATTGATAATATTTTTGGATTATGCTTGTGAAGTCTTGCCATGTTTTATAATTGCGAATGTTTGTAAAACTTTGCTTGACCACGTGGCTGACCCGCGACCGGTTTTCAAAACCATGAGGTAGCCCCACTGACCAACTGTTGTTTCTCCTATGTGTATTATTGCAGACCAGTGGCTGTACCGGAGAATGTGTATATTATTAATTACATCTCCCTGTGTTTATGTTAGCCGTGATATGTATATGTATAGGAATTATGTTGGAGATTCCAGTGGACCACAGACGTAGAAGATTGGTCATCTCTTATCTGTATAAGTGGATGCGATCACTGAGGATTTCGGCCATCAGTGAGACGCTCTGCACATCCTTTGTAACAAGGCGTTGCAGAAACTCGTCTTATGTTTTGCAGATGAGCAGGCTTGGTCCGATGCAGGAGATAGACCACTGAGAGTCAACCCTGACATTCGGCCTGCACTTGAGCATCGAGCACTTAGCTCCGATAGCCAATAGTCAACAAACAAGAAGAGGAGACACCAGCCCCGTACCTCAACGATACAGCTAAGTGCTCAAGAAGAAATGCACATTACATTACATTCCATGATTATTGCTTTAGGTCCAACGGACTCTTCCGAGCCAAATCAGGAACAAAGAAATGCACAAACACTGATCTAGAAGGACTGTGCGGTAGTCCACTCTCT